>JAKZAP010000032.1:0-33417 GCA_023053575.1 Branchinecta lynchi
TCTTCCAGATTACAAATTTCCGTTTTCGTCGGAAAGCAATACGTTCAGCAACAAAACAAACGCGCAAATGGCTGAGACAGGGGAAAATGGAGTGAATAACAATTATGATTTGGAGGCCATTCCGAAGGGATGTTTACGAAATTCTCAACAATATCGAAATAAGCTATCGTCAATTTCATGCTATCCTGAAGAGTTGGCTTGACCGTGCGGAAGGCCCAAACGTTTGGTAACCTAGAGGGTAAAGCCTGGGTCTGTGTCGGGGTTCACACCCAAGGTTTCCTAGTAAAGGTGCCTTAATCCATACATTTTCTACGGTTTAGACTTTCACGAACCAAAGCGCGTTAGGCTTTTGATGCATTCAGACGATCAGGTTTTTCCGGCCGGATTTTTGCACTATCCTCTCAGAGAGGAACAAATTTAATTTTTCTGTGTGGAACTGATCATACTGCCGAACATCCTGGCAGGAATATCAGTCCCCGATCCTGATCGTCCGGCATCAAGCGACAGCCGACGTTTCTACATTCCATGCCGGCGACAGGCGAAAGGCCACTCCCGGCCATGATAAGGAATCTAGTTTCGTCAGATACACCTACACAAGCAAAAGATGGAAGTATCAACAAACTTAATACCTTTACTCTGTATGTATTTCGCTCGACACATAGTAATGAAACACGAAAGGCACACAACTTCTGACCGAACGAACAATATGCAAAAACACCGTCAAGTGTTCAAAACCGAAACTCCCCTTGATATACCCCAACCAAAGCGTACTCCATTTTCTTCACATGAGCCCATCCGAGTGCTTTTAAACGAAAATAAAACAAAAAATACAGACAACTTAACCGGATGTCTCGATATAAAAATTCCCTAAGGTTTATGAGAGCGTCACCGCTGTTTTCGGCTTATACATAAGATCTTCGTATTCAAAGTTGGCCCTCTAGTCCTTACACGTCAAAGATAATGGCGGCAAACGGGACGAGACCTGCGTTTGCCATCTCAAAAACACACTGAATACATAAGCTTTCTCTAGCATACTCTTCTAGCAATAACCAGCAACTCACCGACTCCTGAAAGCTCCTACTTGCACTAAACCGCTACATTCCATCGAATACATAACTGACATGGGTTTCGGCAATAAAAACGGCGACCCCCATCCTCCACAAAAATAAATCGGACCCCCCCCCCCCCCCACTACACACACACTGTTAATAATATATTTTTATGAAAAGTACATATATATAGGCGAGCGGCCAGCGAGCCACCATCTCGCGTTTACATTTAGATCGCGGGTCTAGGGCAAATCTTTAAGTGCTCGCGGTCCAAATTGCTGTTTTAATCAGATATTTTTTTTTAAATTCCTATATATTTGCATTCGGGGGGGGGGGGGGAGGGTAACCGTTTTTTTCGCCGGGGAGGGGGGAATCACCTAGACCCAACTGACGTAGAGAATGTCAAACTTCCGCAAGCATAATAATTCTTAGTTACTGGACCGAATCTTCAACGGGGAGCAGTTTTCTGAAAAATCTGCCGCAGGCTTATATTACTGTACTGTGCCAGGGGGAAATAATGAGAAGGTCAAGAACTAAATATTCTTTCATCCCAAGCTGACAGCGAACCATAATTGAGTACTAAACGGATATGTCAGCTAAATTTTAATAGAGCCATATTTCGGCCCTTCTTGGCAAGGGTCCTCTTCAAGCTCAAGCTGGAAAATGAACTTATGGAAAAACAAATAAGTTGTTATTTTAAGTTGTTTTTCAGCTGACGTATCCGTTTAGCACTATCAATTATGGTCAAGAACTCGTTATTCCGTCTGACGTTGCAATTATGTTGCTTCTGTTAGTAGTTAGACATTCCCCAGAGAGTTGTTATCTATTCCTAATTTCATCTAACCATCACCAACGTCTATCACACATGCATCCCTGTCCATGCAGACAACCGGACTAGTTTGGCACACGCACTTTCAATTAAGAACAACATATTTACTTTCACGAATGCCGATTACTGCAAAAACTTGCTCGAATAACTGTACAAATTACGGGTGCATAGCTTTATTGCTGTTTTTAAACTTTAACATTTTTTCAGGGTTTATCAGAGTCCAATCAGGGTCTCGTTACAAGAAGGATTTGATTAAAGAAATCAAGGTGGGTTTTGGGATTAGGTTAAGAGGCCCACACGGGTGAACTCGACCAAATATTTATAAAAAATAAACCAGTTGCTCCATCCCCAGGAACAAGGGGCAGAATAGTTCACACATAGATAGGTGCAGTTACAAAATGTCTACAAAACAAATCCATTCAAAAACGCAATGAGGGGTGTACATATTTCTACTACAGTGCGAAACCCCTTATCCGCTATCACAGAACTAGACTTGAACTAAATGCGTAACCACTCTAGTAGAAAATAAATGACTAAGAATGTGTACTCGTTTTCGAACCTGCAGGAGTGGATAGTGCGGAAGATGAGAATAAACTTACTGACTAATTCTCGTGTATGGCCTCATCCACTTTTCTTCAGAGGAAAACTTACTGACAACCATTTGTCAAAGATCTCTGAGAGCGTTAGTGAGCTTTTCATACTTTGTTATTCATACATATTTGTTTTTATTTTTTTCTATCATTTTCTTTATCTCCGCTTTCCAAAATGGCGGGTGAAAAGTAAACTACTGAACCCATTAGGTCTTAAGCTAAGTTTGTTAATTAGCAAATTCTCTTAAGAGCAACAGGTAACGTTTGCCAAAGATTACTCAAATTTAAGTTAAAGTTCCTAGTTACCGAATTTTTGTCATTCGACCTTCTCTCGGGCTTTGACCCTCCATTTATCCTTGGGAGTGATAAAATAGAATCTTTAATTAACGTTTAAACCTTATATACTTTGGAACATTGCGTCAGTTACGTAGAACAAGTGAGCCATATTAAAGTTCTTTAGCGTGCCAGCTCAGTACATAAAACACATGTTCCTCAGTGGAGGCAAAGTGTAGGCGTTGCGCAGTCACAAGCGCATCATACACGGAAGTGAACGGCTAATGGCACGACCGAGTCCAAGACTTGGCGTAGTCTTGCAACTGATTCCTTACCTAAGCTAGCTACCACTCCTGTCGGTATCAACACCCCGCCCATCGGGAGCCTTATTCTAGCACCACTTCTGTGACACATTCTCCGACACTTAATCTATAGACGGCCATTTCACTAATTCCATGGTAATGCACAAATGCAGCACAAATCACAAGTACGTGAAAGATCTGATGGCTGTGAAACTGAAATGAAAGAAAAGAAGAAGTTATAAGTCAGAAATAAATCGAGTTTCTTTAAAGTTAACGAAGCTTCCAAGCTCTTCCAATCGAATAACTCTTTTGGCCTGCGGATTTTTTCGCGGTGATTTCATCGAAATTCCCAAGGTCCGCCATGCTAATTACTACAATCTCAGAACGGGGGATGTTCTCCTCTTCAACTGCACCGTATCAGGCGATCGTCTGGTTCACTACACGTACGTTATAATTATCGTAACACCTCACAGTGTCTTGGTGCGGGTGCGCGCCCCTACATAGACACGACGCTACGTAGACACGTCAGTAAGTGGACAAAATCCGACGCTACATGGACAAATTTCCCGACACTACGTGGACAAAAAAAAACCGACACTACGTGGACACGACGGTACATCGAACGACGCTACGTAGACACGACGGTACATCGAACGACACTACGTAGACACGACGGTACGTCGAACGACACTACGTAGACACGACGGTACGTCGAACGACACTACGTGGACACGTCACTACGAGGACAAAATCCGACACTACGTCGAAAATCAAAAAGTGTCTACGTAGTGTCGGTACCTGTACCGTCGTGTCTATGTAGTGTCGGTACTTGTAGCGTCGTGTCCATGTAGTGTCGGTACCTGTACCGTCGTGTCCATGTAGTGTCGGTCTTCGTACCGTCGTGTCTCTGTAGTGACGTGTCCATGTACTGACGCTTTTTTCGTTTCGATGTAGTGTCGTGTCCATGTACTGACGCTTTTTTAGTTTCGATGTAGTGTCGTGTCTTCGTAGTGTCGCCAGTGTGTTTTGTCTCTGTAGTGTCGCCAGTCTGTTAAAATTCTCCAGCGTTTCTATTTTAAGGAATATAGGATGTCTTGCTAGCTAGCTTCACTTTTGTTTCTTGGTTTGAGTCCGCCCATGTTCGTAGTCATGTTTGGCGCCCGGACAGCAGATGGTGCTATGGGTTTTCGGAAGCCGTTTTATATATAATGGAAAGCTTGACGGTGGGAATCGGATTGCATGTCTCTGAGATTGAGCATGCGTGGGTTAGTAGTTTGGGGTTGGGAAGATATGGTAGGATGGTTGAAATTCTGACCAGACTTACGATTCACCAGCAACATTTCTTCCCCTAGGCTAGCTTAGGGATTCCGCATGCGACTATATCCATTCGTTTTTCTTGAAATCAGTCGATTTTTTCACAACTTTCGTTTTCTCTGGCAAAAATAGTCGGTAAAAATGACCGCCATTTGGTAAAAACCTTGCCCCCCCCCCCCCCCCAAAAAAAAAAAATCTTTTGGCTAGTAACGCCTCTGATCCTGAATATCGTCAAGTGAACTGTAAATCACAGTCTGCTGATTGTCCCCAGAGTCACCAAGGGTCACATCCCCAAGGACTTATAATCCTCATCGGTCAACACAATGAAAATACGCACCAATATGCTTTTAAAACGGGATGTTCTAAAAAAGATAATCCCATGATCAAAAGCTATTCTTCAGCGTGTTAAAAACAAAAACAAAATAATATCGGAAGAAGGGACTAAATTGACTTTGCAGTCAGTTGAACTTTATCCTTTTCAATCGTAGACATCGTGACGGATGAAAACCTTGAACAATATCTTATATAATCTAGTTGGTATTAGAAAGCTATGCGTAACTTTCCAGGATTAAAATACCATAGATGACACTAAAAATTATTATGAAACTAACTCATTGTTTTACATTTTCCTTTGTATCCGTCGCGTAAACAGTTAATCCTTAGTTAGAGCGATAGACCATCGACACAAACTTTCTTACCGTCAGATTTATAGAAATTGAATACAACGTGCACCCATTTGCAAAAATTTCGAGACCCTCGTGAACCGATTCCTACTTACAAGTCCCTCTTCCGTAATGGACATCAAGTTCACAGAAAACAAATAATGGGTAGGCCTACACCAGCTAGCAAAAGCTGCAAAGCCCTCATCGCTGAAGATGATTGTAGCATAACAGCCGACCATTACTTGCAAGTACTTTGCATATCTTACCACTGGGAACCAAATTGTTCTTACCATCGAATACACCGGAAACAAATAACAGTTACACCAACTAGAAAAAGCTGCAAACCCCTCATCGCCGAAAAGATGATTATGAGCTAACAGTCGACTGTTGCTTACAAGTCCCCTACATGTCTCACAACTCGTATCGCCTATTTTAGGTTTCAGTGTGTACCTTACTACTGAAGTTGTCAACCCCTTGAAATTTTCAGACTGGTGTATCTCATGAAGGAATTTTTGTACCAAGAAATGGATGGCATATACTTTGATCAACTCATCCACCGCTATCGATTGCCGTCGAAGAAAATTTCTACCTGTCTTAGTTTAAAAGTTGGCCAACTTTCTAACGTCACCACTTAGAAAGGAGCAAAGGATAAGCTCTAGTTTCTTTAGCAATGAGATAACTTTTAAAGTTTAAGAGGCATATCTGATACTATTTCTCTACCGCAAACCCAAATGCAAAAAAACGAAACAACAGAACCCGTGTGAAAAAGCCACTTTTTTGTTTCTGTAGGTTTTTCTATTTATCACTCAAAGAAGATATGTTGGCTGTGGGGCCGGGTAACTGCCGCATATATTTAACACTTATAGATTTTAGTCCATTTTCAATTTGAAACTGGTGCCTGCTTGCTTGCGTGCTAGAACGGAGCTTTCCACTCGAAAGCAGTAACATGGTTTGATGAAACGAAAGGTTCGCTGCACAACTTCAGATAGTCCTCTCTGACATGGGCTATATAATTCCACTTCACTTCGCACACCGTAGGCTCTGGCTCGAGGACAAGCAAAAACCATCCTTATGAGCCCCAGGCAAGAGTTCTGAGCTTTCCAAAATGTAATGTCATATTCATCAATCCGGCCTAAGGTCCACACTTTCCGTGAAATCCGCACAGGTTAGACCCTTACCAGTTACTAGGAATAAAATGAAATCGGCGGCATAGGAAAACAAAAACAAACTTAGGACAAAACCAAAGTGTTGCTCTCGCAACACAAAAATGTAAATAGGTAAAATTAAAAGAATGAAGTTTCCCGGATAGGCCTATCTACAAGACACAGTTGTCTGGATCAAATATTACATTTTTGGGATCCCATCGTAACCTTTGGTCTTGTTCTTTTTACCGTTAATTACGCGCGTATATCTTTGAATTCGGCCAGGGGATCTAGCAGATGGGCTGACGGCAAGAATTTACAGATTCACTCCCACAAGAGAGGCCGGATTGACCTCCAAAGAGGCATAATTAGAACCCCACCAAGTTTTGTTGACGGTTCTCTTTGGAAGTTTTGATTGGTCTGAACTGGATTATCCTGAATATCGTCAAGTTATAGCTTGTTACACGGGGCCGAAACAGCGGCCAATTCTCGATTATCGGCTGATTTACGCGCGTACTTACCGGTTGAAAAAAAAAAAAGCGGTCGATCTTCCAAATAGGCGCGTATTATTGAGATAAGGTGAATTCTCGGAATGCGACCTCTGATGTCTCAAGGGATAGTATACAAACCGTATTTAGGGGAATTAGGTCAAACTTGGTGAGTGTTAGGTCAATCCAGTTCAAATTCTGCCAGACCGATGCTGAACATGGCATGGTTTTTCATCCGAGGATTGCTAAACGATTTCGAAAAAGGTACATCAGCGAATGTTCTGTTTATGCTTGATTTTCCCATTCAGCCCTCACTAAAAAGTGACTGAACAATAATAAAAGTTGCATTCTGTTTCCGTATTATTTATTTTATAGATAATTATCCCTTATGTTCTCATATAAACATGAAAATATTTAAATTAATTTTATTTGCTTTATGTGTTAAAATTACTAAGTCGCCTGAAATCTGTCAACTATTTGGCTGTGACGCACCCACAAGATGTTTTGTGTTAATTTCATACATTTTGTTACAAACAAAGAGAACATTCGAAATTTCGGAAGTTTTGCAGTCTTGCAACAGTTGATACGTCGTATTGAGCAGGTCAGCCGCTGTTTACGCGTTTATTTCGGTCCCGTGTGAACAAGCTTTTAGACTGAAAACCCTAAATTACAGTCTGCTGGTCATCCCAAAGGGTTTATAATCCTCATCGATCGTGAAACCCGTGAAAATAATGAAATCCGATGAAAAACCGTGATGAAAATGCGCACGTGGCTGAGTTTGGATTATTTTTTAACCGCTAATTACACGCGTATCATCTTTGAATTCCGCCAGCGCTCCTAGCAGATAGACTGCTGGCAAGAGCTTACAGACTCGCTCCCCCCACAGAGGCCGGATTGGGTTCGGACTCGTAAAGAGACACAACTAGAATCCTAGCTCTTAGTTCCAATCATGTTTGGTTTGGACCCGACCATCCTTTCCGGTCTATTTGCTGATCATTGAATTCTGGAAAGCCACCGCCCTCCCCTAACCTATGGGTCGGATCGCAACCGGACTTGTTTCTGTCTATTTCAGGTCCTAAGCTTTATTTGGGTACACAATTTCATAGTCCTCGCTTTCTTATGAGTGCCCGAAATCGAGATCCCGCAGACGCACAAACCAAAGCCAAATTTTAACAGATAGCAGAGACAAGGTTGGGGTGTCATCTAGCGACTTTAAATCAAGTGTTGGCGTACGCAAAGGGGAGCAGGCAGAAACTTTATTGTTATTTTGAACTTAAACATGTAAAAAAAAAAAAAAATCCTGGACAATATCCTAAGCTGGAATTTCGACATGGAAGAGACACAAATTTCCGACACTACAGGGACACGACGCTACATGGACACGTCAGAACGAAGAAAAACAAAGGCCCGACACTACGAAGACACGTCACTACGTCGAAAACGAAAAGGCGTCACTACATAGACACGACGGTATGTCGAACGACGCTACGTAGACACGACGGTACATCGAACGACACTACGTAGACACGACGGTACATCGAACGACACTACGTAGACACGACGGTACGTCGAACGACACTACGTGGACACGTCACTATGAGGACAAAATCCGACACTACGTCGAAAATCAAAAAGTGTCTACGTAGTGTCGGTACCTGTACCGTCGTGTCTATGTAGTGTCGGTACTTGTACCGTCGTGTCCATGTAGTGTCGGTACCTGTACCGTCGTGTCCATGTAGTGTCGGTCTTCGTACCGTCGTGTCTCTGTAGTGACGTGTCCATGTACTGACGCTTTTTTCGTTTCGATGTAGTGTCGTGTCTTCGTAGTGTCGTGTCTACGTAGAGACATCATCCCTCTTGGTGCTACTCAGTTTTCAGTCGACCATTTTTGGTTTTGTTTTAAATTTTGAATTTTTTCAATTTTAATGTTTTTAAAGTTTTTGTCGTTGTTTGTGGTGTTTAATCTGCCTTCGCCATTTTCATGTGTTGTTGTTTATTTTAGTCGTTCCAATGGATTAGAGCTCGGTGTAATATTTTTTTTATTTGCGTATTTATAGAATTATTTATCTTATTATCATCAATTTTGGTGGATCAATAAAACATCATCATCATCATCACCAGATGGCTCCAAGTTTTTTTTTTGTGCAAAAAACTCGCTAGGTTTCGGCCACGCTAACCAACAGGAAAACTGTGTTGCTTTCTATTATCCCCTGTCTTTGAACAACGATCGGCAACCCTGTGCAACCTGTACTGGAATCCTTAATCTTCTGGCCACTCAGCATGCTCTCTGCCATAATTTTTAATACGCTTAGTTTCACTTTAAGTTTTATTCATAAAAATAATCCCTCCACAAGGCATAGCATAAGGCCTGACAATGGGCGGGGCTTCAGGTTCAGGTTCTTTAATTTCAACAAGAGCTACGAGCTCATATGGCACTTGTATGAGTAGGCTGTACAAGAACGACACCTCACTAATCTTTGCATTTGCCATATTTCACTATTTTCCGTGTTGGTTATGCTCTGAAAGAGTTTTCGCGATGCGATGCGTAAAACCGGTTATCTGGATCTGGATATTTAGTTTCACTCATTTCTGAGCAGTTCCGGCATCGTCTCGATTGTCTGTAGCAAATGCACCTGACTGTTCAAACTTTCATCCCAATAAATCTATTTGTTTGATCCCTAGACGTGATACACGATTTCCGGTACTCACTCTATCTCCACCTACCGTGGCCGAGTCTGGTTTGGAATAAAAAAAATCGACCACCTAAAGCATCTTCTTTTATACCATCTATCAAGTTTCACTCGAATCTGAGCATTTTTGGAAAGTTCCGGTACCCCCCCCCCCCCCCCCTCCCACCAACGTTGTCGGAGCCGGTTCGGGCCCAATCTTTGAATACCCTGTTCCTGTCCATCAAGTTTTACTGAAATTGGAGCATAGCCTATCTGCAAGTTTCCAGTACCCCCCCCCCCCCCCTACCTTGGCCGAATCCGGCCCTGACGCCAAATAACAAATCTAGGCCGCATAAACTCGGCACTGTCGAATTTGCATCTCATTCGGTCCATCCGTTTGGTTTTTGTGCATGTCAAAAGTCCCCCCACCCCCAATCCCCCTAATCGTGGTCGCATATGGTTCGAAAGCATGTTTTACATGTCGAGGCCATCGATTCGTATCACCCATGAAGTTTCACTCGAATCAGACCACTCGTTTGAAATTTATAGAAGTCAATATCCATATTTCTCTTCTCTTGCTCCCCAAAAAATGCTCGGATCTAGGAACGGAAGTTTCCAGGGGTATGTTGTGTCAGGTTCTTAAGTCA
This sequence comes from Branchinecta lynchi, assembly GCA_023053575.1. Taxonomy (NCBI): domain Eukaryota; kingdom Metazoa; phylum Arthropoda; class Branchiopoda; order Anostraca; family Branchinectidae; genus Branchinecta; species Branchinecta lynchi. Next base: position 9,966 of record JAKZAP010000032.1, read on the forward strand.
AGATAATTCGGGTCGCTAATATGCCTGCAAAGTTTTGTTGTCGTTTTACATCTGGAAGTATTCTAACTCACGACTACCGGAATTCCAGGAAACCCCCTCCAACTCCCCCCACAGAGCCCCGAAACCATCTGGCTCCGTCAATTTCATCTAGGCCTAATGCTTGTTCCATCCATTAAGTTTCGTCCCAATCCCTCTGCTTTTAGAGTTTCTTGAGTTTTCCACCCCCCCCCCCCATCCCCACAGGTATCGGACCCGACCCGGACGTGACACTGAACGTCCGAGGTGATAGCTCACCAGACAAGTTTCATTCAAATCCGAGCACCCGTTCAAAAGTTATGCACGCCACTAGATTCCGGACTCCCCATCCATCTACTCCCCCCACGATCGTCGGGTCGGGGAAACGGCTGTTCTCAAGTCAATCTGTTTGGATCCCTGACATATCTGCCAAGTTTCATCGCCCTAGGACATCAGGAAGTATGCCGAACTCGCGGGATCGCTAGAAATCCGGACCCCCACCCCAACTCCCCCACAGTGCCCTGATCCGGTCCGGTTATGTCAATGACGTGTCTAGGACTTGTGCTTGTTTTTCCCACCAAGTTTCATCCCGATCCCTCCACTCTAAGCGTTTCTCAAAATTTCCGGCTCCTTCCTCCAACTCCCCCCAGTGTCATCGGATCCGGTCCGGATTTAAAGTGAGATGTCTGAGACACGAGGTCATCCTAAATATCAACTTTCATCAAGATCCGATCACCCGTTCGCAAGCTAAAAATACCTCAAATTTTGGCTTCACCCTCCCTCCACTCCCCCCCCCCCCCCAGATGGTCGAATCGGGGAACTGACGAGTTCCTATTTAATCTTGTCGGGTCCCAGACATGCCTGTCAATTTTCATCATCCCAGCACATCAGGAAGCACGGAACTCGCGGGATCACTACAAATTCGGACTTCTCCCCCCCCCCCCCAACTCCCCCAAAGTGCGCGGATCCATTCCGGTTATATCAGTCACGTATCTAGGACTTTTGCTTGTACTTTTCACGAAGTTTCATCCGGATCCCTCTACTCTAAGTGTTTTCCAAGATTTCCGGTTTCCCCCTCCAACTCCCCCCAATGTCACCGGATCCGGTCTGGATTTAAAATGGAGGGTCTGAGACACGAAGTCCTTCCACATATCAAGTTTCATTAAGATCCGATCACCCGTTCGTAAGCTAAAAATATCTATATTTTCCTATTTTTTTCCGGATTCCCCCTCCCTCCACTCCCCTCCAGATGGTCAGATCAGGGAATCGACCATTTCTGATTTAATCTGGTCCAGTTCCTGATATGCCTGCCAAGTTTCATCGTCCTAGCTTATCTGGAAGTGCCCGAACTAGCAAAACCGGGACCGACAGACGGACTGACGGACAGAAATTACAATCGCTATATGGCACTTGAGTAAGCTCAAGTGCCATAAAAAGACTTCGTAACAATATCTTTCGATCCCTGCGGGCCGGCAGGGATACGTATCCCTTAGCTCGTTTCCCTCGGGCTTTATTGTGTTGCGAGGGCAACACTTTGGTTTTGTGGAGTCGATGAGCTGATCGAATGTCATCTGTTGTTTAGTACAAACATTCCTTCATGAGATACAACAGTTTGAAAGTCTGGAGGGGTTGACAACTTCGGTAGCAAGGTACACACTGAAACCAAAAATAGGGCGATCCCAATCGTGAGACATGTACGGTACTTGTAAGCAATTATCGGCCGTTAGACCTTAATCATCTTCGGCAATGAGGGGTTAGCAACGTTGATACTTGGTGTACCTATTAATCCTATCATTTCTTTCCTTGTGTATTATATCGTGAGAACAATTTGGTACCATGTCTATCAGTGGGGGATGGACTTGTAAGTAAGAATCGGTTGCTAGAAGGGTTCACGAGGGGCTAGAAACTTGTGAAAATTGGTGCACATTTTTTTCTATCTCTATAAATCTGAGGGTAAGAAAATTAGCTTCCTTGATCTATCACTGTAACATGGAGTTAAGTCTCTGAGGGGTTGACAACTTTAGTGGTAGGGTACAAACTCAAACAAAGAATAGGCGGAACCGAATTGTGAGACATATCAGGGACTTGTAACTCTTGTAAGTAACAATCGGCTGTTATACCATGTTATACCGGCGGTGAGAGGTTTCCGACCGTGGTACCGCAATGGATACAAATGATAATGTGAAACAACGACATAGTTTCGAAATAATATATGAGCCGCGTTCGTTTTCGTGGTTCGTCGTTGTCGGTACGAAGAACGTCGTTTAAATATTTTTCATATTTTTCTTTGTTTGCGTTTTCTTTCTTTGTTGCGTTTTCTTTGGCACGTTCTATAAACGTCGTTTCACGAACGTAAGTTGATACGAAAACGTTAATAGTCGAGCTAACTTAATATTTGCAACAGCAGCTGTAATAAAGTACTAAAATGGATTTTAGCATAACAGGACCATCGTTTTTAAACTTGGTTTACAACTTTAATTTGTTTTGTCGAGAATTTTGAAAATTCGCGCCTAATTACTGAACAGAGATGTTGAAACTGACTTTCCGGCTCAGTTGGTCGTTTCAAGAACGACGAATGAAACGGCAGTTCAACCGAACAAAGAAAACTCGTTATTATCGTCAGTTCAACGCCGTCCATGAACGGCGTTGTCTAGAAAACGCTTGTCGTAGAATGACGGATGGAACGGCAAACACGAACGACGAAAACGAACGCAGCTATAGTATTTTGATCCTGAGAAGTTACGGGTAGCTTTATAATACCAAGTAGATTATATAAGATAATAGTTTTTTTGTTTTATATTTTTCCCATTTTTGTCAAAACACGGAACACGCTCTTTCTCATTTAACCGTTTTTGTACGCTGTTCTGTGTTCCGTGTTCTCTGTCCCGCTGTCTGTTTTGCAAAACACGGAACTTAATCTCCAAGCATGTTTTATCACTGTTCAGATAGAAAACGGCAGAGGCACAGATAGAAAAGAAAGAATTGCAGAAGTCTGAGGATAAAGCTGGATCCTAAAATATGGTCGTTTTGGAATTTAATTCAATTCAAAATTAATTTTAAAAAAAATTAACAGATTTTCTGTTTAAGACATGCTCTGGATCCTAAATATGTGTTTTCGTCAGAACAGCGACAAAACACGAAACACGGAACAGCGTAAGCAAAATGCCATTTTTTACTCAAACCAGACAACTGTGAACATAGAACACGGAACAGGAACCAGAGACAAAACACGCAACTAATGTTCCAAGTTTTCACCAGTGACGATGTCTACGATTGAAAAGGATAAGGTTCAACTGGCTGCAAAGTAAATTTAGTCCCTACTTCCGTATTCTGTGTTTTTTTTTTTTACTTGTAAGCAAAATCGACTGTTAGACCATAATCATTTCCGGCGATGAGGGGCTTGTAACTTTTGCTAGTTGGTGTACCTATTAATCCTATTCTTTGTTTCTGGTGTATTTGAACTGAAAACAATTTGGTATTATGTCCATCGCGGGGAGATGGACTTGTAAGTAGGAATCGGTTGCTAGAAGGGGTTCATAAGGGGCCAGAAACTAGTGCAAATTGGTGCATATTTTATTTGATGTCGCAGTTCAAGAATCGGTTTCTAAAGCATGGCCATTTTCATGAGATGCTAGAATGGTCTATGGTGATGGTCTTTCACTGTAACCTAGAATCAAGTGTTAACGCAACGGGCACAAATGATAAGTTGTTTATGTTTCGCAATAATTAGTAGAGGTATTTCGGTATTTTCAACTAAAAAGCTATGGATAGCTTTATAATGCAGTTATCTAAGATAATGTTCAAAGTTTCCACAAGTCACGATGTCTACGATTGAAAAGGATCAAGTTCAACTGGCTGCAAAGTCAATTTAGTCCCTGCTTTCGATATTCTATTATTATTTTTTTCAACGGTGAGGGATGACCACGTGATTACAGATTGTGTCACCAGTTCAGACAAATTTTCTTCATACATTGGAACATACCATTTTGAAAACCTCGATGGGTTGACAAATTCAGCATTTAACCGTTAGCGAATAAACAAAACCAAAGTGTTGCTCTCGCAACAATTTAGTCGGCGAAGCCGAGCAAAGGTTGCTGCATGTTCATATTATTCTTGAGGAAAACAAACCAAACAAATCAAAAAAGAAAGGAGAGAAAAAAGAATAAAGACATAACAAACTGACAAGAAAAATCCACTACGAACGATCTTCCGTCAACAAAGTCCCCCTCCCCCCCAAAAAAAAGAAAGAAAAGAAATTATGTTTTCCATAACTCGTTACCTCATCAGGTACAGAATTCGACACACCCGGAGCAAAGTGTTTGATTATAAAAAAAAAGCTCTAGTTGTTTTACGGGGGGCACTCGCCAGCTGCCGGGCATTCCGAGTAGAATGCTCGTAACAAAGAGAGTACAAATAATGTACAAATAATTAAATAATGTACAAATAATTAAACTTCACCTTGGAGATGTAGGCTATGTCGCTTCGTCAAAACAAACTGAATTAAATTTTTTATGTAACACGTCTAGGTAGAGACGGGTATGGTCAAAAAATGAAAAAAGGCAAAGACACAACAACAACAACAAAAATAATTAAAGTCACTATAGCGAAACATCATGGTGCAAACATTCCATTTGATTCTTTCGACAGCTTCAAGTAATATTTAGATGTTTATTTTGAGAATAATAGTAACTAATCCCTACTTTGCTGCGTTATCTGAACAATAAGAGATGCTCTTCGCAGGGACAAAAGAATCATTTTCAAGCTCATTCTCGCTTTATCATGACTTCCATTTGTTCTATTTAGATAAGAACGAGAACAAAACAGTGGTCGCTGTTTTTGCCAAAAGAGATCACCGCCCTCGCTCCACAGAGAATCAACTCACTTTGCTAATCTCATTTTTTCGCAGGCCAAAAAAAAGACAAAAAGAGCAGTGAGAAATGAACCCCTTGGAAGACAATGAAAAAACTCGACTATTTAGAAGATCAGAAAATAACTGGTCTTGCCATATTAACTGGCGCATGCCTATGCAAAGTTGTTTTCCTACTTACCCAAATGTCACACTTTCCGGGAAAGAATCTCTCTGGAATCCTGAGAGCGTAGAGCACAGCTCCGAAAATATAGAGACATCCAGTCAAAATAATCCAGCCCAACGATGCCTGATATACGGAATTCAGCCAGCCCATGCTAAATGCGTGGTGAAGGGCGGGTACTACTCCAGTTAGGCCGAAACAGATAAAAACACCTGAAAGAATCGTCACTGTATATCTAGACTCGTATATTTGTTGTTAATCTTTCTAAGTGACTGATAGATTTTTGTTATTAAAGGAGGTATTTTGAGCCATTCTCGCACTGGCAATGTCAAGATCACCCAAGTTCAAGTCGCTAGCTTAAACGAGGACTCGGTGCGACCGTCGGATCATCTAGCGGCGCGATTACGAAGTACATGGACGCCACCAGAATAGCTCCCAGCTGCAAAAATGAAGAGAAAAATATTTAGCTGGTGCATCAATAAGAAGTAAAAACAAACTTAAAAACATTTGGTAGTGGTCGTTTTTTTAATAATCTGATTCTAGGTTCTTATATCATGTCTGCTTGAAACAGAATTAGCTAAAGAAGATGAGATCGTGCTACTTTAAACATGCGAAGCACCTGTTCTATTTGTCAAAATGTGCCATAACCAAAGGCTCTAAACGTAGAAGTTCTAAATTCAAGATTCATTCAACCGTCATTCACTGATGAAAACGTGGATGCTCTACTTTAAAAACAAGAGGGCAAAACATATGGCACTTAACAAGGCTGGGTCAGAGGATAAGCAATTCGTCAATTTGTGGGTCTGTTTTGATCATTTGAAAGCAAAAACCTTTAAGATAAGAATGGTCATGGGTCCTTAGAAAGCACGAGCATTTATTGTTAGTAAAACTATTTTATTTGTGCATTTGGCCGTGATGATGCACACTTTAAGGGCGCTAGAGATTCATCTGTAATGAACACTCTTGAAGCACAAATGATGATAAGCTCATTGGAATCACGTATGTTTATGTTATTTAGTTTGGTCGGGTCCGTAATACGCCTGCCAAGTTTCATCCTCATAGCACATCCGGAAGTACCCTAACTCGCAAACAGCGGACTAACCGAGGGACCGACAGACAGACCAACGGAAAAGTGATCGGTATATGGCACTTGGCCGGAAGGCAAGTGCCATAAAAACCCGAGAGATTCTTAAAACCAAATATCTTTGAAGTTTTAATAGCTCAAATGAGTGGTAAGGAGCTTTTTTTCTAATCACATAATAAAAATATGTAGTCTGCTGGAAATTTTTCCGAGAAAAATTACAATTTAGTAAAAAAGTCAAACAGTTTCGCTTTTTCTTGGTTTCTAAGACATTTATAAGAGAGACGGATAAGTTTAAGAAATAAAAAATGCACCATTCGATAGCCCAGGGGGGGACTGGTATGAAATCTGAGGACCCTAGCCGGGTGGGGTGGGTCTTTTTTGCCCCGATTTAGCAGATTTTATTTGGGTGGTCCTCTTGGGTTGTTTTTTTTTGTACACTGACCTAAGCAACATATCATTTCGCAGGAAATCGCTCGGCCGAAACAGCTGCAAGCTGCACACATATGGGATCCTGAAACACCGCGAAATTCTCCCAAGAATCGGAAAATCCTCATATTCGGCACCGGTGAGGCACGTCACAGAAGATTTTGGTTGGTTCGAAGCATTTTCCAATGAAGTCAGCAACTTTGTTACCTTACCTTGGACCTTAATTCCTCCTGCACCTCCGTAGGCGCTTAGGGCATCCAAGAAGAGCCGCCAGTCGTTTCTCATAAGGGCCGCTGCCCATACATCTTCCCATTCGGGCTGGATAGACGCGTTGATATTCTGAAGATCCAACTGGTGTACGACGAGGAGTGTTCTTCGGTTGCCCTCTTCGTCTGGATCACTCCGGATGCCACTGCAGGATAGCGTTCGGGAGTCTGGTGCTTCCCATCCTGATTGTATGGCCCAGATACCTCCAGCTTCGGACCTTGATGACTTCAGTAATAAGGGGTTGCACTGTCGTCTGGCGAATCTGTCATCTGGCGAAACCCTTTCTGTCCAGTGTATGTTTAAGATCCGCCTTATGCAGCGTTTACAAGTACAGGAAAACTTGAACAGAATCCGATCTTGGTGACAGGATTACGTTCACACGCAGAGGGAAAAAATAAATTCTTCAAACCAGAAAATCTGACAAAAAAAAATTCACCTGTCAACAAAAAAATGTTTTGATATCATTTATGACATTAGTACTGATGATTGCTGCTCTTAAAAGCTAGCTAGACTTTTTTAGTACTTTTTTCCAGCGCCACCGACAAGATTCCTTTCAAGTAGACCGGAATTCCTTTCATCATGAAAGGATTCCCGTCCCGCTAGACTTTTTTTCTACTCGTCTTCACGAACGGAATCTTTTCGAGTCGACCGGAATTCCTTTGTACTCGACGGGATTTCTTGTCCGTGTAAACGCTACATAAGGCAGGTGTTTTCAAAGCCCAGAAGACGCTTCTCCAACTGCTGGCTGAGGTGCCACGTCTCCGACACGTACAGAAGTACGGAGAGAACGCTGCTGTTGAAAAGTCTCAGCTTGAGTCTAAGGGAGTACTTCTTGCTCCTCCATATCTTCTTTAGCCGATTGAAGAAACCTCTGGCCTGACCAAGTCTTAGCTGGACCTCCCATGCACAAGCTCCAGTGTTTTCAACTGTACTGCCGAGATATCGGAATTCAACGACCTGTTCGACTTGCTGGTCCCTACAGCGTATATCTAGCGGAGATCCGCTGCTCGCCATACTCTTCGTTTTGGGGATGTTTATTTTCAGCCCGAACAGTTCAGCTGTTTCACCGGTCTTTGTGAGGAAGTCCTGGAGCTTCTGTTTGCAGGTCTCCATTGGGTTGATGTCATCGGCAAAGTCTATGTCTCCTACTTTTCTGCCATCCCGATGTCAATACCGTATCCTTCACATCTTCTTAGAACTTAGTCGATGATCAGGACGAACAGCAGCGGAGACCGAACGCACCCTTGCTTCACGACCGTCATAATTTGGAAGTATCTAGTGTTGTCGTCGCGGGTACGGACACAGCATTCCGAGTCTTCGTAAAAGACTGCTATCAGGCTTACGAGTTTGTCCGGTACGCCATAGTACCGGAGCACTCTCCAAAGTGTAGCATGGTCGATAGAGTCAAAGGCTTTTTCGAAGTCTATGAAGACTAGGTAGAGCTTTTTCCTCCATTCGTTGCACTCTTCTAGCAGCATTCTTAGCACGAATATGAGATCCGCACATCAACGGTTTGGGCGGAAGTCAAGCTGTTCTTCGCGGAGGTGTTTGTCGAATGCTGGCTGTATGCGGTTCAGCAGGATGGTGGCCAGGAGCTTGCCAGGAACGGAGAGCAGGCTGATCCCTCACCGGTTTTCACACTTAGTGGAATCGCCCTCTTTAAAGATTTTTACTAGAGTACTCCTTGTCCACTGACGGGGGACCTTTTCGGTTTCCCATACCAGGTTAAAGAGTGTCATCCAAACTGTTAGGCAGACGTTTACAGACAACTTCAGCATCTCAGATGCGATACGGTCTTCTCCGGGCTCTTTTAGCTTCTTTAGGGCACCAGTGGTTTCGGCTGAAGAGGATGGAGTTAGAGCTTGCTGCTAGCCTTTGCCGATCTTTTCTGGGTCAGTGATTAGCCGGCCGCCCGGATCCCTTACAGGTCCATCTGAGCTTTCATCTCTATAAAATGACGCTTGTCCCTACGGGCACTTTTCTTCACGAGTTTGCTGTCTTTCTTGTACTCGTACTTGTAAATACGGCGTCAGTGGCAATATTTAAGAAAAGATAAGGCTGACCTTTTAAGGATACAGCAAGCCTCGAGAACGTATGCTCAAAAATAAGTCGCTTGACTTCTGCTGTCTTCGACGAGCAGGAGGGCAGAGGCAAAAATGAAAAACTGTCAATTTTTCCGTCGTCCCGCTGAAAGCACAAGTAGAAGACTAGACATTCTTTGGCCAAGTGCAAAGCCTTACTTGAAATCTGATGCTGAAAGCACAATGGGAACTAACTATGCTCTAATTCTTGTAAAATGCTTCACACATACACATTTCTGACTTCCATTAGAGATTGCTTCAAAAATAAGCCGTTTGCTTGTTATCGCTTGTCATTATTTCATCAGCGTCTCGGCGGATATGGTTTCAGAGCATGGTATTGCAAGGCGCGGAAATTCAAAAACTCCCGGCCATGCACGAAAATCGATAGTTTTGATGAGCTCAGTGATCAGAGTGACGTGGTTGCTAAAACAAACGTCTCTGTAGCTGTCAGATTGCTCTAATGTTGTCTGGTGAAAATTCTGTTGTTTGTAGTATCGAAGAAAAGTTTTGTTTTCTGGATGTAAAGTTACAATACTGCCAAAAATTTAAAAATATAACCGACTTACTTGCAGCTAGTTCCAGGGCTTACAAGGAATTCTCACTTAATACCGTTAATATGAATATTTGTCAACAATACAAATGATCCGAAGAATATATAACAACAATGGATAAGAAAAAAGAAACTCCGCTTATATTTGTCGAAGCTAGTAAACCGGAGTATGACAGTCAGCAAAAAACACCGTAACGTTCTATTAGCGAAAATAGGTTGTCTAGGAATCTGCTGATTTCTGATGTAACATTGTATTCTAGGGGGTGGTAATGTGGCGTCATGATTGTTTGATCTGCCCATGGAACTTGAAGTATTTCCGAGGTCAAGAACTTAAACAAATCCTTCACGTGTGCTGAAATAAGCTTTTTACTTGGATAGTCTTTGTGATAGTAATAAAAGAAGTACAGCATACTTCTAACCTTGTAATTTGGAATCGAACGATATGCTACACACCCTGTTATTGGGGGTGGTGTCTTCAATATTTTTTTTTTTTATGCAGATTTTTTCGGCGGGTATTGGGGTACCCCTAGCGGTTTCAGATTTCATACCAGCCAGGCGGGGGTGGGTGGGTCTTTTTTCCGAAAAAGGCCAGATTTTAGGCTAGGGGTCCTCAGATTTCATACCAGTCCCCCCCTGCGATAGCCCATAAATGGAGGATTCAAAATATGTATAGTTTGTTTGATTTAGCTTATGCGGTCCTGCTAGGAAAATTGTTCTTATCCAGTTAGTCTTTATAGGCCTAATCTGTTTTTATAGGCTAAAAAGTCGGTGACGTACATCAGTGCAGACTGGTGCGGTACGAGCTTCGTTCTCAGCACAAAAGTTGGTCTAAATAAGGTCTTCAAACCATCTGCAGCTCTCAAGCTACTCCCTCGATCGATAGAGGTGCCTGGATCCCGGACTATATGTTCCAGTCTGGGCCCGTTATTTTTTCCTAGCGTTTACGAGCGACTAACGCATAGGTGATTCTCGCTTATACTGTGTATTACCACAGGACATCACTTGAGACTGTTCTGCCACGTCATGAAATCGTCCTGTTTGTGCTAATTCTGGGGAAACTCCAATTTATGGATTCCATGATCTAAGCCGCGCACTCGATTCGTCTATTCACCCACAAGTTATCCTGGAAGCGTACATACGCGGTGTTCCACTGGATATTGTGAAGGTTTTGTATTATATGTAACGTCGGCTTAGGGCTTGTATCAAAGTCCCAAATGACCCTCATAGGACTGTTGGAGTTTCTGTTAAGAAGGCTGCCCGCCAAGGATCAGTTATTTCCACCGACCTTTTCAACAACAATATACTATAAGCACAATCTAAAGTCCGTACTTCGGGTATTCTGAAAGGGATGGATTGAAAGGGAACACTCCGAACGGGGTACGCATCCATAGTGACAAATAAGCGTCGGTTTTGTAGGAAGTATCTTGCTATACTGTGCAATACTGTAGCCCTTCCGCCCGTCCTTTACCTCACCCCCTTCTGAACCAGTTTTGATACCAAACACATCCGTTCACTGTTCTTTTGCTACCTTGAATTCTTGCTAAAATTCCCACTATGGACGCAGAACACCTATTTAGTTAATAGATTTAAAGTTACTGAGCCTGTCACCGCAGTGGCAGATCTCCGCCTCGTATCATTCGTTCTTGCAACCACCCCTGGATCACCCGTCGGTGTGGCAAGGGATGATCAAAGTCTGATTAGGTACCGTCTATGTCTCAAGTGCAATTATTGCTCATTTACTTCGTGTTTTCGCTTTTCCTTTTCATTTTTTTTACTATACTTCTGATTATATTTACTCATCTAGTGCAGTGGTTCAATAAATTTCATTAATTCGTTCATGCCTAAATACGAATGAGATAGCATTATGCGAAAATAATCGAGTTGTACTTCCTATGTTCTACTATATCCCGTAATATTTTCCTTATATTGACTAACTCCTGGGTATTTCTCAATTACCAACACTTATTACTACACGGCGCAGTGTTTTCCTACTTATGTAGTTAAAGGACCTCTCGCACTATTTACATTCAACTTTACAGTATTTTACTATTCAACTTGACCGTTGACAACGTGATAGATATCGAAGGTAGCAAAACACGGCCAGTGAGAAAATCAGCGTGGTTTGGTTAGAAGGGTTAGAATGTACCGCATGGGATTGGGGTCTACGGGTTCAAAAATAAATGGAACGATTATGGACGTAGGTTGCGTTAGTATTATCAATCAATCAATCAAGTTTAATCCGAATAGCTAAAAGCTAGAAAAGGAATACAAATTTAAAATTATAGGTAAAATTATAGGTATTATAGGTTAGGCAGGTCCTTTAAGTCTTACAGTGCGAACACACGATATTTTCTTCACTTTCGTCCTTAAGTTGAAAAATCTCAATTCTTCCACATGGAAGTGATGATGGTCTCAAAAATCTGGGCAAGAATTCCAGTTCCGTAGCACCCGACCCTGATTGTGTGTCCGCGCTATTACTCTGGACCGGGAGAGGTCCGTCTTACACTGTAAAAAAAAAATCTTGCAGTATTCGCTACTGGGATTAGTCTTATCTTTACTGAGATGATATTATCCCTAATTCGGATTAATGTTATCCCAATAGAGATAAGATTAATCCCAGTAGCAAATACTGCGTCCTTATTCGGAGAGACTTTTTACAGTCTAGGTACAACCCGGCTTGATCGTTTCTATTCTATCATTCCTTACAGCATCGGACTTACCCGCTCGTATAGATCTAAACTCCGGCTCACTGAACTTATCCCAGAGAGACACAATCATTGAGGCAATGCCGAGTGTGACCACCACTGACAGATATATGATGTAGGTTAAATATTCACAATAAAACCCGTAGTAAAGCCAAGGAACAAACGACCCCACGATCAGTAAAGTGATGCCGACGTAATCAAGCCTGAAAAGGGAAGAAGAGTTAGAAAACGCTCGCTGGCACATCTTCCATTACCAGCGGAGTAGCCGAAACAAAAATAAATACAGATAGTTACGAACAAAACAATGAAGCGCAAACGGTACGATTTTGAGCGCGTTTCACGTTCCACCCTACTTACCTTAGTTACTACGCACGATGTCACGGTTCCTGACATCTTGGTGACAAGGCTGGAAAGTACTTATTTATTTTCGGTAAAAATATCGTGTCACGGGCAAACTGGGCCAATCACGTCAAACAGATCGTAGTTACCACGTTAACTACGCTCCCCAGCGTAGTTAAAACAAATAGTAACTATTAGTTACTATTTCTGGAACTCTAATAGATACTATTGTTAGAAGCATTTATTCAAACAATGTTTACAACGGATACGTCAGCTATGATTTTTCATCAGCAATATTTCGGCCCTTCTTGGCAAGGGTCCTCGTCAGGCTGTCAATCCTCTAGATCAACTGAAAATCGCTGATGAAAAATCATAGCTGACGTATCCGTTGTAAACATTGTTTGAATAAATGTTTCAAAGTCAGCTTGGGCTCAAAGAATATTTATTGTTAGAAGGGTAGAACACGCCCCTTTTACAACACACAGGACTGAAAACTCTACATAACCATTTTTATTATTGTTCTATGGGGCAGAACAAGAACTCAAGCAGCAAACCTAGCCACAGATGGCTCATTGAATTAGTACCCCAAATGATGGCAAGACAACACTCTAAGCACAACCGGTGACAACACCACTCATTATACCAATTGTTCTCGCGTTCCTCTCGACGTGAAAGCTGCATTATCTTTGTTTCAGTTGCAGGAACCTGGACAGCACCTTTATGCGGGATTTTCTCAGAACAGCATGCAGGTCAACACTAGGACAGTAGGGTGGAATACTTCTAGTTACACAACCATCAGAAAGACGTGAAACCCAGACAGTCGTACGCGTACTGTCAGAAGTTCGATACTATTTAGCTCATGGAGGCGCATCTTTGTGTTAAATGTAATGACAGAGGATATTCATGTGGTGATCTTTTTAAAGGACACGCCATGCCTATGATTGTAATTCATCCTGCTTCATATCTGACGGTGCAAAACGGATACGTCAGCTACATTTTATTAGAGCCATCTTGGAAAGGTTCCTCTTCAAGCTCAAGGGTCCTTTTCCTGCTTGAGCTTGAAGAGGACCCTTGCCAAGAAGGGCTGAAATGTAGCTCTAATAAAAATGTAGCTGACGGATCCGTTTTGCACCATCAAATATGATTCGCAGTCAGCTTGGGCTGAAGGAACATCCATCCTGCTTCAGTAGTATTCCGTCCATTCTCGTTCTGAAGATTCTACACTTCACAGATGTACCCTATCTCCACTATTAGTATCACATCGATTTTCATGCTTGCTACATTTGTTTTCTTTACGTGACGTATCCGGCTCGCGGTCGTTGTTGCAGAAAAGCTTATTGGTCCGAAGACAGGTTATGCAAGTTTTGCGAAGATTGTCATCCAAGGCCAGGGACATGGAAAGAGGCTAAAAACAGCCGAAGCCCTGTGTAATTTTCTGTAAGCACAGCTAAGTTTTAAAGTGGTCAACCAGCTTAGAACGTCTTAGCAGAAACAGTATGTAGTGCGAGATTTCCTTTATCTTTTCGCGAGACAGACTTTTACCGTCAGAAGTTCCGTAAGATTTTAAACAAGGACGAGCAATTTGAACAGATATGAGCTACCACATTATTTGCTGTTGTTATAGGAACACTCTCTTATGAGACTTCAATCTGGTAGACTTTTGAAAAACATAACAATGTAAAACATACATCTTTAGCGAGGAAATAACACTTCAAAGGTTACAAGGGCAATATTTCGTAATATCAACAGAGACAGTATTATATTTGACAGTGCAAAACGGATACGTCAGCTGAATTTCATTGGAGCTATATTTCGGCCCTTCTTGGCAAGGGTCCTCTTAGGTTCAAAACCGCTAAAGTTGTAAAAAGAACTTATGAGAAAAATAAAAAAATAAGGAACGTATTATATATTCTGTAACGTCAATCCGACCCACGACATCTTTCTCAGCTACCCAACACAGCGAACAAGAAGCTGACAAAGCTCAACGCCCATAAGAGGGAACGCCACCACTTTCTCACCAACCGAGTTGTTAACCTGTGGAACCCCCTAAGCGAAGATACGGTATCTAGCAACACCGTCGAACAGTTCAAAGTTCCCTCGACAAGGAGTGGAGTAAGAAGGAATGGAGGCTGGAATGGGATGCCCTCCCGATGAAAAATGTATCTCAAAATAGTAGTATGAAGTTGTACGAAAAAGTAGCGCAGTACGAACTGATGCTACTACATGCTTATATTCAAGGCTACCGTGTTACTGCATTCTACTGAATGCTAGTGTTAGCAAGAAAGGATACTGCTACTGGATACTACTGCTTAAGATTGGCCCAGTACGAGGCACATTAAATGATAGTATGATGGTATTACTACTACATATGAATACATGCAACTTTTTCGTACAACTATCATAAAACTATGCAGGATGCAAAGTTTTTATAAGGGTGGAGTCCCAGACCAGAGCATAAGGTCAAGCGAGTCAAACCAACCCAACTGCAGATAGAATTCCCGGATTCATCCACACGGCAATTCCCGAAGAAATGCTGAGCAATGCTACAGGATGGAAAATCCTGCAACTGCTCCAAGCTGCAATTTAAGGTATTGAGCGTGTTCCACCCTTCTAACAATAGTTACTATTAGTTACTATTTCCGCTCCGTCCTCACGAAAAGTTACTACGCTGACCGTTCCAACCTTGTCGGAATAGTAACTAATAGTTACTATTTGCTTACCATGCTCGGGAGCGTAGTAACTACGCATCTCTGTAACGTGATTGGTCGGATTCGCCCCTGGCGTGAGATCCTGCTGGAAAATAGAAAAATCGTTCCAGCCTTGATGGCAAAAAAACAGAACTCGTGACGTCATAAGTAGTAACTACGGTAAGTAGGGTGGAACACGCTCATTATCTCATATCTGTTGAAATCAAGCATCTTTGTCTAAATGTTATGAAAATTCTGACACGTGTAAAAGGATCATAACATAACATCATATAACGTTTAACACAAAAAAGGGCATCAATGTATTAAATGTTATCAAAATTCTGATAGTGCAGTTACACCTCCTTCGCCACTATACAAGTCTCGCTAAATTTGAGGGTGCGTTAGTGCGGGTTGCGTAACATCGACATGAATTTGTTCCAGGATGTGTGTTTCTGCGGTAGTTGGGCTGAATCTCTTTTGTAAGTGTAAATGCTCGTAATGTAAACTCCAAGAAAAGTTTTCCATAGTTTCCTGGTTCAAACCAGTAGAAAAGGCCACTTCTACCTTAACATTAACCGATCCACAAAATGTGGACAGAGTTTGGTCATCAGGTAAAATTTATCCTGAGTCCGACAACAGAAGTTGTTCAGACCAAAAATGTCTGAAACTGAGGGGAAGGATGTCCCGGCAGCATCCCACTATAGAGAGCGTGTTCCATCCTACTTACCGTAGTTACCAAGCCGACGTCACGAATTCTGGCTTTTTGCCGTCAAGGCTGGAGCGATTTTTCCATTTCCCAGCAGGATATCATGCCACGGGCGAATCCGACCAATCACGTTACAGAGATCCGTGGTTACGACACTTACTACGCTCCCGAGCGTGGTAAGCAAATAGTTACTATTTAGAGGAGGTTGGAACGGTCAGCGTAGTAACTTTTGGTGAGGTTGGAATGGAAATAGTAACTAATAGTTACTATTTGTAGAAGGGTGGAACACGCTCAGAGTGGACTGGGACCTATTGCTGGAGCCCTGGGTGCTTCTGAACGCAGAGTGTCTAAGGTCTAGTTAATGGTGGGTTTACACACTGCGTAAAATCCGAGCGTATTTTACGCACGTTTTGAGCTTGAAAAAATTTCTAGCAATACGGACAATACGTCCGTATTGCTATACAAAACGGACCGGTTTCTCAAATACGTCCGTATTGCTAGAAATCTTTTCAAGCTCAAAACGTACGTAAAATACGCTCGGATTTCAAAATACGCTCGGATTTTACGCAGTGTGTAGATGGACCATAAGGCATTATGCGACGACGGATTGGTACTTACTTGCTGAAGAGTTTGCCTACATTTTCAGAGTGACAAGAGACCGTGTGAAAAGTAAAGCTCAGCCCAAGGCATCCAATGGCTCCCGTAAAGAAAACGGTAAAAACGATCTTCTCCTGTGTGTCAAATCCAAAATCAGTTCGCACCCAGAAGTAGGCCATAACAGCGATGAACATCAAACAACCTGAAATCAACTGCAATTTAGACCAAAGTGACAAAACCTAGATCAAACAAACGATCCCGAGGCCCACTATCTAAATCGTCACAAGGGGCATGTATGCAACCTCCTACCACCAGTCGCTTAAGCCTGGTATTATGGAGTCGACGAATCGTCAGGTAATTCGGTCTGTATGTGAATAGTGTATACTGGAAGTTTAGATTGGAGGTAATTATAACAGTAGAAGGGTAAAAAGGAGTAATCTTACTGTATGTAATATTGAAGGTCAGTTTTGTTAGTTAAGTGCGAGAATGAATGCCGATGTATGGCCCTTTGTTGGCTTTAATAAATTATTAGTTAACTACCATACAGAGAGATCTACAGAGGATGATTCTACAACAGAAAGCCATTGACAACTTAGATATAATAACTTCTATTCTCCTTCTAATTGCAATCTTTCGGGAATGTTGACATTCTGACCCACGTCATTCCTTTCTCAATGCTTTTTCCTTGCCACAATCTTTTTTTGATCCTTCTTCGAACAAGAAAGATTTTAACCAGTGAGTAATTTTTTGTTTTTATAGTTGATGGGCTACATTTTCCAAACTATTTAGCTGCCATGTAATTTGATTGCAATGGAGTCTTTTGTGTTTATTTCATTATTTTTTATACTCCTCTAGTATATTTCAAGGGACAGTAAACAGTAGTAACAGTAACAATACAAAACTTATTTGTTTATTAATAGAAAAATAAGTTAAGCCGAGCTTCTCTCCCTACCAAACACATGAACTATTGTGTTCATGTGTTTGGTTAAAGTTAAAGGCTTGGGCCCTTAGATCTTTGTTGAAGAATGGTGTCCCAGTGAGGATAGTACTCATGTTGCGTCGGTGGTTTGGAGCTTCTCGAATTAGAGTTCTTTGGAAGGGTTCTTTCACTGATTTTGATGTTGTTCTAAACCGGGGTCTTCGTCAGGGTGGGATTCTTTCTCCAGTGATTTTCAATATAACTATCGCTGCATGTCTTGATGGTTTACAGTCTTCTTTTATTTATGGTAAAGGTATCCTAGCTTCTCTTATAGCGTATGCTGACGACATACTCCTTATTAGCCGTTCTCTATCGGGCCTTCAGAATAATGTAAATTATCTAGTTAAGTCTTTTAATGAATACGGCCTGATTTTTCGACCTGAAAAATGCCAGTTTATGGTTTTTGGTCCAAAACCCCTTGAACAAATTTCTCTTTCAGTATCTGTCCGTATAAATAATTCAATCCTAAAACCATGTGAGTCTTTGAGATATCTGGGAATCCCTTATGGCCCGACTTTGTCATTAACGAGGGCTCTAATAGTAAAAGATGTGGAGTCGCGTATTTCTTCTAGTTTCTGGGCGGTGATTTTTCTTAGGGATTTCCTATCTAGACGCAATCTTGCAAAGATTTTTAACACTGTTGCTCTTCCACAGGCTTTGCTTGCATCTTCTTTTTTACCCTTTTTAACGTTGACAAATTTATCGCGTATTAAAACTACTTTTTTTTATTTTGGGAAATTTTTATGCCGGTTTTCGAAATACCAATCCAGTTCTTTTATGATGGATAATTATGGTTTAAAAAAACCCATTGATATTTTGAAAAAGAAACGCGAAACATTTTTTCAAAAATTTATTCCATAAAGCACAGTTTGTCCGATGCGTTGCGTTGATTGTATTTTGGTTAAAGTGTTAGGTAGACTTCATTTAGGATAGTGTAGGCTAATTGTTTTTTAAATGACGTAGAGTTTTTATGAAAGTATATGGTCTAGTTATTAGTCTGTAGACCGATTGTGTGAATTTTATTATATTTTTTTCTGCTCGCCAGCTTTGGCGGATACAAATAAATGAACTGAATTGAATTGAGTTTAACAACACTGCGCTGTACACTGTTATAAAAAGGATACACTAAGAAGGATTCAAATAAGCGCTATAACTGAAAGGTGTACCAGCAAGATTTCGCTTAAGCGACAGTGAATTTGGCTGGGAGCCCCTCAGGTAAACATCGTTTCAACCTTGCGAAAGTTACTACAACTGACCGTTCCAACCTTCTCGAAATCGTAACTAAGAATAACTATTTGCTTAACATGCTTGGGAGCGTCGGAACTACGCTCTGTAACGTGATTGGTCGGGTTCGCCCGGCATGATATTCTACTGGAAAATAATAATCGTTGCCAAAATTCGTGACGGCATGCGTAGTAAGTTCGGCAAGTAGGGTGGAACACGCTCAAAGAATGCTGACGGGTTACGACATGATTTTGGCAAAAAAACGTACCAATCAGGTGTGTCCAGATGTTTCCTGTCTCTGTGTGAATCCTGAAAATAGATCTGAAGCATTCTTTGAATGAAGGCAAAGGCGGTCTGTGTCCAAGGTGAAGGTAGTCATTGTCCTGTAGCCACTCAGGTAAGGATTTGAAGTCGCAATGCTCCCAGACCTCAAAGATAACAAAGACAAATATAAGCCAGGACTAAGCTTTATGAGAAGAATCAAGCGTCAAAACATTTTGGAGTCTAGAAAAGATTAAGTCTGTCTAGAGGGGAAAAAGCATGTCTAGAGGAAACAAAGCCAGTCTATATGATGCTAAGTCCCCTCCCCCCCATAGGTTATTTTTGAGAAAAATTAGACCCCGTCCGGAAGACTCAAAGTAAATGCAGCGTGAGATACTAGTTTCCATACCAGTATTTTAACAAACCTCTTCTAATCGGTATTCGCCTTATTAAAATAATACAAGTGCGCAAGGGCTCAGACGCGGAGTGTGAAAGTAAAATGTTTATAACATTTTATATGCAAACATCTTTAGAACCAAGACATTTCACATCCCCAATAACCAAACTAGTACTGAAATCATCTAATTTGTAATCATACCAGTTTTAAAGCTTAAAATGTGAAGAAACCGCAAGTATAAATCCAAAGAAATTTTGAAGATCTTGAACGACTAGCTTGAGTTCGAACAATGGTCTGCCAGCCAGTCCGACCCTTTAAAGGACCTGTCTTACCTATAATACTAACGCAACCTAGCTCTATAATCACTCCTTATATTTCTAAACCTGGAGACCCCAATTTTGTACGGTACATCCTAACCCTTCTAACAAAACCACGCTGATTTTCTCACTTGCCGTGTGTTGCTACCCTCGATGTGTATCACGCTGAAAACGGTTGTCTGCGAGAAGTTTTTCCATCAGAAAACCAGTTATGTAAATTGTTTCCCTGTTTTCGCTACAAATCAACGGGTCTCGGAAAAGGCTTAAAACAGCAAAAAGCGTGGGTCATTTGTTGAAAGCACAGCCTAGTTTAAAGTATTCAAATATTTTAAAATACTGTAAGTTGAAGAGTAAATAGTGCGAGGAGTCCTTTAAACCTCTTTTCCATTAGCATGGTAATAACAAGTGCAATAAACCAAATCGTAGTAGCCTAATCCCCCTTCGTCACAATTCATTAAGAATGGCAAACAGTCCAGTTTCCTACTGTTCATTCAAGATTAAAGTACGTCGCGTCTCGTATTTGTTGCTGTTAAACCAAAATCCTCATCTACAGATATATCTCCCCAAATATACAAGGATTGAACTTGAGACCTATCATAGACGAACTTAACTCATGGGAAATCTCGGCGCAGCTGCCCATGAACGGGAGGTGTGGGGGGGGGGGGGGGGGGGGGGGGGTCTAGACCCATCAAAATGCGTATTTACACTTTTTTCCTCAAGTATATCAGCTTAGAGTTTGATTCCAGTCACGGGTCAAAAACTTTTCTTCATGGGCAATTTGGGCCCACTTACCCATGAACGGGGAGGGTAGGGGCTGGTTCAACTCCACACATATATCCCCAACCCTATGATCCAAAAGCACAAAGGAATTTCCTCGCCTTCTCTCCATTTATTTTCCAATTAAAAACAAAAAAATGGGCAATCTGGGCCCAATTGCCCCTCAACCAAGTGTGGATGGAGTTTGGGACCCGCAAAAAGTTAAAAGACACCCCAATGCTCACAAGCCTACCAGGTTTCAACTTGATACCTGTCACGGGTAACTAACTTTACTCCTGGGCAATCTGGGTCCAGTTGCCCATGAACGGTGGGTGAGGTGCAACTTTAAAACTTATTCCCAGCCCGAGGATCTACACGTACAAGGAATTTCATCCTATGTCCAGTTCTGGTCAAGTTATGAACATTATTCATGGGCAATCTAGGCCCATTTGCTCCTGAGCCGGGTTGGGGTGGGGGGTGTGACCCCCAAAAGACAAAACTAGACCCCAATACCCACTAGTGTACCAAGTTTGAGCTTGATACTTGCACTGGTTCACGAGTTATGAAAATACGGTGAAAATCGAAAACCGGAAACCGAAAGGAAGGAACACTCCACTAAAAATCAACCCTTCCCTTGTCGTCATTACCCACCTTCACTGTAAAACAAAAATCGTGCAGTATTTGCTACTTAATCTTGTCTCATAATCTTATCTCTAATTCGGATTAATCTTATCTTAGTAGAGACAAGATTAATCCCAGTAGCAATGCTGCAGTTAACTTTAATCCTTACTCGGAGAAACTTTTTACAGTGTTGTGTAGATTATTTACAATACAAAAGCGAAGCAGACATCACAACCAGTGTTCCGTCTAATCTTGCGGATAATAGCTATGTAGGCAAGCATGACACACGAGCCCGAGGAGTCCTGAATCAATAACAATCAAATATTTGTTGGGTGTACATACTGGTTCATCTGCCATTTTAAATATGCGAAGCAACTGCTCCATTTGTCAAAAATTATGCCATAACTCTACACTACCGGAGAATACCATGTTTAAGACGCAAGCATTCCCTTTCGGAAGTTTCGTCATTCCTACAAAAAAATCGCCGAAAACTGGGGCCAACCGACCAACCAGAGTGTTATGTTGTACACTGTTTCCTGACCGAAGGCTGCATATTTTTTTATTTGTTTTGTTTACATACGGTAGGTACTCCACTTTCAGAAAATACATCGTCACAGGACTCGCACGCACATATTACCTATTACAGGCAAAGTATACCAATTTCGGGGATAAGAATACATGAAGCACTAAGGAAAAGAGTATATAGGTTAATACTGTAGACACTGTAGTAGCCTACTGCATTCCATTTAATGCTTCAAGGGTCTTTTTGCGTCAGCTGTGAGATGTATCACAGTTTGCCCCTCGGCGCACCAACCAAGAAGGTAGTGAAGCCTACTGTCCCTCAACGCTGGAGCTATGAATCCTTACACTGAGCAGGGCTCTAGGTCCTATTCGGTTACCTTTAAGTAAGTAATTATATAATTTATTTATGATCCGCACTTTTGAAAAGCGGAGTGTAGAAATGAAAAAAAAAAAAAAAAATAATCTTCGGCCAGGAAACACTGTACGTTGTCATTTGCTTGTTGGGCCCAGTTGTCCATGATTTTGGTATGGACGAAGAAACTTTCAAATGGGTAACCCTCACACCTTGAAGTTGGAGCTTCTCCGTTAGCGTTTGCGGTTGTGGCTTAATTTTGACAAATGGAGCAAGTTCTATTCATTCAGAACAGCACGATGTCATCTTTTCTAACTCCTTCTTTTAAAACAAGAATAAAGATATTGATGGGATCCCTTGATCCAGAATTGGTCTTGAAGATGTCAATATTTGATCCAGAATTGTGTCTTGTAAATATCCGGTCTTCGCCAGACTCCTTGAACATTTTTACTATTGAAATTTAGAAACAGATTAATGGCAATGGCTAATCATCTGAAAAAAACAAGTCCAGATACGGATTCAGTATGTGTGTTTACAATACAATTCAATTTATTTTAAAAATTCCTTCACAGGCAAGCCGAACATTGGATTTTTCGTCATAAACATAATAACATTCAACACCTTTGTCATAATTTTGTCATAAATAATAAACTTATATATCTACGTCATATCTACTTTGACGAAACTGACCAAAACTTCTTGCTTTACTTCTACAAAATTTCCTGATTCAGCCGAATGTTTTGAGAACTACTTCTCTTCCAAAAACTAAACCACAAAACGAAATAGCATGTCTCCTTACCCCCACATCGAATCTCTAATCAACTTCAGATAAAATTTTTACTTATAACAAATTTTCCGGTTTTGGCCGGATTCCTGGCGAACTGTTCGTCCGGCGAGAAAATAATCTTCATATACGGATTCAACACGGCTACTTACCACTACATCAAACATCTAATCAACTTCAGATAAAACCTTTACTCATAACAGTTTTTTTCAGTTTTGTCTCGATTCCCGGCCAACTAATTGTCTGGTCGTTTTCTTCATCAGCTGTTAAAAAATATTTATTCGCCCCTTGAACTGTCCCATCCCTGTAGGGCTGCAGAGTCTATCCACGAACTCGACCTGTCCCGTGACCCAATGAATCCTCACGCCATTCCCTTCGAGAGTTGTCGCGCTGACACGTACGTTTTGGGATCCCAAGAATGCGTTAACCCGGAGCGAAATTAAATAGAAAGAGCGTAAAAAGTAATGTAAAAATTGCCCAATGGTTTTCGATTATAGCGCCCCCCGGTACTGGTAGTGTTTGGCTGTAGCCTACACTGTAAAAAAAAAAATCTTGCAGTATTTGCTCCTGGGATTAACCTTGTCTTTATTGAGATAAAATTATCCCTAATTCGGATTAATTTTATCCCAATAGAGATAAGATTAATCCCAGTAGCAAATACTACATCCTTATTCGGAGACACTTTTTACAGTGTACTGGCCTGCTTTCGTCTGTAGACAATTTCTTTTTCTTAGATATCAAAATAACCATTT
>JAKZAP010000032.1:33517-50077 GCA_023053575.1 Branchinecta lynchi
GAGAGCAGTTGCGATAAGATCGCCGATTTGATTTTGGTTGGTCGAGTATTTTGTGCCTAAAGTAGGCCTGAACGAAATCGTATGCCTGAGAGATGAATCGAGGAGACAAGATCTAATTCGCAACACCGAGACAGCTACTCGACGGCGCAGCTTCCACCCCGGCTAGAAAGTCTATGCCGATCGTAAGTCAAAAGTTGACAGTTCCGGATACGGCGGGAAGTCAAGATTGCAGTGGAGAAGGGAAGCTTAAGGCGGCTTCACACAGTACGAAGAGCGACGCAGAACGAGAGTGGGTTTTTAGTAAGATTGAAAACTCTTTGGTTAAGGTTGATTCATACCAATCGAGCAAAATATCAGGTTCCGGCACACCGCTCATCATGGATGCGGATCAATTTAGTCAGCTTCTGAGCGCGATAAACATGTTGGCACGGCTTACGCCATCAGCAACACCAGGGGTTGCGGCAGGACAGCAGAATGGAGCACAAGATGTTTCTTGTCGGGCGCCAAAACTGATGAAACTCAGCGAGCACGATGACATTGATTCATTTCTCAGCATGTTTGAGTCTACAGTAACCACCTGCCACATTCCCCGAAATCAGTGGGCAACCCACCTGTATCCTGTGTTGTCTGGTTCGGCGCTGGAAGCCATGCCCAGTTTAAGCAGCGACACTTTTGGAGACTACAATGCTGTTAAGGCGGATATACTTGAGAAGTATTCTGTTACGAAGGAAATGTACCGCATCAAGTTCCAGAAGGGGAGAAGAGAAAATCATGAGTCCTATATGGAGTACGGCCGAAAACTGTCTACGAATTTCAGTAGATGGTTAGATCTGAACGCACTTCGATCCAGAGTGGAGTCGATAGGTGTGGATCCGGCGAACAACATTCCAGGGAGGAGGATGGTGCCACTGGAGGAGGTAGAAGCAATTTTTGAGCTACTACAGTTGGAACAATTTACGGAATCGGTTCCATTTTCTCTACAGGTTGCTCTGAGATAGAGGGAGTTCACGACACTGAGAGAAGCTGTGACGTTCGAGGAGGCTAGTTCATTGGCGAGAAAGTTCTCGAAGGAAGCGAGCGAGCTGACGAGCGACGGCGGTGTATGGAATCCGGATTCCGGAAGAGAAGATGCAACCCGGAAATCCAGCAGAGTGCTTGATGACAGGGAAGGTGGGTCTCGCGAAAGTCGCAGACCAGACCGAAAGTCCTGCTATGGCTGTGGTAGCCCTGACCAGATGATGAGGGATTGCCCAAGGAAGCGGCCTCCGGTCGGGAAGAAGCCAAGCCAGGGGTTCCTCGCGGAAAGTCCTGAGAGGATTGAGAAGGAGGAAACGACGATTGAGCAGGCAGTTTTCATCCAGGGCTACGTCGACAAAGAAAAGACGGAGATGCAGCTGGATAGCGGTGCGGACATCACAGTGATGCACGCGGATTTGGTGCCAGAGGAGCTCTGGTGCTGGGACGACCTCTGGAAGTTGAGGTGCGTTCATGGAGACACGCATAACTACCCATCGGCGGTGGTGGATGTTACCTTGAGGCAAAAGGACGGAGAAACCATTGAGGCCCCGGTCAAGGTAGTGGTCTCAAGAAACATTCCGAAGAAGTTTCTGATTGGCAGAAATTTTCTGCAGTTTGGAAAACTGAAGGCTCAGCAGGTCGACATTTTTGTGACCACCCGTTCGAAGGCCAAGCAGAATGGAAAGAGACGGCGAGAGAAGAAAATTAGCAGCACCAGACCAAAGCCAGAAGAAAAGACTTAGAGTCTGGCAGAGGTTGAACGATTCGTGTCGTTTGCAGAAACTCAGCAAGCTGAATCTTTGAAGGAGCCACGGCAAGCTACTGGAACGGAGCTGGAACGACGCAGCAGCTTTGTCGTGAAAGATGCCATCTTTTGCAGAGTCAAGGCTGGAGAAGGAAGCACGCGGAAATCAAGCAGAGTGCTTGATGGTAGATCTCGGGGGAGCCGCAGGTGGAACCATAAGTCCTGCTATGGCTGTGGTACGCCAGGCCACATGAGGAGGGATTGCCCAAGGAAGAGGCGTGCAGTCGAGAAGAAGCCAGGTCAAAGGTTCCTCGCGGAAAGGGCGGAGAGGATTAAGCCGGAGGATTTAACAACATTCAAATGCAGCGAGTCTGAGCCACCAGATGGTTCTGCAAATGCCAGGCTACTACTCGATCGTTCCCTAGGACTCAAGGAGTCCCATGGACCAGCAGTGTAAGTAATGTACAGTCAGCGTCATCGTCTTCATGGGACCTGCCCGACGGCGATTTAGAAGAAACGCGAATAAATGGAAAATTAGGAGGAAATTAAAGTGATTGTTTATGGGGAAGGAAGTGTGATGGTTTTTATAATATCTGCTTGTTAATCATCTTTCGTCACTTCTGTTTATCACGTGTCAGCCTCACCTGAATCAAGCATCAGCACCCACGCAATTAAAGCCATTGATAATTCGGTTCTGGCGAGACTATATAAACCATTCATTGGCTGAATAGCCGCAGTATTGTACCAGACTTGCAAGAAGAAAGAACACTGTTTTTCGCCACACTGCATTTCCCGTCTCTCCCCTTGACAAAACTTGTCACACTATAGGGAAGAGTCCGGTAGGCTGACACACTCTCGAAAGTATTGGTTATGTTGGTTTTATTCATCTGTGCTCGCAGCAGGAAGAGACATCTTACTATACAAAGGAAGAAACGAGTTTAAAAAAAAAATAATTACTCACTCAGAACTTATGCTAAACAAGACCAAAGGTTTCGATGAGATCCCGAAAATCTAACATTTGATTCAAACAGTTGGGTAATTGCTTCGCAATTTACTGTTAAAATAAAGTTCAAAAATGGATTCAGCATGTCTTCTTGCCCTGATACCGAATCTCTAATCGACTTCAGAAACAACTTTGAGCTTCGACCAAATTTTCAGTTTCAGTCGAATTCATGATGTTTTTTAAAAAATGTTTTATTTTTGCCCCTTAGTTTGAAACCACTCCCCCACCCCTAATATAGAGCTACAGAGCCTATCTTCGAACATGACCTGTACTTTGACCCAAAGAGTCATCCTGCCAAATTTGAACAAAATATCTCAACCCCTTCGAGAGTTATCGTGCTAACAGACGGACGGACAGACGGACAACTTTTGCGATGTCATAGATATACCTCCACTTACGTTTTGGGATCCCGAAAACATATTTTTTAACCCTCAGAGTAAGTTTTTTTGTCTGAATATGAACTCCCACGTGGATAAGGTGCTATAGCATAGGACAGCCATTTCTTGCAAGACCTAGGTAAGGTATTTAATTATCATAGGCAGTTGAGAAACTGCTGGATATTCACACAATTTAGGAGGAAATGCAGATCCCATAAAAGGTGGGGAGTTGTGTAGTATGACACACTTTTTGTCAGCTTGTAGGACATGTGTAATAATAGCTGACTGACGTTTTGACATGTAAGATTTCTATTGTATCCGAATGGTTCTGTTATTCCTTCAGCAATATTGGGACTCATAATATGCAATCAAAATGTACGAAACCTTCGTTTTTCGGGTTCAGTGACCCGTGGGGGGTAGAGGGAGGGGGAATCGCTACGGAACCAGGAGGATTTTTTTTTTTTGTATGGCACTCGCAGCCTCTGGCTCAAATGCCATATACCGATCGCAATTCCATCTGTCGATCGGTCTGTTTGTGTGACACACTTTTTCGAGTTAGGGTACTTCCAGATGTGTTAGGACGATGAAACTCGGCAGGCATATCAGGGACCCGTTAAAATTAACCTGGATAATCAGTTTCCCGATGCGACTATCCGGGGGGAGTGGAGGGCGGGGGAATCCGGAGAATTAAGCTGTGCGTAACTTTCGAGTTTGTGATCGAATTGGAACGAAACTTAATAGCTGAATACTGATGTCCCGTTTCAAGTCCGGACCGGATTCAACAGCCTTGGGGGAGGGAAGACCGGAAATCCCAAGGAACAGTTAGAATGGAGAGATCAGAGTGAAACTTGCTGGGAAGAACAAGCATCTACTCTCGATTTATCGTTTACACAATTGGACTGTATCTGGACACTTGGAGGGGGGGAGGGGTGTTCCCCGGAATTCCAGTGATGGTGGTTTCAGGGATTTTCATAACGAAACTTGGCAGGCATATCAGAGACCTGATCAAACTGACTTGGAAATGAAAATGGTGTTTATTTAGCTCCCATTCTTTCTCATTCATTACCTAACTTAGCGTAGTTCAACGGGTTCCTGTCTTAATTTATGTTTCTTGTGCCGACAAAAATGTTCCCCACAATTAAGTTCCTTGTCGATGGTGAACTCACCGAGTGCAGCAGCTTTACACAAGTGCTCCTTGTTCTGAACCTAAACGACCAGGAATTTGAATTTCGACTAAATCTTTTAAGTACGATCTAGATGGGATGCTCATTGACAGAACCTTCGGGAATGCTTTTATAATTGCGAAAGAACTGAAAAGTGCTCTCTCGTCAGTATAAAATAAAATCAAATTCTGTAGACTTTTGACGGGCGAAACTTATTGCTGGAAAGTCAGAATAAATGTACTTTGTGCTACGTTGTCCTGGATGGCCACTACTCTTTTTGGACGGACAGATCTGTGATTTCATAGGCAGTCCTTACAGTTATTTGTGATCGCAAAAAGGCACTTAGATCATCAGCGCTTCCACAAAATTTCACCTGCGGCGCCTTTCATATTATTCTCTTTTTCTAGAAGAATAGCGCGTCATTTGGTCGGTGCTTCAAGCTTGGAATTTTGTATGGTTTGAACCACATTATAAGCTAGAATTCCAATAGTAGTTACATCTTGCCAGAAAAAAGGCGGATTAAAGAAATCTCGGCAAGCAACGGCGCCTTGGGTCGGTACATTTTCAAGTTCTGTCGATGAAACCGGACCCTCCCTTTCAAAGGTTAAGGGCTAGTAACGTCTTCTGTATCGCTGATAGTACAAAAGTGGAAAGACATGATAGTGCTACAAATGTCTCCTTGGTCTTGATTTCGCACATAGCTACTATACTATGCAACCTTTTACGAAACAGTTTGAAAGCTACTCGCTGTGTTTTAGAAGCAAATTTAGTAGATTCTGTAAAAATAAGGATCCGATTACGTAAATTTTACCAGACCCCCCCCCCCCCCCACCCACGCCAAACGAAGAAAGGCTCGCGATGCCCCTGTAGGCTGCAGAGGGAAAGTACATGTTTCTGTGTCTGCATTTCTGAGTGCGGTAAGTAATTTATTTGTAACCCGCCATTGTTAAAAAGCGGGTAAGTGAAAGAAAATGAATGAAACACATCACAGACACAAAATTTTCAATCTTTGGCCAGGAAGCAGTGGGCGACGTCGTGGGCTGGTTGGCCCCAGTTGTCCATGATTTTTGAAAGCGACGAGGAAACGTCCAAAAGGGTAGCACTTGCATCTTTAATTTTGAATTTCTCCGTCATGTATGGTTATGACGTAATGTTTACAAATGGAGCAGGTGCTTTGCATATTTAAAATAACACGGTCTCATCTTTTTCATCTCCCTCTTTCGCAGAACATGAGTGAAACCAGACGAGATAGTATAGAAAAAGCGCAAAAGGTGATATACAGATTTCCCAAAGCTTTACTATCATAGCGTCCCCGGTTGGGGAAGATGAGCCCATAGACGGTATGGTTAGATACAAACTTCTTGAACAATC
Source organism: Branchinecta lynchi (assembly GCA_023053575.1). Classification (NCBI taxonomy): domain Eukaryota; kingdom Metazoa; phylum Arthropoda; class Branchiopoda; order Anostraca; family Branchinectidae; genus Branchinecta; species Branchinecta lynchi. The sequence continues at coordinate 39,194 of JAKZAP010000032.1, forward strand.
GAAGAGCAAAATTTTCACAATGAAGAATGTTATAAGTAAGTAAGTAAGTAAGTAATGTATTTATAACCCGCCGTTTTCAGAAAGCGGAGTAAATGAAGAAAGTAAATAAAACACATAAACATACACAAAAAGACACTTAATTTCAATCGTCGGCCAGGAAGCAGTGTAGAAGGTCGTGCGCTGGTTGGGTTCTGTTGTCAATGATTTTTGATAGCGACGAAGAGACATCCAAAAGGGTAACACTTATGCCAACTTATGCCAAACTATCATTTATATTTATGCCACTTATGCCAAGCCATCGTAGAGAGTCTCGATTTGACGATCTGTGCCTACAGTTATGTCCGTATATAATAACCTGTTCAGTTGATCCTCAAGAAATGATCTTTTTTCATTGTAGTTCCTGGTGATGGAGGTAGTCAGTTAGAAGCTCGTCTAGACAAAACAAGCGCTGTGCATTATATTTGCAGCAAAAAGTCAAATGATTACTTTAGTCTTTGGCTGAACCTGGAGCTCTTAGTCCCAGTTGTGATTGACTGTTGGGCAAGTATTTTATTGTTATTCTTACTTTTAACACCAGTGTTTCAGGTGATAGTTTCCGTGTATCCCGTGTTTGATATATTCAGGTTTATAAATTTTATAGTGTTTATGATCTGGAAGAAGCGCATGCCAGTTTGTTGTGAGTGATCACCGCATATGCTCTTTGCCCTAGGCCAGTTTCCTTTTATCCAGAAATGCGAAAGCAGGTTGGCCACCATATTTCGCGAGGCATTCAAAAATACAGCAACCCTTTTTACTTCTCACTGAAAAGACACGAGAGAAGTAACCTATACCAATCCCATATGCACCAATCCACATCTGGAAGATTCAAAAGGTGCTCATTAAAAGTGAGAACACACGATCAGGATTTTCCGGCCGGATTTCCTGCACTTTCATCATCAGGTTGAAAATATTTCAACTTTTCCATATGGAAGTGATGATGGTTCCAAAAATCCGGGCAGGAATTCCAGTCCGGGAGCTCCCTATCCTGATCGTTTGTTCGCACTCGAAAATATAGGGTTTTACTAGTTAACTTCAGATGTCGAGGTTGTTATCGGAAAATAACACTGAGACGGTCATTGAAATTAACCTATCCGAGCCATTGAGATTGTCGTTCCGATATTAACCGAGATGGAGGTGTGTTAACTGTTATCTCCGGAGGCTGATATCACTTATATCATCCTCTGTGGAGCCTGATGACTTATATACTACTCTCATATCTACGCTAACTTTCCGTGTCAAGATTGTCGTGATATAACTGACCGTGGGTCATAGGAGGATATGCATTACATACCTGTTCGAAAAAGTTATTAGAATTTGATAGGAATACTGTCTGTTCATGCTCACATCGCTATACGCTTTCACTTTACCACCTCTACTAAAAAAAAAAAATGGTATTTTGTTTCGTTGAATCCTAGGTCTAGACTGTGTATAACTTTTGCTACTTGCAGGTGGACAACATGAGATTATACTATGATAACGTGTCTAGAACAACCAGTAACTCTCCTGGAGTAGACATTCGAGTTCCTGGCTTTGGAGACACTTTCAATGTCGAGTGGCTGGATCCCAGCAAAGTCTCTCCTGGAGCCTATTTCAATAACATTGCTGCCTCTTTGGTTACCCTGGGACTTGAAAGAAATTCAACGATACGAGGAGCACCGTATGATTTCAGGAAAGCACCAAGTAAGTTAAATATTCCTTGAGTCCAAGCTGACTTTGAAACATATATTCAAAGAATGCATATAACGGATACGTCAGCTGCAAAAGCATCCGACGTATCCGCTGTGTGTATTATTTGAATACCAAGTAAGTGTATTTGACGGTGCAAAACGGATAAGTCAGCTACATTTTATTAGAGAGCCCTTCTTGGCAAGGGTCCTCTTCGGGCTCAGGCCGCTCAAAATGGAAAATGAACTGCTGGAAAAATAATCAAAGATTCTTCCTTAAATATCTGATTTTATGGACTTCTTCTCTGAAAATTGGTTGAAGTTAAAGCTGGTGCTGTGTACCAGCACCCGGTGCTGGGAGGAAGAATCTTTGAGTGTTTTCCCACAAGTTCATTTTCCAGTTTGAGCGGCTTGAGCATGAAGAGGACCCTTGCCAAGAACGGCCGAAATATAGCTCTAATAAAATGTAGCTGACTTATCCGTTTTGCACCGTCAAATAAGATTCGCAATCAGCTTGGGCGGAAGGAATATTTATCAAGTAAGTGCTCTTGTGAAAGAGAAAATATTGAAAGAATGTTTTATTTTTAGGGGGGGGGGGGAGCAGAAAAGCTCTTCTTCAACAGGCGGTCGACTTGCAGACTTGTTCAATGGGCACATCAAACTACCCCAATCCCACTCTGTAACAACCAAGAATCCTTACCCCCTAGCTCAGCAGCTCAGGCCGCTCAAAATGGAAAATGAACTTGTGGAAAAACAATCAAAGATTCTTCCTTAAATATCTGATTTTATGGACTTCTTCTCTGAAAATTGGTTGGAGTTAAAGCTGGTGCTGTGTACCAGCACCCGGTGCTGGGAGGAAGAATCTTTGATTGTTTTCCCACAAGTTCATTTTCCAGTTTGAGCGGCTTGAGCATGAAGAGGACCCTTGCCAAGAACGGCCGAAATATAGCTCTAATAAAATGTAGCTGACTTATCCGTTTTGCACCGTCAAATAAGATTCGCAATCAGCTTGGGCGGAAGGAATTTTTATCAAGTAAGTGCTCTTGTGAAAGAGAAAATATTGAAAGAATGTTTTATTTTTAGGGGGGGGGGGGGAGCAGAAAAGCTCTTCTTCAACAGGCGGTCGACTTGCAGAAAGTTCAATGGGCACATCAAACTACCCCAATCCCACTCTGTAACAACCAAGAATCCTTACCCCCTAGCTCAGCAGCTTTTTCAACAGTTTCCCCTGTGATATTTCAAAGCGTAATTTTTTGGGCAAGTACAATGCTCAGTTTACTAGCTTGGACAAAGATAAAACTGATGTTTCTTCTAACACTTAGTAGATCTTTATTTTATGCATAAATCAGCTTGTCTAATTCAGATTTCAATAGGCTATTTGTTTTTATATGATTTGTGTAGCTATATTATATTTTATAAACTTATTGCATATTCTGGTACATTTTATAAAGCAAGTTAATCAAGCTTCACAACACTATTCCACAAAAAACGTTTAATATGCACTTAAAGCATGGAACATGAAACACTAGAACAATCAGGTAAACTGCATCTGCGGCTTGACTTATTGGTTACATCTCAAATATATCCTTTTCCATCAAGCATTGCTGGGAGTTTTGAATTTCCTGCCACGATATCCCAGCTCCTAAGATTCGGATCGCCGACATGCCAGAGAGGTAAAGACAAGGCATAACAAGAAAACGGCCGATTTTCGTAGCGCCTTCTAAAGGAAGTCGGAAATGTTTATTTGTGAAGCATTTAATACAAAATAAAGCTAAATATTCTTTGAGCCCAAGCTGACTTTGAAACATTTATTCAAACAATGTTTACAACGGATACGTCAGCTATGATCATAGCTGACGTATCCGTTGTAAACATTGTTTGGACAAAATAAAGCATTAGAAGTGTCCATGGTGCTTTAAGCGTCTGTAAAGATAATCTGCACTACATTAACCACCTCAATGCCCTGTATAATAGGCCACGTTAGCACTTGCACGATAGCATGGTTGTTTGTGACACCGGTGATCGCCCTCATTCAAACCGTTGAGGCACAAAATGCCCCCCTTTTCCTGTAATCGCTGTAGCATCTGCGACGTTTTTTTTTTTTTTTTTTTTTCTGACGAGTCATAGAGAAAGGATGTGGTTCCCTTTTAAACGTTCCAATCTAGATTCATTTGACCTTAGAACTTTTCCAGACGAAAATAAAGCGTATCTGAACTTGCTGAAAGACCTCATTGAAGAGACAGCGACCCGAACAGGCAAACCTGTCGTCATAGTGGCTCATAGCATGGGAGCACCAACTACACTGCATTTTCTTCACCAGCAGTCACAGAAATGGAAAAATCAGTATGTGAGATCCCTGGTGACGCTAGCTGGCTGTTGGGGTGGAACTGTGAAAGCTCTCAAGGTGTTTGCACAAGGTGAGGTTTTTCAACCCATGTGACTTGACTTTTCATCCCTGTTTTTTTTTTTTTTTTTTTTTTTTATAGCAAGAACCGACAATAGTGGCGTTTTGGCATTCGTTCATTTTCCCATTTCACACCAAGCGCTTCGTAGATAATACCGTCTTTACAAAACCCAAGTCACATTTGCAAAAGCTTAAGGATTTCCCCTCCGTATAGAGTACAGACGTTGCGTGGACGTAGTGTTGAAGGACATATGTGCTCACATAAATAACGCTTCACTAAGATAAAGGAAAGCCGGGTGTTCTCCTCCTTATAAGTTCTCCCGTTGGCCGATGTCCGTCCGTAGCTCTCTTGCTGTGATGTTTCAAGTTGACGCCGTAGGTCCGCACTAAGAGGTCGCGTTTAGAAGAGTGATTTAGCCATCGGTCGTAATGCTGTGACGTACGAAAAAGGGCTGAAGAAATCACTAACGCCATGGCGAATTCCTCTGTTTACTACGTTGGATAAAGTCTTCTGTTTCAAATTTAAAGTCTGGATTTTCCTTGGTTTTCTTCATAAAGTTGTAAAATGAGAGAAGAGAAACCTAGTTTTGTGTAAGAGAAACCAAACGCTCCTTGGTTTGGAGTTGAAAAAATAAGGTATAAGAGTCTCAGGTTGATAACAGCGCTTCTTTAAATGAAATATACGGTGTGGATAAGATCCTAAAGAAATGAGGCAAACAAAAACAGAAAATTTGCTGGGCGGCACTACTGCTTGTATCATATCATACTGTGTAGTCAGGGGCGTCGCAAGTGGATTTTCGGCGGGGGGGGGTGCAGAGCCAAAATTTTACCGAATCTTTCAAAAATTTTACCGAATCCTAGAACTAAGAATTTGAGCTTCAAATTATGGAACAGAAACGATTACGTAGGAAGAGTAACAACAAAGGGCAGCGTTCTGGCGAAGGCCACATGGAGAATATACTGCCGGCTTGATTGCACTAACACCTTCTACCTCTTATAGCCATTAGAAAGTTAAATCGAGCGCCGCAGGCGAAAATTTTCGAAATCAATTTTTTTGCTGAGGGCTGAAATCTAATTGCTTCTCTTACAAATTCTATCATTTACCTTTGATTAAATACCGAGCCCCCAAGAAGTTCAGAAACCGGATGGAGCGACGTCCCCGCAGCAGCAACACCTGTAGTCTAGTCAATATACTACCCATAATGACATAAAGTGAGCGCCTCAGGCGAAATTTATTTTGCTTTTAATTTTAATCTTAATTTCCATCCAAATTCTAGCATTTACTGTTTCGAAATCTCGATCCTAAAACTGGCTTGAAATAAATGACGCGCCCTTCCACAAAATAGAGAATATTACGATAAGTGCTGCAGGCGGAATTTTCAAATATTTATGAATAGATATTCTTTTTGGGATCCAAAATAAAAGTAAGGACTATCGATGATATCATAGATCATCCCTTTTGTCTGCGATCAGTGCTTCACTCGACCTCTTCTGAGTTCCGAGATTCGTGGTAACTTCCGAATCCTGGCAATTGTAACGAATAAATTACAAAATTCCAGTTATTATACCGAATAAGTTTACACCGATAGCATGTTCGGGATTCTGTATAACTAGCGTATCCCGGTTATTATACCGAATTGTTTTGGTATCGAAAGACTACCGAACAATATTCATATTCGGTATACTTTCGTTGAAACTGGAACAAAGTCAGTATTCGTGGTTAACTTCCTAATCCTGGAAATTATACTGAATAAATTACGAATCCCAATCATGATACCGAATAATTTTGAACCAATAGCTTATTCCGGGTTTTTTGTAACTACGGAATCTCCATAAATATACCGAATAGTTCCGGCATCGAAAAATTACTAAATGATTTCAGTAAATTCCCTCACCAAATTCGTGATAACTACCGAATACCGAATCCCGATCATTATACCGAAGAGATTTGAACAGATAGCCTATTTAGGATTCTGCATAACTACCGAATCCCCGTAAATATATCGAACAGTTCTGCTATCGAAAAAATACCGAACAATTTTAGTAAAATTTCGGGCCTCCGGCCCAAAATTTTACCGAATCTCAAAAAGGTGGGGGGGGGAGCTGCACCAACCCCCCCCCCCCCCCCCCTTGCGACGCCCCTGCGTGTAGTAATCAATGATTTGTTTCAGGGGATAACCTTGGTGTGGCTGTGCTGAGCGAGGCAACGCTGCGCGAAGAGCAGCGAACATCCCCGAGCTTAGCCTGGTTAATGCCGTCAAAACAGTTCTGGGTAGCTGATGAAGTTATGGTACAGACTGCGAATAAAACATATGGCGTGGATAACATCCAAGAGTTCTTCCAGTAAGTTGTCATTATAAACAAGTTCCCAATAAGTTGTCCATAACTTATTCACAAGGGCATTCCACTATTTTTTCAGTGCAAAACGGATACGCCAGCTACATTTTATTAGAGCTATATTTCGGCCTATCTTGGCAAGGGTCCTCTTCTGGCTCAAGCTGGAAAATAAACTTGTGGAAAAACAGCTATTCTTCTTTAAATATCTGATTTTGTGAATTACTTCCCTGATATTTGCTTGGAGTTAAAGCTGGTGCTGTGATTCATTTTGGACGCGGCTGTCATTTTCAAGGGCATTCCACTATTTGACAGTGCAAAAAGGATACAGCAACTACATTTTATTGGAGCTATATTTCTACTACCTGCGCTTTAACATATATATTGTTAGTGCAAACAGTTGGGCAGAAGCTATGTTCTCTGCCATCTTCTTCCTTTTAGTTTTGTCCACTGCCTCATGAGGCACTGAGGGGCACCTTGTTTGGTTAAGCATTGGTCAAATCGGCGCAATAAGCAGCATAAGGATTTTCCGTGTCGTCATTACTTGACTAGCTTGAGTAACCCAAGCAGGCCGCGATTTCTTTAAAGCTGCATAAGAGAAAAGGGTCGATTTCTGTTTTCCTGAATCCTCACGTCCTGCTGGCAGTTACCCTGTAAAAATTTTTTGGCAGTATCTGCTACTGGGACTAATCTTGTCTCTAAAAAGATAATCTTATCTCTAATTAGGATTAATCTTATCTTTATTCGGATTAGTCTTATCTCAGTAAAGATAAGATTAATCCCAGTGGCAAATACTGAAGTTAACTTTACTCCTTACTTGGAGAAAATTTTTACAGCGTAAGTTGAAGCGTATAGCTCTTATGCAGCTTGTTACACCAATCTGAACAAGGCTTTAGACACAGTTAAAAAATGATGAAATACGTTCTATCTAGTTTTCCTTTGAGTAAGACCACATTATTTTTTTTATCTATTCGTAAAATGCGCGCAAAGCACTATAGATTTTCGTGGTAGCTGCGCTAATCACGATAGCGTAGTGCCCTTAACTAAGAACAATACTTCAGAAGTTTCATACAGTTATTCAACATTTAAATAAATTTGAGACAAACATACTATCAGTAAGCGCCAGTTGCATTTTGGCAAAATATTTAACGAAAAAAAAACACACTTAAAAGTTGTAGTTGTAGATAACAACCAGAGTGTTGTCTGTTGAATTTACGGCTGATAGGAACTAAAATGGCTACAAGAATGTTAAAGGAAACCCGCAGCCGCAGAGTACGATCCGTTTTTTTTTTTATTGGCTTGCCTGTTAAAATACATTGTTGGGTATAGGCCTTGTAGCTTACGCCGAAAATCACATCATAAACGGTTCGCCGTCGCTTCGGTGTTAGCGGAGTCTGATCTGGTGGAAGTTTACGTCTTTGATGGCGATGATGAAATTTTAATGCTGTGTTCTTTTTTTGAGACGTATAATACCACGGGCAGACGATCAGGGTCGGGCGGTCACGGGCTGGAATTCCTGCCAGGATTTCCGCACCTTACGGAAAATTCGAGATTTTTTTCAATTTTTGATGAAAGTGTGAAAAATCCGGCTTTGAAAAGCTAAACAAATATATATTGTTTATTAGCTAGAAGCCAACCTAACACTTTTAACGGGATATAAAATGGCAAATACCAGATAAACTGGACCGACAACTATTAAACGAACGGACGGCACGAACGAGTTAACATATCTTTCAGTTGCGTCCGCTGGATAATTACTTAATTTAGGTTTAATCATCTATTCAAAGCTGTCCGATTAGCTTGCTAACGTTTTTAAAGCCCTTGATTGGATTTCTGCATCACCGTCTCATACTTAGTCCTTAGTGTGATCTCGTACCTTTTTTTCACAGCGATATCGAATATCCCATCGGCCACGAAATGTGGCTCGACACACGGGACATTATCCCAGATTTCAAGCCCCCTGGTGTTGAGCTTCACTGCCTATATGGCAACGGCATAGAAACCACTGAAAGCCTACAGTACACCAAACCCCTACCCCAGGGGAAAGCGAAGCTTGTAACCAGCATGAACGGGGATGGCACAGTGAATTTGAGAAGCTTGGAAGGCTGCAAACGCTGGGTTGGGAAGCAAGTTCCAGGGGTTTTCACGAAAGAGCTTCCAGGCAGGGACCATATGGCCGTGCTTGCCGATCCAGTAGTGTTGGCTTATATTAAGGCAGTTGTAACAGGTCAAGATCCGAATGAGCTGATTGGTCTTGAAACGAATGAAGTACTATAGTTGTAGTGCGGAAAGAACCTCGGACGAAATTAGTGCCATGTAGAAATAGCGAGTGTTAAATAAGTCGTGAACAGGGTAGCCTCGCATGACTTTTTCTGCATAGGTGGATCATAGCAGAGCAGCAATTGATCGGCAACACAGACTTACTGAATCACCAGTCTAGGCGTCGGGGACAAAGAATACTTGAAAATGTTTAGGCCAGAGGGGCAATGCTAAAAGTAGGTGCCAGCAGAAATTGAATCGTTTTATTCCTTTGGAAGTTCTTCTGCTCCTGTTACTGCATGTCTACTGTGTTCATGGCTGAGTTCTTTCATACTATCGGCGTTGTAGCCTCAGCGTTGTAGGCTTTCTTTTGTTCGTTTCTTGTGTCGGAATCAGATAACAACAGTATGCAGTTTGTGTAGTATCTTTGTGTGTAGATTTTTGCGTTCCGGACTCTCGATTTTCCGGTTTATGTCTTATTCCCAGTATCTCCACTATGCGGATATTTTAAAAGCTTCAGGTTTTGTAATTACAAATCAAACAAACAAACAACTCCACAGCCCGGCAGAGAAGACAAATAGTAATGCACGGGATGCAGATCCGATAAAATCGATAAATAGGAGGGATTTGCATGAAAGATCAGGCTGGCAGCCCCCCCCCCCCCCCCATTGCGTGGGGAGGAACAAGGCTTAATATTTGCCAGGTCGGTGTTTAGGACGTTGTGTCGTACGATATCAACAGTTTTTTGTTATAGGGGATGTTATGAGGCAGAGAAGTGGAGAGACACAAAGAAGGCAATGGGTGGCTATTTTAATTATTTGGCCCGTGTGTATGACGGTAGGAATTGCTTTGGTGTATGATATCGTTGACTGATTGGGGTTTTTTTTCTGCTCAAGGGAGTAAAAAGCTGGGTGACTGCATGTAAAGTCTCGTGTGTCTATGACAAATTCTAGTTTACATGGTAATCGACATGCGATATCTGTTAGATCTAGACTCCCTGTTAGTAAAGAGACTCGTAAAGCCTGAACTTGATTCATGCTTTCACACTCCACGTTTGAGCGCTTGTTCACTTGTTGTTTATTGCTGATTTGGCTTTACGAGGGACTTCCAGGGTCGGGTCTTCCAAGTTCAGCTGTTTTTACACATTAGTTTAGACGGATAATAAGTGTCTAACTGTCAGAAGTTTTCTTAACGTTAAACTAAGGCATGTTAGCGCATCCTCGTGTTCAAGATTATGAAACGTATCTGTTATTTTTAAGTGTGATATTTTGCGAAAAGATAATTTAAAAGGGTCATAACACATATAAGGGCGATTCTGGCGGTCTGGAAAGCGCCAGCTGGTCTTGCGACTTCGGCTAAAATTCGCTTCGCTTTCCAAAGCCCTTAAATTCATTCTCGCGCTCTGCTAGTTTCCGCCAGCACTTGGAACGCGAATCCACTTCGCGAGTGGAAAGTGAAGGTGTCAGCGAGAAGTTGTAAAGATGCAACTTGAGACTCAGCGACTTGTTGCTTGTTCTTGCGCTCGGCGGATTCTCGCTTTGCCTTTCGGAAAGCGAATCCAAGAGATCGCCAGAATCGCCGTATATTCTCATAAGATTTAACGTAAAGATGTGCAAACATGTTGTCTGGTATCATACTACAGTGTAGGTAGCTAGTTGTATGGGATCACTTAGTGTATTGTAGGCTACTCGTACTAGTTTATAAGGAGCAGAAAGGTAGCTCTCATAGTGAACAGATTTGTTCTAAGGCCAGAAGGAGTCTGTTAAGATAACCAGACTGACAGATTTGTATTGTGGAAAGTGCAAGAAAAGGAATTTCCGCTCTACCCTCTCTTTGTTCCCGGGGTCAGTACGATCCGAAATATGGCAGAAATTCTGGGATTTAACAGAAATCCGGACTGTGTGTCAGCATGGTCCTCGTCGGTGAGAGCCCACCCTGACAGTTCCTGTATCTTGCCATAGACCTTTTTTTTTCATCTTTTCATTTGGTTGGAATCTTCGTTCAGCAAACTCAAGATTTGGTACACCCGCTAGCCTTTCATTGTATTTGAGCGTGTAGCGGATATTTCTTGGTATGAATAAAGATTATAGTATTCTTACGAAACATTTATTTCTTGAAAAAGTACATTATTATTACCAAACAATCCTACAACCTCATAAATAAACGCTGAACCTAAGTAAGGGA
>JAKZAP010000033.1:0-38987 GCA_023053575.1 Branchinecta lynchi
ATATTTGTCCAAAAGGGTAACACTTGCATCTTGAGTTTTGAACTTCTCCGTCAATGTATGGTTATGACATAATTTCGACAAGTGGGGCAGGTGTTTTGCATATTTAATATAATATATCTCATCTTTTTAATCTTCTTCTTTCGCAGAACATGGGTGACACCAGAATATTTGACGGTGTAAACGGAGGTCAGCTACATAGCAACAAGTTTCTAGCTAAGAAGAAAAAATGAACGAAGTAACACAGTCAATACTCGTAGAGGAGTGTTTAAAAGTTGATGTCTGACGTCACAAACATATCACTACTTATTATGGTGATTCATCCCGAAGTCGCGGCACCTTCAAAGGACTGGCATATACGCGAAATTAGACACTCAAATACCCATAAGAAAGTGTTTACAAGTGAATGCATTTGTATTTTTGTCATTGTTTATGGCCGTTGGCGAAAGTCAAAAGTTCACCGGTATCAAGAAACTTAATGTTACTGTCACGTTCGTGATCTCCGTTCTTGACACTATAGCCTGCTTTCGATTTTAAGAAGCAAGATAAAAGATGTATATTTCGCATTTAAGATATATTCTGTGGATATGATAAAATATAATATTTATTTACTAATTTATTTCACTCAAAACTGAAGAGTAACATTATATAATATATAAACAAAACAAAATCTATTTAAACACCTGGGGCCATAGCAACATAGCAAAATAAAAATACGAAAAGAAGTTTATTACATCATACACATTCACTAAATACCGCTCAAACACCTTCTCTATAAAGACTAGCCACTATGTTCAACCTCGCCAGGTTTCGCACTCTCAATTTATCGGTTCCCCATAGGTTTCACCGAAAACTCCCCCCTTAAGCAATCTCCAACCACTTTAAGTCTGATTTACGTACGGAGTTGCTCGGCAGGTATACCTTCGAAACTAATTAAATAAATTTTTCTCAGGTTGTTTTTCTGTAATATTTATATAATTTTCGTTTGTTGTGTTTTGTTGTTTGGGGGTTACGTTAGGTAATGTTTTTGTTAATGTTTTCGTTTTTTTTTGGTATCGGTACATGGTCTCATTCTCTATACTCTCTCTTCTCGTCTTGTTTTTTCTTACAAGTTAGCACAGCCTCGCAATTCCCGCTTTTGTTGCGCTATTGAAAACAAAATGTTTATTTTCAATGAAACTGTTCTTCTACTACTACTACTTAACCAATTCTTCACACTAACTCATAAAATTAAAGAGACCCTCATCTCCCTTACCGAAAATTTGGACAAAATTAAGGACCGAATTTCTGTCTAACACAGTATTTCGACTTTCTCTTAGTGGCAGTTTTTCTGCCCTCAAATTTAAAATTTATAATATTAAATGAATTTAATTTGTATTTTTGTAACCTTTTTCAGGTACAAACGAGGTGCGTGCATAGAAAGCGTCTCCACCCTTCTGGGCCTGCGCTATTGCCGTCAGTACACTATGGAAGTCCCGTCAGCCCCTACTGCCGTCGGCGCCATGAAGGACCTCACTCCGATCTTCCCCTTGAGTGGACACTTCCTTGGATCAGTTTTTGTTGAGAAGACAGAGCCATCTATGACTGGAATCTTCATCCTCGCCTCCGCGACAACAACAGGCGCCAGTAACGCCGTTGAGTTCACTTTCGATACGCCAGGCTCGACCACAGATAGAAAGATTGTTTTCAAGGGTACGTTACCTACGTCATTAATTTTACTGTTTTCGGTGGTTCTACCACAGTCTGAAGGCGTCCAACAACTCCGGTTCTAATGGTTGCCTAAATAGTGTCTGTGCTGGGCGACTTGAAAACCGGAACCCGGTCCTCAGTTTTTGGACACATTTCTCCAGCATTCGGATATACCCCAACGTATGAAAACAGGGCCTAGACTTTTGAAGCACATTATCCTGGAGCAAGGAGACAGTATATTAAAGAAAATCTACAAAGTCTGTAACCTGTATCCCTATAAGCTGATTTCCAGCGGGAGTACTCTCACAAGCCTTGTTATCCCGATTTCATCGAGTGTTTTAACTCTGCTCAGTCTTTTATTTTCGCGCAACATTCTTTGTCTGTTCGTAAGTTTTCCACCAGTTTTTGCCCGTGTTCGCCCGATTTTTCTGGTCGAAATATACTGATCGATTGAAATAGAGCGCACAAGTATAACAGCTAGGTCAACACCCTACATTATTTGGTGCGCATTTCTCACAAAAATTCCATGAGAAGTTTTTCATATACGTCATTATTTTTAATTTTCTTGTTTTGGGAATGTTGTCTTCATTTGTAGGAACCGCCTTTAGCAGCAACACTCGCTACGGGTTCGAAGGAAAGGCCAAACGACTCGGAAAGGACTACGAAGCCAAGCTCTATGCCGATCTCGCTCGCAGCTCAACCAAGCTCGATATCTCCCCGGTTGTTGAGTACACATTAGCCGATGGTAAGAAGGATGTCCTTGTCGCTGGACGTATCACACTCGAGCAAGGGAAGAAGCTGACGTTCAACATTGCCCCAGCTGGATCACTGAAGAATGTCCAACTGGGCGTCTCAGGTAGGCTATTTATACTTTTTTTTTTAGATTTCTTAAAGCACCTCTCTTGGTTATCCTAGCTCTCTTCTGGAATTATAAGCTTCTGAAATACCCACCTTCCGCCATTGTTTAGTTTTGTACCTACGACCTTTTCGCGCTTTATCATTCAAGCCATATTTTGTCAGTCACGCAACACAAACTTGCAGCAAGCTTCAAGGTCCGCCGAAAATTCTTTCCCACATAAGGACATGAGAAGCTTCAAAGTATTGTTTCCATTTTGGAAGACACGGTAGCACCAGGTGTATTTTCTGTTTTGGACTTCTTTTATTTTGTGTTTTTCCCATTTTTTAACCAAGGCTCGTTCAGTTTTCAAATATTCTGCGTGCAGTCGCCGCGTCTGAGAGCAGGAACGCTGTATAGAGTTGACAAGAGCTAATAGAAAATCGCTAATTTCATTTGGAAAGTAATGGTATTGTTGGAAAACGGTATTTCTGAGCCATTTCATCGTGAAAAGACCATTTCTAGTAAAAGTTGTGCTTCAAGAAATGGGATTACAGTAGAGATGCGTTACTTGGGACGTCGCCCAGTTTTGAACGGGACCGAAGAGTACGATGGAATATTAACCTACTGAGACTTTTACGCACAGCAATGAGCATCAGCTGTAATTTGAGAATAGAGTCAAATTAAAGCCACATACTGCATGTTTGTGGGACACTTTTTGGCTTTTTGCATCCTCTAACGGCCAGGATACGACGTCCATAGTATCGGTATATAAAGTATATAAAATATATCTTAGGATTATGAGCCAGAAGTGCCAGTCACGAGAAGGTGGTGACACAGGATCTTTAATAATATTGATGGCACTTTACACAAGGGACTTGTACCGTGACCAAAACCATAAAGAATTTTTGGTCACGGTACAAGTCCCTTGTGTAAAGTGCCATCTATATTATTAATTTCCGTGACATGGGGATGTGAACTGATTAGATGAATTTGCCTTCAGGCGGGATCACTGTTCCTATGGCCGGCTTCTAACAGACTGTTGTAGTGCGTCTGCGTCTGTCTTGTAAACAGAGGGCCTGGGTTCAAATCCCGGCTGAGGAGCATTTTTGTCTATCAGTTCACTACTTATAAAACAGGATCTTTAATGGTGGTGGGGACTGGTTTGAAGGGCTATGGCTCATGGGTGAGCTGCTGAAGAGGCAAAAAAATCCTCAAGATGGCTCTCTGAAGCCTCGAGCACAAGCCCTAAGGGGCTACCAGCCAACGTTTAATATTACGTCAGGAAGGAAAAAAATAGATTCAGTTTTAAAAAGATGAAAAAATAAATAGCTAAAGTATGGGGTGTCGGCTGTAAGGCTTCCTATCTTCTTTGCCAGTGCCAGCGTTTAGTTTTATCAGTTACTCTGGGAACTCTGTGTGCGTACACTGTACAAAGTTTCTTCGAGAAAGGATTAAAGTTAACTGCAGTATTTGCTAGTGGGATTAATCTTATCTCTACTGGGATAATATTAGTTCGAATTAGAACTAATCGTATCTCAGTAGAGACCATGTTAATCCCAGTAGCAGATACTGCAAGATTTGTTTACGGTGTATATAGTCTTGATTGAGTTTGAAAAGTTTTTCAGGTCTAATATATCCTCCGTTCTGACGGATGTCTGTTGATGGTGGATCATAGACCCTTTAAGCTCCGGCCTTTACCAGATCATAGTGTTGGGGGTGGGGGGCAGAGTAGTTGTCGATGTTACAGGCTCCTTCACAATTTTTTTTACACAAGTTCGTTTTTCCATCTTTTGCGGTTTTGAGCCTGAAGAGGACCCTTGCCAAGAAGGCCCGAAATGTAGCTCCAATAAAATTCAGCTGACGTATCCGTTTTGCACTATTAAATATGATTCGCAGCCAGCTTGGGCTGACGGAATATTTATCCTTACGTCGTTTACGTTAACAGCAGTTCGCACTTCTACAATTTTCTGTAGGCTCCGCCGAGTTCGAATTCTCCGCTGACGTCCGCAAGGTCGCTCTTCGTGAAGTTCAAATCACCACACCTTTTGGAAAATCTGGATTCACCGCAGTCTATGGAAGGGATCATCACTCCATCGACTCCAGTCTTGAACTGATTTATGGACAAAACAACAAGGTCGGATTTGTTGGAAAGGTCAACGACAAGAGCAGAGCGCCTCTGAGGGAGTACGCGACGGAGGTTGGGTTCAAATCCACCAGATTCCCCTTCCTCAGCTTCCATTTGGATTATAATTTCAAGAAAACTGAGGAGAATGTAAGTTTTTTTAAGCTTTTTTTTCACAGCAATGCTTCATGTCTGGCTCACTTTTATCCCGGAACTCCGGCTGGTTAGATGTATTGTTTGATTTTTATAAAAAAAAATTTACCCCAATTTCGTTATTTAAAGTAACAGAAAACTTGACTCAAACTTGACTCGGGGAGCTATAAGCTGACATATCAAGACTGTACCCTGAGTCGATATTGAGAGTAAGAAAAATTCTCGTTACGACCATTGCAGTTTCCGGGCAGTTTCCGAGAATTCGACTTTTGAGTTAGTAAAAAAAAAAGCAAAAGGTTTGTGTGCCGGGAGTAGGAATCGAACGCACGATCTCTTGACGACTGTCCCGATACTATGGCCGAAACACGGCCAAAGGCGAACTTTTACAGTGCATAAGTGCATAATTTCAGTACATAAGGGGCAAGGGCCTGCCAGCTAGCTTTGGCAACACTAATGAGGGGGTTCGAGATAACAAAGAAGGGGGGTCCTGTTGACAATAAGTCCCTGTATCTTTGTCTAAGCCCCCCAGGTCGGTTTGATGGCCGAAAGTTGCGTAGTCAAGTTTTGTGTGCCTTTAATCTAAGCCTGGTGTCAAGACTCTCAATTTCCGTCGTTCAGGTAGAAATAAATTCAAAGCACGCCTTGCACCTCTCTTAGTGTCCTGCCTAGGTAATGTGCGGAAAAAGGAAGGCCAGCTCGCCAATCTGTGCACAAAATAGGTCATTAATTTTCTGTAAAGTTTAACTGAAAAGCCAACTTGTTTGTGTATTATTTAAATGAACCCACTGTATTATTTGGCTTGTGTCATGGGATTTTTTTTAATTTCCCCATTTGCTCTAGTATGGCATTCGGAATATCTACGGCCGTCCTCAGTACGCAAAACTTTACTATGACGTGGAAAATTTGAATCTCAATACAAACGCGGCTTTTCAGTGGCCAGTGGTGAGCTCGCGGAAGCTAGCCAACTGTGTGAACACTTATTTTTCGTAAATCGTTTTCGTCAAGCATACAACTCAGGTACAAGCGCATAGAGGTACCACAAATCCGACAGGGTAACTTCACTATATGAAAATCTATTATTCGTGAATAGCGGAACAACCAAGAGCGTGTTCCACCCTCGTATCAATTGCGCACCGTATGTTAACTTCCTTGCTGGATTACATACTATACTCGGAAGAAAGGACCTTCGACGCATACGCTCGACATACTTCAGATATCTGAGATTTCTTCTCTACCTACCCCGGCTCACACGGAACCGCTATCTGATCCGTCGTTTGTTAATTTCCGACCCATTGTTGACCCTTGAAGCCCTCTCCTCTAATTTGTGTTCTCCGATTGGAAAATTACCTGTCCACGATCCCATCAACGTGATTCTAAATTAGTGAACCTTTATGGAAAATATTTGTTGAGTTTTTTGCGATTATTTTATATTTCTTTATCTTTTTTTACTGCACTTACGCCCTTGGGCAGTGCCTCATAAATTCATTCATTCATTCATTCATTCAGTAACGATTAGTTACTAAATTCGTTCCAACCTCACGAAAAGTTACTACGCTGACCGTTCCAGCCTTCTCGAAATAGTAACTAATGGTAACTATTCGCTTACCACGCTCGGGAGCGTAGTAAGCGTAGTAACGGTGGATCTATGTCACATGATTGGTCGGATTCACCCGTAGCATGATATTCTGCTGGAAAATAGAAAAATCGTTCCAGCCTTGACGACAAAAAGGCAGAATCTGTGACGTCATGCGTAGTAACTACGGTAAGTACGATGGAACACGCTCCAAGTAACGCATTTTCATCAGGTCTTCGAGGCTCCTTAAGTGAATAAGTGATGGGTGACTAGATTGCCCTTATCTCAGCCCTTTCCAGTTAAACTTAAAAAAACAAACAAGTTCGACTTGTTGACGCTCAGATAACGGAAGTTTCAAGGCTGGGCTCTGCCAGGCTGAGCACCTAGTGTCTCAAACCGCGTATGACCGTGTGACTTCTGGTTTTCTTGCTTGGCTTGTAACTTTTCCTTTTTAGCTCGAAAACGAGGTCGTCTTTGTCTATGGTGCGGAATCTGAAGCCAAGGTCAACCGCCTTGCCCTGAAACAATTCAGAAAGCGACGCGGATCATTCGCTACCAAGGATCTTGTCATCGAAAACAAAATCGAAGGTAAGCTGAGCATTGGTCATAATTAAAAATATCCTTTGATTAGGTAGCTAAGCTGCCTGTGGTGGTAGATCCTAGTCCGGAGATGTTGGGATGAACTTGGATAAACAGACACACAAGCACACTTTACTTAGAATTGTTTACAGTTCATATTGCTTACTAAATTAAGTAAGCCGCCTTAGTTTATACCTCCAGAGGTGCTTGCGGCGCAGTCTCTTTCAGGTGACCGACGCTCACGAAACTTTTGACAATCGTTAAATCGTTACCAAGTCAATCACCTTACTTTAGACCTTAAGAGACCTTATACCTTTGAATCAGTTGATCCCCGCTCACCGAACTTTAGTCAATCGTTATTAAGTCAATCGCCTTACTTTAGACCTTTAGAGACCTCAGAGCAAAATAACACTAGGTAGTAGCGCCAAGACATATGCTTTCTATGCTTTGCAAATGGACCATACTCGTAGCGCCGCCCACTACGCTTGCGGCATTTAAGCGAGACAAACTTCCGGGTTTAGAAATTTCTAGTAAAGCTAAGGTGTGGACTGGATACACCAAGGAAATAATGGAGGCTGTATCATTTGTTTGCTATCTTCAGGATATGAAGTTATCAGAGCCAGCGCTGGTGAACGATTGGGTGAGTTTCAGTAGGGACGTTCACTAACGCTGGTGGTGCTAGTGTCGCTGCTATTCGAGTGTGTGACACTTTTCTTGGTGCTACTCCCTAGTGTTATTTTGCTCTGAGAGACCTTGTACCTTTGGATCAGGTGATCCCCGCTCACGAAACTTTAGTCAATCGTCAATCGTTCTTTAGGTCAGTTCCTTAGTTTAAACCTCCAGAGGCGATTGCGCTAACGAAGCTTTACTGGTAAACTCTCCGAAATTCAGTAATTATTCTTTTATTGTCTTATATATTATAATATATTGTAAAAGTATAATATATTGTAAAAGTGGTTCTAGTTTAAAAAGAAAATAAACAACGTAGGTAAGAACTACATCACAGTCAATCAACATGACAACGTGAGGTTAAGCCTACAGAAATGCAACCGAATATTTATGAAAGAAAGAGAAGGCGTGCAAAAAAAGAGAAGAAAGAAAGAGAAGGCGTGAAATTGTTCTTTAAAAAAGAGGAAGAGAGTGCGAAACGGGAAAGTCACTGCCAATGACGAGTATTTTTTTTGGAATGCTAACAAAAAGAATGCTTAGTAAGTTATTAGTATAGCCAAAAGTCTGTTTAGTTTAAGGGGTACTGTGTGAGCAGGGGTTTGCTATTTGTATTTTGTTAGCATCCTATGGGTGGAGGACTTTGGAGTGTCTGTAAGTATTAGGATATGTCGTGCAATAAATAAACAATCTAAATTTAGCTGTTGCAACCTTATAGATATTCCTTTAGCCCAAGCTGACAGCGAATCGTACTTGACGGTGCGAAACGGATAAGTGAGCTACATTTTATTAGATCTATATTTCGGCCCTTCTTGGCAAGGGTCTCGTTGATACCTTGAATATTTTTTCAACGGTATTTGTAGCTTCATTGAATACATCAATCTATTTAGGTACCTTTGCTGTATGTATTGTTGCTGCTCCTCAGCTTTGAGGGAATGTATGTTAATGACAATGATTGGATTCGTGTGACAGCACTTCTCCTTTGCAGCAAGTCACCCTGGCCGCAACTTCGACTTCAAAGTGGACCAGAGCCTAAACTACTACCCACAGAAGCTTGATGCTCGATTGAAAGTCGACTACTCAGGAAAAAGCCTACTAGTGGCAGACCTTATCGCTGACATCAGGAGGGACTTGAAGACTGTTTACGACGCTAAGGTTAAGGTACGTAAGGGGGCTATTGCCGGCTATTGTAAAATCAGTTTAATACTATCAATGGGCACTTCAGTGCGATTATTTAGTCGGTTTAAGAATTTGAGAAAATTTTGGAAATCAGAAAAAACTGTGAAACGGAAATAAAAAAACATTAGTAATAAAATGCTCCTTTTGCCCAAGCTGATCAAGAATCGGGTATAAAATATTGCTCGAAACGGATATGAGTCATTTTTAGATAAGATTAGGAGTGTCAAAAGCTTATTTTGCTTAAAGCATAACCCTTACTAGAAATGATCTTTTCACGATAATACGGCTTAGAAATATCTGTTTTCAAAAATACCATTACTTGCCACATGAAATGAGCGATTTTCTTGTCAGTGTTTGTTGACTCTAACCAGCCTTCCTGCTCTCCGACGCAAAATATTTAAAAATGAATGAGCAGTGGCTAAAAAGTGGGAAAAGCACAGAAGGTAGACCTGATGGCCTGAAGTTTAAGTTCTTTTTATTGATACACACGGCTCACAACTAACATAGTACCGTACTAACATAAACAAAAACAAAATCTATCATTTGAACAAAATCTCAAGGGCTCTATGGCCCTTCTGTTGGGAAACAGCTATCTTTATAATAAAATAAATTAACTCATCAGGTGTTCTTGCGAATACAGCTGACCTCCATATCACCACACAAAAATAGAAAAAAATAATCGTCTACGCCTACCAAAACGAAAACAGTATTTGAAGCTTCTCATGGCGCCTCTAGAGGCAGGAATTTAAACGAAGTCTAGAAAAAGGAAATAACCTTCCGTGTGACCCGACGCTACCACAAGACCAGGAGTTTGGGAATCAATATTGGGAATCCACAAGACTTGTCGCTCACCAATACCCCTACGTTTAGCGTAAACCTGCTGCTAGCCCCGACAATATATTGGTGTGGGAGGGGGTAGGGTCGAAAATGGTGTGCGGAAATCCTGTGGTATGTTTGACACTCAGACAGGTTCTTAGACGTATAAGTGTCAAATGAGCTGGCGGCTCATAGGGACAGTGAATGCAAAAGAGTAGTTTCGTTTAATATGTTTGAACAGGAGAGCTACTTTTTCTGGGATCGACTAAAACCAGGAAGGGAAGGGAACATGAGAAAAGCAGGAAGGCATACTAAAACCAGGAAGGACATACTAAGACTAGGAAGGATGTCGCCAGAATTCGGTGCACCGTTCCCTTCCTCTATTTAGAGTTCTTTGAGGGGTCGGCAACTTTTCAAATTCAAAGGTCACCAACCATTCTTCGTTTTAGTATCCTGACATGGGTAGGCATTAAGTTCAGTGGGGGGTCGGCAACTATAATAATTGTAATACTACTTCTCATTTCTCGTTCTGACGGTAGGCGAGTAAAATCCTCCGAGTCCACCGATGGGTTGGCAACTGAGATATTTCAAGTCCACCATTTCCTTCCTGGTTTTAGTACCTTGAGAGATAGTTTTTGTGCCAAACAGTTCATAGATAATCACTCGACGACTCGGAAGGATTTTAGTTGCCGAAGTTGCAAAGAAGGATAATCTAAAATTGTCTTCCTCGTATTAGTACTTTAATTAGTTTCCGTATTTGTTACCAACTTATGCCTACCCATGTCAGGATACTAAAACGAGGAAGGGACGGTGAACTTTGAATTTGAAAAGTTGCCGACCCCTCGAAGAATACTAAACAGAGGAAGGGAACAGTGCGGCTTTCCAGTTTTGAATTCTGGCGAGCCTTCCTCGTTTTAGTATGCCCTTCCTGATTTTAGTATGCCTTCCTCATTTTCTCGCGTTCCCTTCTTCTCTTCCTGGTTTTAGTCGATCCCACTTTTTCTATTGTTCGTTGTTTTTGTTGCCAGATCGAGTACCCTGGAAGGAAAATTGAGATTTTCGACAATGTGCAGCAAGTCAGCGAGCATATCTACAAGACGCTGTCGTCCATCCAACTCAACCCTGGCCCCAAGTATGAAATCCTCGCTTTGAACACTTACGATAAGCGCAGCGACCATCTGAAGGTTGAAATTGATGCGGAGATTAAATCCGACTACAACCTAAAACCGTACAAGTAAGTTCTTTTGGAGAGTAATAAAATGCTCTATGGTCAATAAAGTGTTTCAGCTCCCAAAAAAGGTTTGTACCATCATCCGAGAAATTTTTTATCTGTTTTACTTTGCAGTAGTGCGTGAAAGCAAGTACCTTACCGTATATGCAGGGGCGTTATTAGCTTTTTACCTTTGCGGGGGGGGGGGGGGGGAGGGCGTCCTGTTTGTGCCGACGGACTAAAAAATTTGCCGACAAAACACTGTTTTGTATATATTGACGACCTCGACAAATTCGGATTTTACCCTGATAGTTTGGAGAACAAGACCAAAGGTTTCGATGGGATCCCAAAAATCCAATATCTGATCCAGACAACTGGGTCTTGTCTTAGCCAGATCCAGTCATCGCCAGACTCCTTGAACATTTTTACAATTAAAATTCAGAAACAGATTAAGGCCAAATAGCTAATCACTTGAGAAAACCAAGTTCGGATATGGATTCAGCATGTGTGTTTACCCCTATAAGTCATATCTGTTTTGACGAAAACTTCCTGCCACTTCTGCCAATTTCCCGGTTCCGGCCGGACTCCAGAACTACTTGTCCGGCGAAAAAAGAAAGGTCAAAGACGAAATCAGGACATCTAATCAACTTCAAATAAAACTTTTAATTTTGACAAACTTTCCGGTTCGGGCCGGATTCCGGTCGAAATACTTGTCCGTCGAGAAATAGTTTTCACCATCGTCTTCTGCATGTCCTACCTCTGAATCGAACATCTAATCAACCTCAAATAAAACTTTTTCGTTCAACAGACTTTCCGGTTTGAGCCCGATTCCGTGCGAAATACTTGTCCGTCGAGAAAATAGGTTTCACCATCGTCTTCAGCATGTCTTCCTACCCCTAAATCGAACATCTAATCAACTTCAAATAAAACTTTTACTTTCAACAAACTTTCCGGTTTTCGCCGGATTCCGGGCGAACTACTCGTCCGATGACAAAATAGTTTTCACTACCGTGCTCAGCATGTCTTCTTACTCCATAATCGACTATCATATTAGCTGTTTCAAAATATTTTGTTTGTCCCTTAATTTGAACCCCCTCCCCCACCCCTAAATGTAGGGCTACAAAGCCCATCTACGAACTTGACTGGTCCGACGACCCAACGAATCCTCACACCAAGTTTCATCAAAATATCTCATTCCCTTCGAGAGTTATCGTGCTTACAGACGGACGGACGGACAGACGGACAACTTTTGCGATGTCATAGGTATCCCTCCACTTACGTTTTGGGATCCCAAAAATAAAAGCGATATCCATCTATAAATCTTTAATAATTCGACGGGAAAACCTTTTAACGTGTTCTGTAATTTAAATGTCTATGGAATGCGTTAGCCTCCTTAATGCCAAAGTGTCACGAGAAGTGATTCTTTGTACTATCAACCACCTCAGAATCTCTAAAGCACACCTCGCACCAAGTCGCACTACATGGTGTTTATGTTCCAAGATTCGAAGCTTTCTGAATACTGTAAAACTAAGCTCTGCAACAAATTATCCACGATTTTAGCTGTTTTAAGCGTTGTCCCAGACCCATTGACTTCTAGGAAAAACTCGGCAAGATTGAGATAACCGGCTTTATGCATCAGTAGCAGGGTTTAAGAATTAACGACTGCAGTCCGGAAGTAGCTTGCTGTGGCACTATAGCTACGATGGGTCCTTTAAACAGTTTTGTCTCGCCTAGTTTCCCGGTGCCCCTTGGGAACGATTAGTGCTGAAGACAGTTCTCAGACCAGCACCCTTGAAAGGATACTATGATCCTCCCAGCCCAGCGTATTTCGAGTTTTGGGTTGAGGAAGAATTTTACGTATGTTGGAACAGAACGACCGCGCAAAACGATTATTCAGCCTGCTAGAACCGTCCCTTATACATGTCTGTGATTTATTTTTTTTGCGATTTATCTTGCACACCGGCATGATTTGGCAGGTAATGGGTAATGGACACGTTGTCTACTATTTCTCTTGTTACGGCTACCGTATTTAGCCAAATACGGACTTAGTATGTTCTGAGACCGGTAATTTTGGATCAGAATGGCCGTTCTGATGTCAGTTTTATTCACCCTAACGTCACTGCGCTGATTTTGGATTTGCCGTGTTTGGCTGTTTTTGAGACGGATCAGGTTCTCGCAGACTGCTTACGGGGAGCGAAGTCAGAAACTTGGATGTTCCTTTTGTCTTTAAAATAAAGTAGAAAACTTCAAATCCTCTATGAAATGGCGTAAAGGGAGTTATTGTGCACCGCGCACAGCCATATAAGCAACTTAGCTTGTTTTCTCTTTCCTATGTCCCAAAGTTCATAGAAGTGTCGACAAGGCACAACGCAAGCTTAGAAATTCCGTGACAATGTGTTAAAGCTGCTGGGCTAACAGTCTTTTATTTATAGGCTTAAGAGCTCGCTCTTGCTGAAGGACAAGTATGCTTTCGTCACAAAGAACCGGATTGAGGGGGACGGTGCCATCCAGTTCCTTCTTGACGGTCGTTACGACCCCACAGCTGCTGAGCCTGAACTCGTCATCGATGCTAACATCTTGGGTAATAAGGAATTTTTCATTTGTAGTTATTCGCTTTTGATGCTTCTGTATCAGTATAGAGTGGTTAATTGAGATTTGCAATTCTTTTAGTGCCGAATGGTTTTCACGAATATCATTAGGTCTTTCATTCAAACATTGTTTGTATAACAACACATTAGTAAGTAAGTAAGTAAGTAATTTATTTATAACCCGCCATTTTGAAAAGGCGGAGTAAATGAAAGAAAATAAATAAAACAGTGTTTAATAAATAAAAATATAAATAAATAAACAAAACATTTGTATTTTTTGTATTTTGATATTTCGAGCTTGCCGATTTGGATCTCTATTTTGAACCTGAATTCGGTTCTTAAGTATTTTGGCGGTATCTTATTATTTTTTAGTTTATATGGATCGGGCTCAAAACTTATTCATTCATTCGTTCAAAAAAAAAATCTGTAGGCTACTGCTTTTTCCGTTGAGGATCTATTCGGATTTCAGTAATTGACTCTTATTCTAGGTCGTCTCGAAGGCAGAGTCAGTGGAAAATTGGGGCGATCTGAAAAGACCTTCGAGTTCGGCGGCTACTCCTCTCGCTTAGACCGGAAAATCATGTTGACCGCCCTTGCCCGCACTGGGGGCGAGTTCAGACGCGTTGAAGGAGCTTTTGCCTGGGACGCCCTGAAGGACAAGACCAAACAAGTCTCCTTCGAAGTCTCTGCTCGTCTCCCTCCCACAGAGGTTTCTGCCGACATCCGTGCTGGGCTTAAGGTCATTGAGAACAAGTATACCGCAGGATTTGCTGGCACTCTTGGAAAGGGATTCTATGCCGACCATACTGGAAGGTTTGAGCTCGAATTGCCTGGCCAGAAGAAGGCAGTGGTCGGAGCTCGTGCTTCGAACGCGAAACAGAATGATAAAGTAACGGTTAAGGGTAAGTTCTCTTTTATAATGCGTTTTCTGGTGTTAGTGTGAGATTTTGTCGGTTTTTAATAATGTACTTTATTTCCTTAATAGCCTGTATTAGCCTAGCACTGGATCGTCATTCATGCAAATAACACATGACAGTTACATACGTAGACATTCCATCTATACGTAAAAAAGCCCTTAGTAAACTTTACAGCAGTTTTACTGACCATTCTGTCTTATTTCTTTCTGGCCTCTCTTCAGTTTTAAAGAAAAAAGATCTTCATTCCCTCCGTTCTTGTTATTACCGATATGAAAAATTCCTTCTTTTCCTACCCCCCTGGTGTAAAAACAGACATCTGATTTTCTGGATATATCGCTGAAACTTTCGGCCATAAGTAAAAAATTGTCCACAACGTCTCATCTCAGCTTCCCCGCACATCACGGCTTGGCCCTTCTTCTAGAGTGAATTTTAGTTTATTTTAGTGTTTTGTGTTCTTTTTCATTGTTTGTACTCCGCTATTCTGTCTTTTCAGCGGGTTATAAAAATAAACAAAACAAAATAAAGAGCTAAATAACACTAGTGAGTAGAGCCAAGACCTATGCTCTTCATGCTTTGCAAACGGGCAATATTACGTATTCTTTGAGCCCAAGCTGACTTTGAAACATTTATTCAAACAATGTTTTCAACGGATACGTCAGCTACGATTCTTCATCAGCGATATTTCGGCCCTTCTTGGCAAGGGTCCTCGTCAGGCTGTCAATCCTCAGGTTCAACTTCGGGGAAGGAAACAAACCTGGAATCATTCCTATATTCCTATATTCGCTAGGCAATATTCCTAGCGTCGCCCACTACGTTTGAGAATTTTAGCTATGTTGGTTGTTGTCGTTGTTGTGTTGTTTCCAGAGCAAAATAACACAAGGCAGTAGCGCCAAGACCTTGCCAAGAAGGGCCGAAATATAGCTCGAATAAAATGTAGCTGACTTATCCGTTTTGCACCGTCAAATATGGTTCACAGTCAGCTTGGGCAGAAGGAATATCTTAGAGCAAATAACACTAGGGAGTAGATAGCGCCAAGACTTGACAAAATTGACAAATACTCGAATAGCAGTGATACTAGCACCACTAGCGATAGAGAACGTCCCTACTGAAACTCATTCAGGCGTTCACAAGCGCTGGCTCCGATAACGTCATATTCTGGACAAAAAAATGATACAGCCTCCGTTGTTACCTTGGTATGTGCCGGCCGCACCTTTGCTTTACTAGAAATTCATAAACTCGCAAGTTTGTCTCGCTTTAAATGCGAGTATGGCCCATTTGAAGAGCATGGAAAGCATAGGTCTTGGCGCTACTCCCTAGTGTTATTTAGCTCTGATCCTTTACAGAACTTAGCGGAGTGACAGCGCTGTGACGAGGGATCGACTAGTTTAAAATGACCGAGACCAGGCTGTAGGCGATGGTGTCAATCACTGAGAAACGAAATTATGAGAGCAGGGTACAAAGCCTTCCGCGCATAAAGTCACTAGTTGCGTTTCTGATAGAAGTTTGAAGTTATCTTCAAGCTCAGAGGTCTTTGTTTAAATACCGTTTTTTGGTCGCCGGCCACAGTTTCCTTGTCCTTCAGACTCTGATCGTCGAACTTCGTGAGCTAGCAAGTTCAAAGTTTGCTTGAATCGTCGAAGAAACGTCGACCTGACATGGATCACGGAGTCACAAACACTAATTAAGCAAACAGTGAACTTCGACGGCGTTTGAAAACGGAAATTAAGCAACCGGCAACGCTAACGGCGAACAAAACGTCGATCAAAAACACAACTACTGTCGAGTTCTAGCACACTTTTTAAATTACAGGTGGTGTTGAAGCTTCTCTCCCTAACGGCGAAGAATACCGTTTCGATTTCGACAACCGCGTAGCTGACATCGACCTGCAAAGTCTGACTCTCACAGCTCAGTCTGATGTCAAATTCAATACTCCACAGACTCGCGATGGACTCCTTCACGTCGAACTCGGCAGAAAGATTAATACAGCCGGAATCCGGGTCTCAAACGCTCGGGTGAGTGTATTACCTGATCCTTAGTTTCTTATCGTCTACACTGTTCAAAAGCTAATGCGTAACAGATAACACGTCGAATGCTATCTGTTGTGTTTCAAAATGTTATGTATAATAAGCGTTACCATCAGGAAGAGCCGAAAAACTGACAAAAAGTATCTGCCGAGTTTCCAGGTATCATGACGATAAGAAGTAAAGTCATTAGATGCGTTTTTGGCTCTTCCGAACAAATCTTTTTATGCATAACATTTCATACATAACGTTTTCAAACACAACAGATAACATCCGAAGTGCTATCTGTTACGCATTATCTGTCGAAACCGTGCATCCTCGTGTTATCTCTGATGAAACTTCTGACAGTGTAACAAGGACTGTTGAAAGCCTTTTATATTTTCCCTAGTTACCTTATGGGAGCTTATACCCTCCTTTCGCCATCGCTTCATTTTGTCGCTTCGAGTTTTGGTGCTTTTCTTGCCGAAGTTTTGCTAGTGAGAAGAGAGACTTTATTTTAAAAATGACTTTCACAGCGCGTGGCGCCGAATTAGCGCTTCACGTCAGGTAATTTATACACTTATCAGATAAAAACCGAGGCAATGCAAACTTTACCGTAAGCTTCGAGGTCCGCCAACAACTCTTTAAGAACGACTTGAGAAGCCTTAAAGTGATATTTTGTATTTTGGAAGACATGGTAGGCCATTAGGTCTATCTTGTGTTTTCAACTTGGTGGACCTAGTTTGCCCACTCTTTAGCCACGGGGCGTTCAGTTTTCAAATATTTTGCGTAGATCCACCGCGTCGAAGAGTGGAGTACTATGAAGTAGTACGAAAAAGTAGCATGCAGTACTAACAAATGCCACTACATGCTTCTACTTCAAGGCTACCGTCTTACTGCATACTACTATATGCTACTATTAGCAAGACTGGATGCTACTGTAGCAAGACAGGATGCTACTGGATACTACTACATAAGATTGGACCAGTCTGAGGCACATTAAATGATAGTATTCTTTGATATTATATAGTATTACATGCAACTTTTTTGTACTACTGCTATACTACTACGCAGGCTACAAATTTTTTTTCATCGGGATAGAGTCGACAAGCGCTAACAAGAAAACCGGTAAGTAACATGGAAAATCTTTTTTTTTTTTTCGCGAAACAACTGTTTACGTAAACGATTACACTGTAAAAAAAATCTTGCAGTATTTGTTACTGGGACTACTCTTGTCTCTAACAAGATAATCTTATCTCTAATTGGGATCAACCTTGTCTCAGTTGAGATAAGATTAATCCCAGTAGCAAATACTGCAGTTGACTTTAATCCTTACTCGGAGTTATTTTTTACAGTGTATTTACGAAAAATGATACTTCTCAGCCGTTTCATCTTTAAAACATCAGTCCTAGTAAGAGTTGTGCGGGATGATCTAGAATTTTCAAAGGCGAGATTTACAGACACAAAAACAGCAAACAATTGTGTTGCGTTGTGGCAAGTTTGATTCGCTTCCATTTATGTACTTCCGGGTTAGGATATCTAAGCTTGAATCTTGTCTACGCGGTAATGTTCCTAATCGCCGAAATAGTCCCATAGGCTATTCCTTGTCTTCAGTTCTTTGCCTGCTAAACCGACTAACTCTCGTTGTAGTTCACTTTCGCTGCACCTCGTCTTGGTAACAACATCGATGGAAACGTAAACCTTGAGGTGTCCTCGGACTCGTACAAAGTCACCGCCACCGGTCAGCGTGGCCCCGCCTTCTTCAGTGTCGATTCCAACGGAAAAATCACCAAAGTCGGCAACAAAATTAACCTGAACGGAGTCGTTGAGGTGAAAGCTCCCAGGATGGACTGGAAGGAGATCAAGGTCAGCCTCATCAGCAGCAATGAACATCAAGCTGGAAAGTTCGACTATAACGAGAAGATCAATGTTTTCTATGGAACGGATAAGAATCTCGCATTTGAGACAAAGGCTTCTAACTTGAGGGCACTTGAAGCTACTGTCTCCCTAGAAACACCGTATCCTGGAGCCAAATCGCAGGTGAGTAGAGTCGAATAGTACTAACAAAACCCGGATTGACAAGCCAGATAAGTTGTATGCTTAAAACAAAACACACAATAAATGTTGTTAGAACCAATTAAAAATACAATATGCTTTCTTAGTTTATTATTTCTTAGTTTTCTATTTGAATTGTTTGCTTGTCCTATGTATGTACCGTGTTCTTCAAAACTGTCGAACTACATTTTCATAATTTTTGGGCCCAGTTTTGTGTGTGCCGTCTGCATGAAGAAAGTAGAAACTTAGAAAGTTAAAACTAATCCACCTGTTAGATGGTGCTCATGTCGTCATCTAACACTTAGCACAGTTTAACAGAATACCAAATCAGCTATGTTCTTTCCAATGGTGTAGTTAACTCAGCTTTCAAAAAAATTTCAGTTAGCACACTTTTGAAGAACACGGTACATATGACCTTTGGTTTTTCAGTACAGATATATATGGATATAGCCTATATACTTGATCTTCAAAAATAATCGAACTTAAAAAACAAAATATGCAAATTGGCATCTTTATGATGCGTTATAGACTGCAATACTCGTTGTGAGGAAGTTGTCCCGATACCGTTTTTTTTTTTTTTTTTTTTTTTTTTTTTTTTTTTTTTTTTTTTTTTTATCTCGGACTGCACCGCTTTAGCGGATTTTTACGGCCGTTACGATTCGAACTGAGAATCAGTTTTGGGACCCTGAGTCCAGGATGACTTCCTCCTCTTCTTCTTGAATCCCTTCGCAATAGGACGTTGGTTGTACTAACTATATATATTGTATTTGCCATGGCCCTTGTGGCTTTTTAGCGCAAATAAATCTATCTATCTATCTATCTATCTATAACATATGACCCTTTTCCATGGGATTTTGAACAACATCTTGAATAGCAACAAACCTAATTAAAGTCTCGGCTAGTGCAAGTTGCGTTGACTACTCCACCAGAACATAGACCACCAAAAGAGACTTAGGTTTTGTTCCACGGAACTAATGGTGACTTATGATAAAAGATGAAGGTTCTAGCTTTGTATTGCGGTAGTCTTATCCTCAGATCTTTGGAATGAAAAGAGTAATAGAGCGGACGGACGATCCGGACTCCTGCTGAATATATAGGTGATTCTTGTGATTCTCCTAACCATCGAAAGTAAATTGTGATAGTCGTAATTTTTGTGGAACCAAAATGATAAGAGGGAGGAGCTACTGTTCTTATCATGCGAGACTTTGGAGCGAAAATAATAACAGAATCGCAACGATAGTAAATAATAGTAAGTCAATGGAACGCAAGCTCAGTAAAGGGCGTTGCAAATCCGTCGTCAGGAACTCCCTTTAAATTCCCGAGAAAATTTGAAAACGATTTTTGTGGATGGATAAATTTTGTTCTGAGCGACTTTTTCACAGAGTCACCGGCAATCTCTCAACAAAATAATGAGTAAATTTGTGTATAGCTTGTGTCTGCCACCTACAACCGTGCCGGAGAGAAGCATGATGGCGTCATAACCGTCCATTACACCCCGGTCGATCGACCAAAGACGGAAATCAAGACCAACTTCCTCTTAGCCAACGCCAAGGAGACTTTCGCTGCCAAGATCGCCACCACTACCCCATATAAGGAGTATGACCAGATCGAGTTCAGCGTTGACGGCAAGGTAAGACAATCCTACCGCATTCCCTCATTTTCAGTTAGCCCCCTTCCATGGTCTTCCCTTCAACTCCGACACCTGTTACCCTGTTAGGAAGGGATACTATCAAGCTCTGACGACAAGGTAAAATTATCAAATGCCTATGTCGTGACGCCGATTTGAAGAAGAAAAGGTTACCCTGCGTTCGACTTAGCCTATGCATAAAACTGCCCTTCCTTCATCTCCCCCAACCGTGGTCACATGTGATGTGGACACTCAAAACTTGCAACTAAGATTTTTACCACCTCTCAAATGAAGCTTGAGCGTTCGCAACCAACCGGATCGAGACCCACATTTTTACGATACTTTCTAGCCCCTCTAACAAAACCTCGCTGATTTTCTCACGTCCCCTGTTTTGCCACTTTCGATGCTTATCACGGTATCGAAGGCTGTCTGCCAGAAGTTTTTCCATAAGAAAAACTGTTTAAGTAAATTTTTCCCTGTTTTTGCTACAAGTCTATGGGTTCTTGAAAAGGGCTTGAAACAGCCAAAGGCATGGGTAATTTGTCGAAAGCAGAGCCTAGTTTAAAAGTTGAAGAGTAAATAGTGCGAGGGGTCCTTTAAGCGTTTCAGAAGATCCCGGATTCCCACTTTCCCCCCACCCCCCAGCATGGATGGACGTATCCCGTAAAGAAAATTTCCGGAGAGCATTTGCATCGGCTTTATAGCCTACGCGTGCCCAGTCTCATTGACCTAGCTTATGTGGAAGTGCCCAAACTTTCAGTAGGTGGATAGAGGGAAAGACCGACATACATTACGATCACTAAATGGCACTTGAATTGAAGGCTGCAAGTACCATCATAAGAGACAATTCAATTCATTTAATTCCTCCAGAAATCGGAGAGTAAAAGACATAGTAAACGCATACATAACAGGCCAAAAATATAAAATGACAACTATGACAACAAGGCCGTATCGCATAAAACAGATGAACAAGCAACTATCAAAAATAAAATAAAAAATGAAACGTAGCCTATGCATAAATACTCAGAAAGAAGAAAGTTATAAACATTTTTTAATTTTCTTAGAAAGAAAATTAGTATGTTTTTTTGTATGATATCTATTGGGTTTATTAATCGATAAGTCTCCATCATAAAAGAATTCTACTCAAATTTTGAAATCCGACAAAGATATTTAGCAAAATTGAAGAAGCTAATTCTGATGTGAGAGAAATTACTCAATGTGAAAAAAGGAAGTAAAGACATTTGAGTGCTCAGGAAGGTTGGCAGTTACATTCCACCAGCAAACGCTTCACCTGTTTTTATACACCGTGGAATACACTTCCGAGAACTAACTCATCATCCTTCGTTAGGTCTCCAATGCCGGAAAGACCTACGATGCTGACGTCAGAGCAGGAATTTCCGCTGCTCGTAATGTCAAGGTCACTGCCAAGGTAGATCTGCAGGCAAAGAGTAAGCTCGTCGACATTGCAGTCATCGTCCCAGGACAGTCCCCGCTGAAGTTCTATACAAGCCTGAATGAGGTATGGCTTTTTCGTTTTTAATTGATTTGATTCAGAACTTACCAATACCCAATTTTTATTCTTATCAGCATTCTTGTAAATTCAGCCAGCCTTACTCTTGCACATGAACAACTCGAGCCCCTCTGTATGTGCATCCATAGACTGGCGCTCAGAGCAAAATAACACTAGGAAGTAGCGCAAAGACCTATGCTTCCCATACTTTGCAAACGAGTAGTATATAAAGCCGGGTTCTACTCCACCCTCCCCCCAATTTCAAAACCCCATTTTAACATCAATTTCTTAAATCTTAACATCCTTTTTACCAAATTATCCCCCTTTTTAAGAACATTTTTATTTTCTTACTTCCAAAATAAAGGATACAAGAAATGAGAAATATTACCCTTTACTACATATAAAATACTACAATATACTACTACTTCTTTTTTTTTACATTTTTCATTTTTTATTCAAATATTACTGAGTAAACAGTTCTAAATCCACATATGTTTCTTTGTTCTTGTTTTCGCGTACAATAGGCTGCAAAACCAGATTTTTCTTTAAAAGTAATTCGTTAGCAATGGCATTATATTTCTGTGTTATAAACAAATCACAGGGTTTGTTATTATGATTAATAACGACAACCAACTTATCACCATATTTTGTCTTAGCAATTCTCATTTTATCTATATTATATTTCAATCCTAATACCAATGCTTCTTTCCTGATTGTCTCATTGTATTTATTCATTCTGATTGTATTCAAGACTTCCTTTGTGGACTCCATTTATTAGGGGATGATTTTATTAAATAAAAATCCAAAGCTCCTAATTACCGGCAGATCGTAACACCTGTGGTGTGAGAGATGCGTCACACTAAATATTCTCGAATATTCTCGAATATTTAGATGCGTCACCTCCAGCAGATAACAAGACTCGGCGGAGAAGATTCGCGAATATATATATATAGTGTCGCGCATCTGGTTAAGGAGACATTTGTAAACAAGTTGAGATTAAGAAGGTGTTGAAGAAAGAAAAAATTTCCAATGTAAGTATTTTTTAGTTTTCTAGCGATAAAAACAAGGATATCTAGCAAGATAGGAATAGCTTCGTCTGAAACAAACAATTACGCAAATATCAAATATACCAAACGAGTTATCAGATGACGAAGCGCATCACACGAGATGACGTAGGAAATTCTGTAAAGAATTTTTAATGGGTTAGATAATGTTGCGAAGCGCATCACACGAGATGACGTAGGAAATTCTGTAAAGGAATTATCTGGGTCAGATAATGTTGCGAAGCGTGTCACACGAGATGAAGTAGGAATCAAATGGTCTTCAAAAATTCTGTAAAGGAATCATCAAGGTCGTTAAAAGATTTTTATTTTCAGATGAACAGCGAAGGTATTCAGAAGAAAACAGCAACCATTCCGAAAAAGTATATGAATGGGTTGTTCAAACTGGAGAAATCGGAGCAAGAAACATTCCTTTCGCTGTGGAGTAAGGTAGTCACAGCCTCAGATGAAGTCGAAGGTGAAGACCGTACGACAGCGTGTTCCTCTGTTGACAAGAAAAAAGAGAAGAGCGTGCAGTTTTTAGCCGATATTAAAGCGAATTTACATGCTTCGCGAAGGTTTGGAAACTTCAAAGTGGACGTAAGCATCAAGAAGGTGCTGAGCAGCAAAATATGTGGAGTCAGTTTGGAACAAGCAGAACGTTTAATTATTGATTTAAATAAAGTGGAGGTGTATTTGGATTATTTATCAGTGTTACTAAAAGCGAAAAAAGGTGAAGTGTATGCGTACATGCAAAAACTGTTCAATGACAACCCTGAGAATCTGCACAAGTGTTTTCTTGAAGAACGATTTAAGAAATATGGAGAAAGCAAATCAACAATAAGAAGATATCTTCAGTTGTATGGATTAGTCCGCGAATATCCTGGAATAGCTTTCTGTGGGAAAGGGTACTATTGCATCGTCGAAAATGAAAAAGCTATTCGCAAAGCGATCCAAGAGGATGAGATATTGTCTTCATTACTCAAGGAGCATCCTGCGCAAGTTTTCTTATCCGATGAAGTGTTGATTGATTTTGATAATCTGAGTCTATAAATGTTGAATTAAGTTTTCTCAATAAATTGGTGTTTCATTGATTGAGTTATAAGCTAGATTTTGTTGCTAGGTGGTGGTTATGTGTGAAGAGTCACACTGGTGGAACATTCTTCTGAACTATTGATGTATTCTTGCAATATTTATAGCCATTCAGACGGACTTGTTTCATGTATTTTTCGCGAGGAAAAAATCGAAAGGTTTTACGCATCTCTGTTTCTCTCTGAATTACCTCCTCAATTGTTAATTGTCCGCATTTTAGCATTGAGAACAACTCAGTATAAAAATTGTAATTTGTCCTAAATTCTGCTTTTCTATCAGCAATGCTTAACTGCTTTTCAATTATTTCGATGATAACAGCACCCAAACTTAAAGAAGCTAAAGGTAGCACTAGAAACGCAGACATTCCTGCTGCCGAAAAGAGGAATTTGGATACAAGTAAGCTATTACTTATACGATTGTAGTACTTGTAACTGCGACGGTAAACATACATTTTCTTTTCTAATTCTTCCATTTATTATGTAATAAAATTGTTTCAGAAATGATTTGATTGAATGAAAGGTTCGCGATTCGGAGCACATCTGCTATCTACGGAACTCTACTGAAACTTTCTTGATTGATCGGAGAGAATATAGATAGCGCTTGCTCCGTGAAACACAAAACACATCTGCTATCTACGGAACTCTACTGAAACTTTCTTGATTGATCGGAGAGAATATAGATAGCGCTTGCTCCGTGAAACACAAAACACATCTGCTATCTACGGAACTCTACTGAAACTTTCTTGATTGATCGGAGAGAATATAGACAGCGCTTGCTCTGTGAAACGCATACTGAAACCAGTGCTTTTCTTTACGACTGAGAAAACGCAGACGGGAGAAATTTATTAATAAAAATGTTCCCCTATTAAATGATGAATACTGCAGAGGTTATTCAGCTTTGTAAAAAGGTTATATCAAACAACAAAGCGGTTATACAAAGATTATCGCTATACACATATAATGAACTGCGGACTTATGCGAAAATTAATAAAATCAAAACAAATGGAGCTAAGAAACATGAAATAACAAATAATATAATAAACCATCTTAATAAGTATATTTTGATAGCTGAAGATAAAATTAAAATTGAACGCAGAAACGAAAGAACTCATAATAAGAACAGACCATCCGACTACAAACCAGAACCGAGATTACGAACCATTCTGGAAGATGAGATAAAAGAAAATAATACTACCATTACAAAAATAACACAAGAGAAGGAAAAGATAAAAGAAAAAGATACGAGTCAATTAAAAAGATTTCTAAAAAACAAAAACCTATCCACCCGTGGAAACCGAGAAGAAGTCATACAAAAGGTTGAAGAATACTATAATAATATTATTACCAAACATAAAGATTCCGTACAGAAAAATAGAGATATCATAAGAGATCAAACAGAAAGACGTGATAACAGTAGACAGAAAGTAGTCGATTTATCCACTCTCTTTATAAATAAGAAAAAAATCAAAGAAGAAAAATTAATTCCTGATCATTTATTTAGAAAGGAAGAAGAACAGCAGCCTACTATTTTTAGCGAAAGTGAAAATATATTCACTGTAAACGTTTCAGTTCAAGGTAATGGAGTTGACGAGCATACTCTTATTGCTTTTACTTTCGCAGATATACAGCGGCGAATGAACGAAATAAATCAAT
Organism: Branchinecta lynchi; assembly: GCA_023053575.1. NCBI lineage: Eukaryota > Metazoa > Arthropoda > Branchiopoda > Anostraca > Branchinectidae > Branchinecta > Branchinecta lynchi. Next base: position 25,304 of record JAKZAP010000033.1, read on the forward strand.
ATAGAGTTCAGTTTGTAACTCGGGTTATTTTCCATCGACAGGAGAATGATGAAGAAGTAGTAGTATATTACAACAGTACTTCTTGGATTTTAAATAAAAATAGCATTCTTACTCATAATCATTTGGATGATAATAACAAGAGACTTAGTTCTTTAAGTAATACCCCTCGATCTGGGCTACAATTCAGTCGGTATGAAGGAATTGATTATAGGATGACACGAATAGAATCTTACATGGGAGGAACGTTTAAAATACTGCCAGATTTCGTAAAAAATAAAAAAGCGTGCATAAATATAAAAAATTTAGATCAAAAATGCTTTCTTTGGTCCATCTTAGCAAATCTACATCCAGCTAAGGATCATCCGGAAAGAATTTCGAAATATAAACAATATGAGAACGAATTTGATTTCGATGGGGTTACCAACTTCCCAATGGATACTAAAGATATACACAAATTTGAAAATAGATACAACATTAAGATTTGTTTATTTCAAATTGAAAAAGAGAAAATCATCAGAAGTCATATACTAAAAAGTACAATCAATGGCAAAACAGCTAAACATGTTATTAATTTATTATATTTCGATAATCATTATGTATTGGTAAAGGATCTGAGCAGATTAGTTGGTAGTCAAATCTCTAAAAATAAAACAAAGACATACCTCTGCACTTTTTGCGGAAGGCATTTTACAAAAGAAGAACAATATGAAAAACATGAGAGTAAAAACAATTGCGAAGATCCTGATATAATAATGCCTCCTGAAGGTTCAAGTATACAATATAAAAATATTGCAAAACAAATGAAAGTACCTTATTGCATAATAGCAGACTTTGAGTCTTATAACGAAGAATACAATCAGGTAAACGGAAAGAAAACAATAAAAGTGGCCAAACAGAAACCATTTGCTTACGGGTTTCAGGTATGCTGTTCCTTTGATACAAACCAGAACAAATACTATGACTATTTCGGTGAAGACGCTGCAGAACATTTTGTTAAAACCGTTACAAAAGTATCCACAGAAATTGCAAACAAATATGAAAGCAGACAAAGAAACCATACTTATACCAATGCAGAAATTACCAAAAAATGGAAAAATCTAATGAATAAGACTTGTCACATCTGTACAACTGAAATTACTGAAAATCCTCACTTTGATCACGATCACATGACAGGAGAAGATAGAGGATTTGCTCATGCTGAATGTAATATGAAATACAGGATTCCTAGGCATATCCCGGTAGTAATGCATAATTTATCAAAATATGACTCTCATTTATTTGTTAGAGAATTGATACCTGATAACGGAATTTTTGAAAGTGCAGAAAGTTTCATATCATTCTCGAAATCAATAAGTATTACAAAAGCGGACACGGAAATAAAATATGAGATGCGGTTTATAGATTCAATTAGATTTATGGCTTCATCTTTAGACAAACTATCAGCAAATTTAGCAACATGTGATTGCAAAGTACCTTGTAATCATCTAAGACAGAATTTCAAGTACACATCTAACAGCTTCAAAAATGACGATGAATTCAAAGAAATAATTAAAAAAGGTGTGTATCCCTATGAATTCGTGGATAGTTTCGATAAAATGAATTGTACAAACTTACCACCAATAGAAAGCTTTTATTCTAGGTTGACGGGGAAAGGTATTGACAAAAGTGATTATAAAAGAGCGGTATCTATATGGAAGCAATTTAATTGTGAAACATTACTTGATTATACCAAGTTGTACCTAAAAAGTGATGTGTTAATTCTATCAGACGTTGTGGAGAATTTCAGGAACGTTTGTATACGGAATTATGATTTGGATCCACTTCATTACTTCTCAGCTCCAGGACTAACATGGGATGCTTTCCTAAAGCATTCGAAAGTAGACTTGCCGTTATTCTCAAAGGAAGACATGTATACCTTTATAGAAAAAGGAATAAGAGGTGGTGTATCCCAATGTATAAAAAGATACGCAAAAGCAAATAATAAATATACAAGTGATTATAATAAGAATAAGCCATCTAATTATTTAGTGTATTTGGATAAAAATAATTTATATGGGTGGGCGATGTCGCAGAATTTACCCGCGAATGATTTCCAATTCATTTCCATACCGGATGATTTGAAAGAAAGGAATGAATATGAATCAATCGAGTATTACAACCATCTGAAAAGTCATATCAAGTCGGTGATTACGATTAAGTCGGTGAGACAAGATGTGGGTGCTATATATGAGGTAGACTTAGAATATTCAAAAGAACTACACGAATTACACAAGGATTTACCATTAGCACCCGAACACTTTAACGGTAAGCTATGTACCACAGTATTAGATAAAACTAACTATGTAGTTCACCACAGGAACCTAGAATTCTATTTACAAAAAGGTTTGATATTGAAAAGAGTACACAGAATACTAGGATTCACTGAAAGTGCTTACTTAAACGGATATATAGACCACAACACAGCACTTAGAACTAAAGGTACAAATGATTTTGAAAAGGATTTCTTTAAGCTTATGAATAATGCTTGCTTTGGAAAAACTATGGAAAACGTAAGGAAGCGAGCGGATATGGAAATAATAACGGATGATACAACAAGAGAAAAAATAATAAAGAAACCCAACTTTAAATCTGAAATAATATTCAGTGAAAACTTTTCAGTAGCAAGAATGTCAAAGGAAAAGATAAAATTAGACAAACCAATGTACATCGGTTTTGCTGTATTAGAACTATCCAAGTTATTGATGTATGAATTCCATTATGATTATATGAAGCCTAAATATGGAGATAAAATTGATTTGTGTTATATGGACACTGATTCTTTCATATACGACATTCGAACCGAAGATTTCTATGAAGATATCAAACAAGATTTGAATGAGAGGTTCGATACATCTGATTATGCGAAAGATAATTCATATGGGTTTCCTAGTGTAAATAAGAAAGTGATAGGAATGATGAAAGATGAATTAGGTGGACAGGTTATGACAGAGTTTGTTGGATTACGATCAAAAGTGTATGCTTATTTAAAGGACAACCAAGACCCTTCAAAAGCTAGCAAAAAACTAAAAGGAATAAAAACCAATATCGTTAAAGATAAAATTACGATTCAAAACTATAAGGATGTACTGTTTGGTAAAACGGAAAACCTTTCTATAACCCAGTATAACTTAAGATCATACAAGCACAATATGTTTCTAGAAGAACAGAATAAAAAAGCGTTAGATCCTAAGGATGATAAAAGGATAGTAACAAGCGATAAAATACACACTTTACCTTTAGGTTATAAACATTAAATTCAAGTACCTACTTAATAAATTCAAGTACCTACTTAAAAAATTCAAGTACCTACTTAATAAATTCAAGTACCTACTTCAAAACTTCAAGTACCTACTTAAAAACTTCAAGTACCTACTTAAAAACTTCAAGTACCTACTTCAAAAATTCAAGTACCTACTTCAAAACTTCAAGTATATACTTAAAATACTCAAGTAAATCTTATAATGAAAAATTCTTCCTAAATAAATGAATGAAAAGGCTCCAATCAAAGTCTATGATTTTAGTGAAAAGAACACTTATCAGAATAAGCACGACCTTGCACCTCAGTGGCCATTTAGACTCTTAATTTGTGGTAGTTCTGGAACAGGGAAAACTAACCTTCTTTTGAATTTAATTTATGAATATCTTTGTTTCAACCGAATATACTTGTATGCTAAAGATCTTGAAGAAGATAAATATCAAGACCTTATAACCAATTTAACCACTTTGGAGTCACAATGCAAATCGAAAGTCTTAACAGTAAGTAACAATCTTGATGATATTGTCGATGTTGACGACTTAGACCCCGAGTACCAAAACTTGATTATCTTTGACGATTTTGTCACTGAAAAAGACCAGAAGAAAATAGAAGATTTATTCATAAGAGGAAGAAAGAAAAATGCCTCGATTGTTTATTTATCACAGAGCTATCATAAAACGCCAAAGGTGGTAAGGCTCCAGTGCAATTATTTTGCATTCTTTCAGTGTTCTAATCCAAAAGAAGTAAAATTAATAAGACAAAGCCATGTATCCAGTATAGACGATGAAAAATTTCTCAAACAATTCGAGACTGCAACCAAGGGCTACGGTTTTTTCTTCATAGATTTAAAAATAAAAGATAAAACCCTTAAGTACAGGAAAAACTTTGAAAAATTTACCGGATAATTTATTTCTATAATAAATGAATAAATTTGGTAGTGTCGGAAAAAAGGTTAGTAACGAATCGAATGTAAAGGTAGTTACTGACGAAAACGGTAACATTAACCTACAGGATAGGCGAATTGTTAATTTAGGTGATGCCAAAGCAGATCAGGATGCGATTAGCTTAAGGTTGATGACTATTATTTTGAATCAGTTTAAAGAACAAATAACTGCAGAACAAGTGCAAGCCAATCAATATTTTAGCGAAGATATTAACAGATTAACCTTGGTAGATGATTCTCCTGACAATGCAATGGTAAGGATCAAAGATAAAGGATTATTTGTAAAACAAACAATTCAGGTTACTGATAAAGAACTTGATGCTGGGAATAAAGTTATCACAAATGTTCAAGATCCTAGAAACAAACATGATGCTGTTAATTTAGGAACGTTAACTACGTATCTTTTAGATTTTGACAAAAAGCTCGAAAACCAACAAGCCCTTAGCATAAGTATTGAAACGAAGATTGGCGACCTTAGCAAAAGTATTGACAAAAAGCTTCTTGACCTTAGGAAAAGTATTGACAAAAAGCTCGAAAACCAACAAAAAATTAGCAGTTTTATTGGTTCAAATGATTTGGACCAAAATCTGCATATCAATGGTATTGAAAGAGCAGTCGTAAACATTTTAAAAAGGCTTTTAGAGCAAAAACCTGTTGATCAAGATTTTGTTAAGAAAACAGAAGACTTCATGAAAACTAAACTAAAGAAATAAAATTTATATGATAAATTAATTCCCTAATAAATGGTTGAAACAATGGAGTATACAGTTTATTTATCAAAGCTTCAGAAAGGAAAGCTGAAGAAATGTTTTGATGCTAAACAAAAATGTCAGATACGTGTTAGTCATAGTAGACAAAATGAACGAGAACCAGTCAAGTTACTTTTAAGTAAACGACAAATTGATAAAATTGAAACATGTAAAATGAATAATAAGGGTTGTGACATAGATGTATCATACAAGCAGATGAGAGAAGCGATTCAAAAAGGTGGATTACTTCCATTCTTAATACCGTTAGCTGTAGCCCTTGGTAAGGCAGCTTTAACAAGCGGAGCTGCTGCTTTGGGTACATTCGCTGGTAAGAAATTGGTGGATAACATAACCAACACAGGTGGAGCGCTTACACTTCCTGGAACACAAAAAGTTGTCGGTCATGGGGTACGTGGGAAGGAAACCGATGATGTCAACATAGGTGGAGCGCTTAAACTTCCTGGAACACAAAAAGTTGTCGGTCATGGGGTACGTGGAAGGCCTAGGAAGGAAAAAAACGATGATGTCAACATAGGTGGAGCGCTTACACTCCCTGGAACACAAAAAGTTGTCGGTCATGGGGTACGTGGAAGGCCTAGGAAGGAAAAAAACGATGATGTCAACATAGGTGGAGCGCTTACACTCCCTGGAACACAAAAAGTTGTCGGTCATGGGGTACGTGGAAGGCCTAGGAAGTCAAAAAACGGGGACATCAAAAAAGAAGCAAAAGTAAAGTAGGACCTCTAACCAATTTTGATATAATGGATGCATTAGGGAGTATACCACAGTTTCGAGGTGTTTTCTCTTTAGATACGCTACCCAAACATATAAACGATTCGGAATGCGGTGTAATCAACTATGACAAACGTGGAATGCCTGGAACACATTGGGTTGCCTATTGTAATCTACCTGAATCCCCCCATGCAGAATTTTTTGATTCTTTCGGTATTCCCCCAGGAAAAGAAATAATTAAATATCTAAGAACTTCAAAGAAAAAAATAGCTTATGAAAATCTTGCTGTTCAAAATATAGATGAATTAAACTGTGGACTTCACTGTATTTCCTACATCCAGCGGAAAATGAAGGGGTGGTAGCTTTTCGTTTAAGAAAATTGTTTTCTAATAAATGGAGATTTATTGTATGAAATGTAAAAAGAGCACTGACACTGAATCAATGTTTAAGGCAGTGTCACAAAAAAATAATGTTCCAATGCTGAAAGGGAATTGTGTTATTTGCGGATCGAGGAAAAATCGCTTTTTAAAAAAAACCTCAACGCAGAAACAGATATTTTAAAGACGTATTATTCTAATTATTCAGGTGTTGATGATATTCACAGAAAGTTAAAAGAAAATGGAGTGAACGTTTCCAAGGATAAAATAAAAAATGTGTTGCAAAATGAGAATGTGTATACGTTACACAAACCTTCCTATCATAACTTTGAAAGGAGGCGAGTGTATGTTCACTATGTTGATGAGCAATGGCAAGCTGATTTAGTTGACATGCAGAAATATAAAAAAGAAAATAATAAAACAAATTACATTTTAACTGTTATTGATTGCTTTAGTAAATATGCTTGGTGTATCCCTCTGAAAGACAAAACGGGTGCTGAAATAATAAAAGCATTCAGTGTTATATTTAAAGAAAGAATTCCTAAGAAACTACAAACTGATAAAGGTAAAGAATTTGTGATGAGAAATGTTCAAACTTTTTTGAAAAATAACGATATACACTGGTTTGCATCTGAAAGCGAATTGAAAGCACAAATCGTTGAACGGTTCAATAGAACGCTGAAAGACAAGTTATGGAAATATTTTACTCACAACAACACTAGTAAATGGATTGATATTTTACCTGTATTTGTGAGTAATTATAATAACTCGTACCACCGTTCAATACAAATGAAACCAGTTGATGCTAGTAAAAAGGTTAATCAGAAAAAGGTTTTTAGTGCTCTGTTTCCTCCAGTAGATGACTACAAAATCACAGTAAACGTCAAAGTAGGGGATTTAGTCAGAATTAAAAAAGAAAAAAGTATTTTCGATAAAGGATATTTACCTAATTATACGGATGAAGTATTTCAGATAGCAACCATCAGACCTACCATTCCCATTACTTATGAAATATCTGACAAAAGTGGGGAATTAATTCAAGGAGGGTTTTATGAAAAAGAACTTTCAAAATTTATTATGAAATAAAATTAGTTGTATATAAATGGATTCAAGACGCTTGAGTGATATTTTATCGGATATAGTGAAGAATAGAGAAATTCAGAGAAGAAAGGTTCAACAAAACGAGATGGAAAAGGCAGGATTTCGGGAATATGCTTCAGAATTAAACGCTCCAGTTATTATAGCACAAAAAGAAAACACTAAAGATACCATCAAAAAATTACAAGAGAACGCTGAAACGATAATTAATAAACTACAGGAAGGTGATAATAATTCAAGAAGACGGTTTGTCAGATTAGGTGATACATTTAAAACAGCTTTACAGATTCCAAATTCAGAGGAAGTGAGTCGAGCACCCGCTTTAGAACCTTCTCCCGATTTAGGACCACTATCCGTTGATATGAATAAAGATATTACCCAAGAGTTGTTAAATCAGATTAATTTAAAACATGTAGAATCGCGGGGTGGCACTGATACTTATTTTAAAATGCCTACGTATTACATTACGCATCATACGGATATAGATGAGGCTCTAGAACGTTTGACATCTCTAAGTCAAAGTTATGGCGGGAAAAAAGGTAAAGGTTACTCTAGCTATGATGAAATCCTTGAATTTATAAGAGAATACAAGGAGAGGTTAACCAGCATTCGAACTAATTCCCCATTTTTAGTTCAACAAAAAGGAACTGGAATATTTATGAACTGTGATGAAATGATTTCAAAATTATACACTTTGATAGGTAGCAGAGTAAACGGAAATACATCTGACGAGGTGAGAAATGAAGCTATTGATATTTTGGATTCGTTAATGCGAAATAAATTTCTTACGAAGAGATATTACAATTCAATATATAAAAAATATTTCTAATAAATGGTGTTGTTAAACATTGAAGGTAATGAAAGTATCATTGATATAACATTTAGTCAACCAATCGAATTGAATCGTAATTGGGATTATGAAATAGGTTTGAATCAGTGTACTTTGTGGTATTCATGGCATAATATAAGTGATAAATTTGGAAATAATACATTTAAATACAGGAAAGATGAAGATAATAATGCAACAGAATGGATGAATGTTACTATTCCTAATGGGATGTATAACGATGATTGTTTGAATTATTTTTTGTGTCAGTATTTTGATACCCCAAAAGATAAATGTCCTATTGTAATTTCATCCAATCCAGCATCTATGAGATTTGTCATACTATTACAAGAAAAATATGTGTTTAGATTTAATAGTGACTTGTGTCAGATTTTAGGATTTGAGAAGGATAGTGAGATATCTAAGAAAATCAATGAAGGTACAAAGCTTCCGAATATAACAAGAAGCGTTGATAAAATACAAATTCACTGCTCTCTTGTAAACAGTTCTATCGTAAACAAAAGTAAATCAGATGTCATTTGGACATTTGTTCCTAATACAGAACCGGGTTGTCAAATTGTTGAGAATCCTAGACAATTAATCTACCTTCCTATTAATACAAAAGACTTTATTTACTCCTTGAGAATGACAATTACCGATCAGTTGGGAAGACCTATCGATTTGAATGGTGATAACGTTGGATACGTGCTGCATTTAAGAAAAGCTTAAAGGATTAGTGAAATAAAATTATTTACCTATAAATGTTGATTAATAATAAGCGATTACTTTATAAAAAGCAGTATGGAAGTGGAATCGGTAGTGTATTCAAAAACATTGTTAATTCCCAGTTATTTCAAACGTCAGCAAAACAAATAAAAGATGGGGCTATGTCAATGTATAATAATATTATTAAACCGAGATTTGAGTTGTTGAAAAACAGAGCAATAGAATATGGGAAAGATCTGATCGATGTAAACAAGAAGGAACTCATTGATGTAATTGGAAACAAAAAATCGATGAAGGATCTTATCGGTACAAATAAAAGGATTTTAAATCAAAGAAGTCAGGATTTGATCAAAACGTTAATGACTGGAAATGGATTAAAGATTCTGAAATAAGTTTTATTTAATAATTTCTTTCTTATATAAATGGCAGTAAATAAAGTTATCAGTCCGCAATGGAATATATTTGACGAACCGCTTGTGGATGATACAGTGGTTAAATATGAATTTAAAGAAATTCGAGAAACAGATGTGAATGTATCTAATAAATCAGAGTTTGAATTCGTAACGAAGAAATTAGATTCCTGGTTTTATCCAAGTGAAAGTTATCTTGATGTTAGTGTAAGAATAGTGAAAGAAAATGGAGATAATATAGCTGCAACCGATATTGCTACTTTGACGAACAATGGATTTAATTTATTCAGTACCGCTGAATATGTAATAAACGATGGATCGGTTGAAAAAATTAATCATGTTGGTATTACAACTACCGTTACAAAGTTGATTGAATACTCTGATGATTATTCTAGAAGTGCAGCAAGAAATCATTTCTGGTATAAAGATTATAATCAAGGAAAAGAAATTAATCCTGTTATTGCTTCGTTTACTGCAGGAGCTGCAGCAGGGGCTGGAACAGTCAGGTTGATCAATAATGATAATTATAATAAAGGATTTGAAAAAAGATATAACAGAACAAAGAGCAGTAAATTAGTAAATATGTATTTACCATTATCAGAATTGTTTGGATTTCTGAAAGGAAACAAACGATTCTTCAGAGGTGCATCGCATAAATTATTTCTAAGAAGAAATGATGATAACAACATGATTATAAGAAATGGAAATACTAATTTCAAAGTAGTAATCGAGTATTTATCCTGGAAGATCCCTATTGTAGCTCCTAGTATCGAAATGATGAGTGAATTAGAAAAGGGTCTTGCTAAGGATAAAAAGCATAATCTGATGTGGGAAGCATGTAATACTTATAAAAGCGATGTTAGTCAAAATAAGGAACACACTTGGAAAGTTATTTCTGAGAGAAACAATCCAACAAAAGTAGTTGTGATGCTACAGAAAAATGAAAAGCATAACAATCAATTAATGAATAATATGGTGTTTGATCATATGAATTTAACAGACATAGAACTTAGAATTAATGGGGATAAATATCCTGAAGAACCACTTAAATGTGATTTTAGCGATGATAAATGTAAATACTCAAATCTTTACAATAGGTTCATACATTTGGGTTATAAACAATTAGCATTTGATACTGGTAGTGTTGTTAGTATAGAAGAATTTAAAGAAGTATATCCACTATTCTGTTTCGATGTTTCCAAACACGAGTCAAATATTTATAATGGAACAACTGCTGATATTGAAATAAGTTTAACGTTGAAAGATAATCAACCCGTACCATATAATGTTTACTGTGTTATATATTATGAAAGAAAAGCTACATTAGATATTATCAATAAAAATATGTATGTGAGTTTGTGAGCCTGGATTTTTATTTAATAAAATCATCCCCTAATAAATGGAGTCCACAAAGGAAGTCTTGAATACAATCAGAATGAATAAATACAATGAGACAATCAGGAAAGAAGAACTAGTGTTAGGTTTGAAATATGCTATTGTTAAAATGAGAATTGCTAAGACAAAATATGGTGATAAGTTGGTTGTAGTTATTAATCATAATGACAAACCCTGTGATTTGTTTATAACACAGAAATATAATGCCATTGCTAACGAATTACTTTTAAAGAAAAATCTAGTTTTGCAACCGATTGTACGTGAAAACAAGAACAAAGAAACATATGTGGATTTAGAACTGTTTACTCAGTAATATTTGAATAAAAAAATGAAAAATGTAAAAAAAAGAAGTAGTGTATATTGTAGTATTTTATATGTAGTAAAGGGTAATATTCTCATTTCTTGTATCCTTTATTTTGGAAGTAAGAAAATAAAAATGTTCTTAAAAAAGGGGGTAATTTGGTAAAAAGGATGTTAAAGTTTAAGAAATTGATGTTAAAATGGGGTTTTGAAATTGGGGGGAGGGTGGAGTAGAACCCGGCTTTATATACTACTCTAATCCACCATTTCATGATGAGGATTCGAATCCGAAATTGAATCCGGATTCGAGTCCGACCTTAACAAAAATTAAATCATGTTCATGGGTTATAGTTTAAAAATCAGAGGTGACAAAAAACACTGATATTTCAGGTAATCAGATAATGTGATAGATTACTTAACATATTTGGTGGTGGACACCAAACAAATTTGATTGTCTAAAGCCCACTGCGTAAAAATTGGGAAAACGGAAGCTGAAAGGATATAGAATAGAAATTTGAGCGGATTCGTAAGATTGAAGGTTTGGAATCCGAGTCCGAAACCGAATCCAGCCTGAGAAGCAGAAGATTCGAATCCGGCCAAAAGGACGAATCCTGGATTCGAATCTGAATCCGGATTCGCCTAGCTCTGTATCATATATTGTGTACGAACAGCCTAATAACCATTCGCCCTTGACTTTTAATTCATTGGTCAATATGGGCCCAGTTACCAGCGTTTGCATGTGGGGGGGGGGGGGGAGTATCACCGAAAGATACATCTAGATGGGTCTTTGGGTGGGTCCAAAGACTCATCTGGATAATGATGTTCACAAATTCCAAATTTCCACCTTAGTACCAGGCATGTTTAGCAAGTTTGCGAATTTGGTCAGGCAATTTACTCTGGGCAATCCGGGCCCAGTTGCACATAATTCGCAAACTGTGGTAAGCCTTTAAAATTTAACTGAAAAGCCAACTAATTTTTGTGTCATTTCATTAAACATACTGAGTTATTGGGATTCTACAAAGGGATTTTTTTATTTTCCACTATCTGCTCTAGTTATGACGTTCAGAATATGTGCGGCCGTCCTCACAACGCAAATTCTACTATGACTCGGGAAATTTTAATCTAAATACAAACGCTGCTTTTCGTTTGGCAGTGGTGAGATTGGTGAAGATTGTTTAGTGCCGGAACAAAAGAAAAATCATAAATCTTTCTCGTAAGGGGTGCAACAAAAATACAAGCGCATAGAGGTACCACAAATCACACGGATGTTCCACTATTTGAAAAACAATTATTCGTGAACAGCGGAATAACGAAGTAACGCATTTTCAGCGGCTCTTCAAGCTGTTTTAAGTGAATAAATGATGGATAACTAGATTGTCCTATTCCAGCCTTTTTAGGTTAAACTTTAGTCACTGGGGGAATTGTGACCAATTGCCCTTGAACCGAGAGTGTATCGGGGGTTGAATCCCAAAAGTGACAACTAGACCCCAAGGCCCACAAGTACACCAAGTTTCAAATTAGCCTCTGTCATGGTTCACGAGATAAGAATGCCAAAATAAAACGGTGACAACCGAGAACGGAAAACCGGCTATCGCGGCCGCAAGAGTGGAGTGTTCATAAATGAACTTTCCACTAAATCCGAACATGTGATCACCAAGAACGGTTCACATGACGTATTATCTGTTCAGCGAAGTTAAATGTGATTTCAAAAGACTAGTACTTTCAAGTTCAAAAAGGCTAGAAAGGCTGAAACTAGCTTAGCGACATCACAACATCCGCACCCGTTCATGATGTAAACAAACGATTACTGGAATTCCTGACAGTTTTTTTGGCACACCCTCAGTTCTATACGGAAAAGTTGAGATTTTTTCAACTTGATGCCTTGAGCCTTGTATGACCATGCTCAAAAGAAACCACCGAGGAAAAGCTATTCGGTATTCTGATTGAACATGGATCCCTCGCGACCCTCTCCTCACAAAAAAATGACCATCATCACCAACCACTGTCACGAAGTGAAGCTTGCTTACTTTGAGTTTGTATTATCCGTAAACTTTAGTTTATTAGCGATCACTATGACAAACAATCCAAGTGGAAAGGTATTCTATGCGAAAATTTGTTGTTAAGACAAACGAAACTTCCATGGCTCATTTTCCATCGGGAAAAAGTGTAATTCACTGATAAAGGGAGCTGGAATTCTGGACCAAGATATTTGTTGTTCTATGAAATGAACTCGAAGAACGGCATCTGTGCGGTGCAAGGAAGAACTATTTAAGATACTTCATGGTACAGGGCAAACTATAGGTGAACTCTGCCATAAACATAATAAAAAAATACGGGAAAACAAATAATAAAAAAAAACTGTTCGCCTGTTTAACAGCTGTTTCTGTTTTCGAAGTCATCATTTCTGTTAAAACAGAACAGGACCTGTTTTCAAGTTTCCTGTTTTCCTTCTGTTTCTGTTCTTATGTGACCTGTTTCTGCCTGTTCCTGTTTGAATGCAAAAACAGAACAGTGCCCATGCCTATATACAACGGATACGTCAGCTACGATGCTTCATCAGCGATATTTCGGCCCTGAGCCTCGTTTTTGTTGCAATAGCGCTGCCGCATCGCTGCTGCAGCACTTTGCTTTTGCATAATATGCGTTTTTGGATTCAGTTTCTTCTTGGTTGAAGCGGCAGCGCTGCAGCATCTTCCAGGGAAGCACGGACTTGGTCGGGGGGCAGCGCTGCCGTCTTCCTCGGAAGCGCTGCAGTGCAAACACGGATGTAGAAAGAATCAGTCGGGAATCGGCCGAGAAGTGGACCTGCAGCATGCAACAAAAACTAGGCTAT
>JAKZAP010000033.1:39087-50077 GCA_023053575.1 Branchinecta lynchi
CATGAAAAATATGACAGACAAACCTGATTTGCACGATCCATCGAAGTACTTGGGAAACTTGCACTGGCACTCATATCCTTTCTGAGATGAGGTCTGAACACATGTGGCACCATCAAGTTTGTTGCATTCGTCTTGAACTTCTTCTTGTCCGCACTGGCTCACAAGCGCCCACTGTTCCACTAAAAAAAATATTTTATCAGTTTTAAAGTATCCTAGTTCTGAAGTTAAACCTCTACTTGAATTTTTTGTTTGGCTAACAATCTCTTTACGCTACGTAGGGGAGGTCTAAGTATTATACTGTAAAAAGTGTCATGAAACATCCAACAGGATGCGCAATTTCAACATATTTGGGACAACGAACTGTGGGTTGACGATACAGAATAAATCAGTTGACTTCTTTTAAGGGTTAACCTTGTCGCTAAAAAGTAACTTGGCAAACCATGTTCAGTTCAGTATTGTACTTTACAAATGTAAAACTTAGGCCTACAGGGTCGTAGCAAAGTTTTTCTTTACTTGTAACAGGGTTTTTTCTATCTCTTATCTGCCTAAGCCTTTTGTAGATGATGAGCACTTCAGTCAGACTTTTTTTTTTTTTAAATTTAATAATTTTTTTAACAAAAATCCTTCTCCTTCGCTTACAATTTACTGCCTAAAACAAGCAACAGTGCAGCTGTCTATCCTCTTAAACCCATACCATCCTCTCATCCGTTCAAGTTCATCGGGAGTGCGATGCTTGGCATATGCAAGCCACCCGACACTTCCCGTGCACGTCCTTTGGATTTCTAAGGACCCCCTCGGTCGTTCCCTGGGTTGTCTGCAAAAGTCTTAAATAACAGCATAATTCATGATAATCACTGCGATATCAACGTGATTCTAAATTAGTGAACCTTTATGAGAAATATTTGTTGAGTTTTTTGGTATTATTTTATATTTCTTTATCTTTTTTTACTGCACTTACGCCCTTGGGCAGTGCGTCATAAATTCAATTCATTCCTTCATTCATATCAAGATTCGAGCTCACTTCTAAAAACCGTCTAAGTCCAATGCTTTACCCCCATCGAATACGAACTTACTTTGGCTTCACACAGACGTGAATATTTGCAGAATAGCCCGATTTGTCGTCGGCCACAAAAGTAGTGCCACAGAAAATTCGCCTGTTTTTTTTGGAGAATCGTTGTACTGTGAAATTATCAACCCTGAGTTGGTTCTGATACAATTAATTCTGATTTCGTTTCTGCGGTAATTAGTTTGCCAAATGTCGGCTGATAGTTTGAACTGTCACTCTATATTGTTTTTGTCCCTCTTGTCCTACGTAGGACATGCAAATTGCAATATTTCAGAAAACGTAGAGATTGTGAGATTGCGACAACGGGTGATTATTTCACGTTTTTTCATAAAAATGACAGATCAAAAATTATCATTTAAATTTTCTCGTGAAAAGAAAATTTCATTAGCAATCCACTCTCTGTTTTGGGCCAAAAGTCATTCACTAAATGTTTCAGAAGTGGGAACCCTGCTGACAATCCACAGAACCGAAAAGATGTTTCCGGTTCCGGTTTCCACAAACCTATGGTGACTATTTCTTGCACACGTCGCAGTCCCGACGATCTTCTGTCACACTGAAAATGTAAGATATGGACACTATAGGTTGACGAGTCTAATAACAGAAACCAGTTCTGTCTGGACATGAACGGACGAACGGAAAATAATAAATCCATTATGAAAACTAGGCCATTTATTGCTGAAGTCTTAACGTTCATTCAGTCTTAGTCATCCAGCTGACAGCCGCAACAGCTGGTTCAAAGGGCCAACTCATTAGACAAATATGAAAGCCTGTCGCGATTTGGGAGGGTCTCAGTTCCCTTCCAGCTTGTCTTATTTTCTGTTTCTCAATGCTCTGAAGTAAAATTCACATATTTGAACATTTCTAGTCCTGGTGCAGGTGCCATATTACGCGTTCAGACTGCGTGCAATGTAATTAATTTGTCCAGTTTCGGAATCATTGATCACGCAGCACGGAATCTCAGTTTCATTTTACGGTTTCATAAGCATGAAAGTGACACCGACATTTATCACATACGGTAGCTATAAAAAAAAAATGCGAGAGTTGTGGAGTGCGGGACCTTAATCGTGTAATTTTCTCCCATGTCATAAGCTATTCTTACTCACTCAGTGGCAGATTTTATTTTCGTCTTTTGTAATTGTCATGCGTCTTACGGAATTTGTGTTTTTTCAGCATGATAATCACAGGCGCTAGACGTCATCAATCACAGAACTCCCTCATTGCAAATAGTTTGAAAATGATGAAATATAGTTTGCGAGGTAAAACAATATGCTGAGCTGTGACGAGGCAAGTTTTGCACTACTCGATCTGGGTTACCTTAATGTCGTAGCCTAAGCCTTGCTAACAGCAACCAATTTAGCTAAGTAGGTACCACAAAGTATCTTCCAGGGTTTCCCACCACAAATGTGAGAGTAGTAAAGTTTCTTTGTTCAAAAGTTTCTAATTCTCATCAATATCTTTTCTCATCAAACCTATCTCTTGCGACTTGAACACTGCAATTAGCGTAAAACACATGCGAACTTTCGCATATTCTGACAGACGACATTGTAAACAGATGCAGTCTTATCGTTCGAGATAGGAGTATGTTTCGCTACTTGTTAACAGCGAGGACTCACAGCAACAGTAATAACTTTAGTACCGCACCATTCTTGTAGAGGAGGCCTTACAATTATTTCCCAGTTCTGAGCCTGATACAAAGCCAGTAACCACAGAGAATGTATCTGCAAGATTTTGCATTTAAGTAGAACCAAGAATAAACAAGGGAAGAATTGAGAACTCGCATAACCTCGTTGTCAGCAAGCTAAGTATTGTTTTTTGCGATTGTGATTTACCGGGGGGGCGGAGGTTCGCGTGTGAGCTCTTAGTCTGAAGTGGTACCTCTAGACCAGAACTGATGAAGCAGTCAGAAAAGGCGGGTAGTTCAGATAGGGCTGATTTCTGCGGGATTATACAAATGAAAACGACTTTGTCTCGGGTCAGATTTGTAACAGGAAGCTTATTTTATTACGACCTTTCACGAAGGCAATGAAGCCCACGGGAATTTGGTATTTGATGACTCAGGGAGAAACTAAGCAACTGCAAAGGCATAGACCGAAAATACATGCATTTCGTTCAGATTCAACAGGATCGGTCTCGGCATTGGTGTGAACTTTAATAATTCTATTTTAGTTGTCTCGGGACTGTACAGAATCGCTTCTGGGAAAGTTATTAAGCTTGGACAGTTTAAGGCATTTTGATGGCGAAATGTAATCAAAGAGAACTGTGTTTTGTTTTTAAGTTGTAATCTCTAAGCAAAATTTACTGCATACCATTTCTCTTGTAGTTGCGAAAAACAGTTGGCTATAAAGTATTTATTAATTTTAAATTAATTACTGATTACTGTAATTAATATTTCATGAATGTTTTGTATGCCGAATCGAAACAAGATCAAAAGTTTCGATTGGATCCCAAAAATTTAATATTTACTGACAATCGGGTCTTGTAGTGGTCCAGTGGTAATCTTCGGAGAAGACGAAGTTCAAATATGGATTCCGCATGTGAGTTTACCCCTATAGCCTGCGTCATGTCTACTTTGACAAAAGTTCCTGCATTACTTCTGCCAAGTCTCCGGTTTCAGCCTGATTCCGGGTGAACTACTTGTCTTGCAAAAATTGAAGTTCAAAAACAGATTCAGCGTATACCATCCATATCTCCATAATCAACTTCACATTAAACTTCAACTTTTAACAAATTTTGCGATTTCAGCAGGATTCGTGGTGAAATGTGTCCAGGTATAAAACGATTGTCATACACGAATTGAGCAGGCCTTCTTACCCGTAAATCGAACACCTAATGAAATTCATATAAAACTTTTACTTTTAACAGATTTTCCGGTTATGGCCGGATTCCGGGCGTTCTACTTGTCCAGCGACAAAATAATTTTCATATTCCGATTCAGCATGTTTCACTATCCTTAAATCGAACCTCTAATCAACTTCAGATTAATCTTTTATTTTCGGCAAACTTTCCGGTTTTCGCAGGATTCCGGCCGATCTACTTATCCGACGAGAAAATCATTTCATATTCTGATTCAGCATGTTTCCTTACCCCTAAATCGGATATCTAATCAACTTTAGATAAAACTTTTACTTTTAACAAACTTTCCGGTTTTAGCCGGATTCCGGGTGAAGTACTTGTCCGGCGAGAAAATGGTTTTCATATTCGTGTTCAGCATGTCGTCTTACCCCTTAATCAACTATCTCACTAGCTTTAAAAATTATTTGTTTCGCCCTTTAATTTGAAACCCCTTTCCCTCCCCTAAATTTGCAGCTATCGAGCCCATCTGCGGACTCGACCTTTCCCTTGACTCGAAGAGTCCTCACACCAAGTTTCATCAAAATATCTCATTCCCTTCAAGAGTTATCGTGCTGACAGACGGACAGACGGTCGGACGGACGGACAGACGGATAACTTTTGCGATGTCATAGGTATCCCTCCACTTACGTTTTGGATCCCAAAAAAGGTAAACCGTTCTTCTGGCTTCTCTTGGGACCGACATTCTAACTGACTTTCTTTGAGTAAAAACATTAGAAGTATGTCCCTTCCTTCCTTAAACTTGAATTGGCGTTATTGAATTTTGTCATCCTTGAATGTTAGAATGCACGACTTGTATTACCTCACCACACAGTAGCTCTTCATCTCGTTTGTTCAAATTGCACTGTCAGAAGTTTCGTAACAGATTGCGTATAACACTTTCAAGAATAACACCTTTTCACTTAGAAATAAAGTGTTATGACCTATTAAGTTTACACTATTTCGTGCCTAGATCTCCAACAACACCTTTAATAGGTAAAAATACTACACTGTCAGAAGTTACATAACGACAACAGAAAGATGCGCGGTTTCAACAGATAACACTCTGGGATGTTATCTGTTATCTTTCTTTCGTTCCCGTTAGTATTTTTACCAATTGAAGGTGTTGTTGGAGACCTAGGCACGAAATAGTGTAAACTTAATTGGTCATAACACTTTATTTCTAAGTGAAAAGGTGTTATTCTTGAAAGTGTTATACGCTATCTGTTATGAAACTTCTGACAGTGTGGTGGTAACTGCGATTTGTTGGAAGGGGAAGGGCGAACCGGTAAATAAAAATCGCAAAAATACCTACTGCTCTTGATTAAAGACTTCTCATTTTTCCCATTATTTATTCTTGGTGCAACTGACACCACACACTACTTCAACATTTCCTTCTCGGATAAGCCCACGTTTATTTTATTTATTTATTATTATATTTGGCGTTAAGCTTTAGCTTGTCGCCATTACTACACAAGTACACACGGATTAGATACACTTGCTTTACACACAGAAACAGACACACTGTGAAAGCAAACAAATCTTTAAACTACAAAACTACATTAATTCAAATTATATTCCTTTCTTCAAGCTTTCCGCATAATAGTAGTGATATGCTCCACTGAGCATCTATTCAAGTTAGGTGATTGAGAAATGGGGTTTTACTGGTTTACATCTTGACTTTCCAGGGCTTAGCTTTTAGTGACCAGGTTTCCATTTCTGCTAGACTTAAGGCATGATCACCACTCTGACAAGTGAAGTAGAAATACCGTGTGAGCAAGTGCAATGGCCTTAGCCTCGTTTTTGTCGCAATTGCTCTGCCGCATCGCTGCTGCAGCACTTCTTTGCTTTTGCATAATATGCGTTTTTGGATTCACTTTCTTCTTGGTTGAAGCGGCAGCGCTGCAGCATCTTGCAAGGAAGCACGGACTTGGTCGGGGAACAAGTCCGTGATTCTAGAGAAGCGCTGCCGTCTTCCTCGGAAGCGCTGCAGTGCAAAAACGGATGTAGAAAGAATCAGTCCGGAATCGGCCGAGACGTGGACCTGCAGCATGCAACAAAAACGAGGCTCTTGTCAATTCGTCGTCATCCTCTTCAGAGACAGACACAAGCCGGTCTCCAGCCTCTCTGTCCGGTCGCGAAAGGTGTTGACATTTAATATTTTGTAGTTTGCGTGTTTGCTGTTTCAGACTATTTTAAGTCTGAATGATTGACATTTAAACTATTAATGTTTGACAATTCAACACGCAATCGAAACGATATGTTTTCTTTCTAAATAAACTTAAACAAACTAACTCTTAAGAAGGAGGCTAAGAAAGTAGAAGAAACAGATTCGTGTCTTCTTCCTTTGTTTTTATGGCACTTGCCCTTCGGCCAAGTGCCATATAGCGATTGTAATTTCTGTCCGTCAGTCGGTCTGTCGGTCCCGGTTTTGCTAGTTCAGGCCCTTCCAGATAAGCTAGAACGATGAAACTTGGTTGGCGCATCAGGGACAGGCCAGATCAAATAAGAAATAGACACTTCCCCGATCCAACCATCTGGAGGGGAGTGGAGGGAGGGGGAATCCGGAAAAGCTGGAAAAAATGATATATTTTTAGCTTAAGAATGGGTGACAGGATCTTAATGAAACTTGATATATGGAAGGACCTCGTGTCATTTAAATCCAGACCGGATACGGTGACATTGGGGGAGTTGGAGGGGGGAATCGGAAATCTTGGAAAACGCTTAGACTGGAGAGATCCGGATGAAACTTGGTGGAAAGAACAAGCACAAGTCCTAGATATATGAGACTGGCATAACCGGAAGCGATCCGCTCATTTTGGGGAAGTTGGGGGGGGGCGAATTTCTAGTGATCCCACGAGTTCGGTGCTTCCTAATGTGCTAGGACGATGAAAATTGGCAGGCATGTCAGGGACCTCACCAGACTTAATAAGAAATAGTCACTTTCCCGATCTGACCATCTGAGGGGGAGTGGAGGGTTCTGGAAGCCGAAAAACTGAGGTATTTTTAACTTGCGAACGGGTGATCGGATCTTAATGAAAGTTGATATTTAGGATGACCTTGTGTCTCAGACATCCCACTTTAAATCCGGACCGGTTCCGATGACACTGGGGGGGGAGTTGGAGGAGGGAGCCGGAAATCTTCACAAACGCTTAGAGTAGAGGGATCGAGATGAAACTTGGTGGGTGGGTTATAGATACATCATTGACATAATCGGACCGGATCCGGGCACTGGAGGTGAGTTGAAGGGGGGAGGCGGATTTCTAGCGATCCCGCAAAAGTTCGGCATACTTCCTGATGTGCTAGGACGATGAAACTTGGCAGGTATGTCAGGGATCCAAACAGACTGACTTGAGAATAGTCGTGGTGTGAGGAAGGAATCCATGTCAGGAATCCATCATGGGGGAGTGGATGGACGGGGAGTCCGGAATCTAGTGGCATGCATAACTTTTGAACGGGTGATTGGATTTGAATGAAACTTGTCAGGTGGAAAGAGTTATTGCCTCAGATGCTCTGTGTCAAGTCGGGGTCATGTCCGGTACCTGTAGGTGGACAGGGAGGGGGGCCAGAAAACTCAAGAAACGCTTAAAGCAGAGGGCTTGCGACGTAACTTAATGGAGAGAACAAGCATTAGGTCCGATTGACGGAGTCAGATGGTTTTGGGGCTCTGTGGGGGGAGTTGGAGTTTTTTTTCCGGAATTCCGGTAGTCGCGAGTTAGAATAGTTCCAGATGTACTAAGACAACGAAACTTTGCAGGCATATTAGTGACCCGACACTTACGAACCTGACAAAACATAGGCCTACCCTGAAATTTCCGTTCCTTAATCTGAGCATTTTGGGGGGAGCGAGGGAAGGGAAATTTGGAAATTGACTTATGCAAATTGCCAACGAGTGGTCTGATTTGAGTGATACTTAATGGGTGATAGGATTCGATGACTCATGCGTTCGAACTACATACGACCACGGTTGGGGGAATTGGGGGGGGGGGGACTTTTGACATGCACAAAAACAAGTTCGACAGTGTTAGGGGAGGGGCACCGGAAAATATGCAGATATGATATGCTGCGATTTCAGTAAAACTTGATGGACGGGAAGAGGGGATTAAGAGATACGACGTTTATCTTTCCAAGTCTCTTCGTCCACAGGGGGGGGGGGGGGGTGGAGTTGGAGGGAGATTGCCAGAAGCTTTGAGGCTCGCATAGGTGTCAAAACGACTGCATCAACTTAAATGAAACGTGGAATGTAGAGATAGCATATACGCTAGGTCAGGAGAGTCGCGAGACCCTTGCAAGGGGTACGCGAAGGCACCAAAATTCTGTTAATCTGTATTTTAAAAATATCACCCCACTAATTTTTTATTGCCGAAAGCCTAATAGCACTAGCCAAAAACTTTGTTTGGGGCAAGATATTCTTATAGAGTGGCTGGTAATTTTTACCTACTGTTTTTCGAAAACTATAACCGTTTTTACAAAAAATTGTGGCGCTTCGCGCCGACGAGTTTCTTTTTACCGACTGTTTTGCGAAAACCTCCAGTACCAAGAAGAGCATAAAAAAAACTAGTCGTGTGCCCGTTATTTATCAGTTTGCAGTGACAGGGTAAAACTTATGACTGGATTCAAAATCCATTTAGTGGAAACGTGATGTCAAGCTCCGGTAAAAATGTGATGACTGTAAAAAATGTTGCCGTTAATGACATCGAGCTGAGATTTGACAAAATTTTTGCTGCAAAGCAGCCTCAAATGATTGATTTGTATGTATTTCTACACGTGTATGCCTTTTCATGTATGACATAAGTATCGCTTTTTTCACGTTTGAAAATGGGGGTACGCAACCTTTTTGAACCTTGTTCAGGGGTACACAGTACGGAAAAGGTTGGGAACCACCGCGCTAGGTGACATATTTCAGGGTCCTGACCGGATCCGACAACGGTGTGGGGGAGGGGGGGGGGGGTACCGGAATTTTCCAAAAATGCTCTGATTCGAATGAAACTTGATGGATCGTATAAAAGAAGATTTTAGATGATCCATCTTTAGTGGAGTGTTGGAACAATCCACTATTACGAGCGCTGTAGCAGCTTTCAGCTTTAGGTTTACGGTTTTCGGTTTTCACCATATTTTGTGGAGCTCATAACTCGTGAACGAGTGCAAGTATCAAGTTCAAACTTGGTACACTTGTGGGTATTGGGGTCTAGTTGTGCCTTTTGGGGGTCCAACCCCCCACACCCACACGGTTCAGGGGCAAATGTGCCCAGATTTCCCAGTGAATAATGTTCATAACTTGACAAGAACTGGACATAGGACGATGAAATTTCTTGGACGTGTAGATCCTAGGGCTGCTAAATTGCTTTTAAAGTTTCACTTCCCCCACCCACCCGGTTCATGGGCAACTGGGTCCAGATTGGCCAGGACTAAAGTTCGATACCCGTGACAGAAATCAATAGCTATCAAGTTGAAACTTGGTAGGATTGTGAGAATTGGGGTCCCTTTTTACTTTTTACGGGTCCCAAACCCCACCCACACTTGGTTCAGGGGCAATTGGGCCCAGATTGCCAATTTTTTAGTGTTTTTAACTTGAATTAACTGGAGATAAGGCGACGTAATTCCTTTGTGCTTGACCACCCCCACCCTCCCCGTTCATGGGCAAGAGGGCCCAAATTGCCCAAGAAACAAGTTTTTGACCCGTGACTGGACAATGAAATTTCTTGGACGTGTAGATCCTAGGGCTGGTAAATTGCTTTTAAAGTTTCACCTCCCCCCCCCCCCCGTTCATGGGCAGCTGGGCCCAGACTTCCCATGAGTTAAGTTTGTCAATGACAGGTCGTAAGTCCAACTCTTGTATATTGGGGAGATATATCTACGGATGAGGATTTGGTGTAATAGCAACAAGTAAGACGACACGACGTACTTTAATCTTTAATGAACAGTTGGAAACCTGACTGTTTTTTCGTATGATCTATGATATGCCGTTCTTAATGGATTGTGACAAAGGGGGCATTATGCTCCTATGATCTGGTTTATTGCACTTGTCATTACCTTGCTAATGGAAAATAGGTTTAAAGGGTGGGACTGGCTGGCAGACCATTCTGACCAGTCAGTGTTCGAACAAATGTTATTTGTGCAAGATGTTGAACATTTCTCTGGATTTATACTGGCGGTTAGTTTACATCTAAAGCTTTTAAAGTGGGATGATTACATCCTTGTTTGGTTATTGGGGATGAGAAATCTCTTGGTTCTAAAGCTGTCTGTATATAAAATGTGATAAACATTTTACTTTTACACTATACGTCTGAGCGCTTGCGCACTTGTTTAGTCCGACCCAGATTCAGCCGCGGTAGGGGGAGATGGAGGGAATACCGAAAATCATGTAGCACGTCTAGTGATTAAACGAGTGGAGTTATTAGGCTGAAACTCCGAACCGCATTTTTTATGGCGGCTGTATTTTGTGACGTTCTCATCTACTTACTTGTACCGCCTACTCGTTACAAGTGCCATATGAGCTCATAGCTCTTGTTAAAAGACGCAGCTGTCACAGGCATTGAGCATTGTAGTCAAACTTTCTAAGTACCTAATTTCTGTGGAGGTCTATCAGCTTGCTAAAGTCAGCGGACTTGAAGACTCCTAATATTAAATTAATAAACTGTTCCCAAAGATCTATTACCACTTAGGTCTTCGAGGTTCAAGTGTTTGAGGCGAGGATGAGAGAGACACAAAAACGCGCAGCTGCTAAATGGTCACAAAAAGCAAACCTAAAGAAAAAGAGCGCGAATTGTCGGAATAACTCCTCCTTATTTTGCTTGCTTGCGATAATTGTCATGCTTTTCACTCCGTTTCGCTGTTACCGCGGTGTATATGTAGATGTCCCCAGGTTAACTTATCATACATTCTACGGCAAAAAAAACACACCTTGAAGTTCCAATCTAGTCTAGGCTAGGGTCACAAGAGCCCAGATGAAATAGTTTATAGTAACAACCAATGGAAAACGTTCCCTGAGAAGTTTGTGATCGATACTCGTGCTCGCAGTCAGTAAAAATAGCGCTGAATATATGTATACAATTCTGCAAACGTAGAAGCAAAAGATCTGTTAGACTCACCGTC
>JAKZAP010000034.1:0-25000 GCA_023053575.1 Branchinecta lynchi
AGGGCAGTCAGCCATCCACAGTTACACTGCTTCGTATGTCACAATGACACGTCGGAGGGAGGGTTGAAATACAGAGCCAATCTGGGTTCGCAATTTCAGATTCTATATTCCAGAGTGCTTCGAAGCGGTTTAGTTTTTGTAAATCCTCCTTTGTCTCATTATCATCACTTGTCCACAGTATATTGGAATAGCTGTGAAATAGGTATAGTAAATAGCATACAAAAGTGAAATCTGCTTCCCGAGCAAGGAAGGTTTTGCACTGTCTCTGGAGTAGAGAGGGAAAGCATTATCATTACCTTGTGGATCCATATATTACTAGCTCTTTGTCACAAGTGCTGGGAGTAAGACAATCGGGAACCTTCAGGGACTAGGACGCTTGAAGCAATGCGCACTGGAATAAAGTAATCATGGGATCCGCAAAGCCACCTCCCACTGTTTCTGCTCAGATGTTCTGAGATAGTTGACCACTTTACAACTAAGCTACAGAAAACTACACACGGCTTCGGCTGTTTTTAGTCTCTTCCCATGTCCCTTTCTTTGGATTACAATCTTGGCAAAACCGGTCTTCGGACGGAAATAGCTCCTCAGAAACTTTACAATTAAGCTACAGAAAATTACACACGGCTTCGGCTGTTTTTCGTCTCCTTGCTTTGGATGACAATCTTGGCAAAACCGGTCTTCGGACGGAAATAGCTCCTCAGAAACAGTGATCGAGCGCTGATACGTCACGAAAAGAGAACAATCTCGGCAAGTGGAACAACCAGTGTATTGCTAATAGAGGAGAGGAGATAAATGAAGAACCTCAAGAACGAGAATGGATGGAAATAGTACTGAAGTGTAGGTTCAGGTTCAGGTTCTTTAATTTCTCAAACACTTCGTGACAATATATATTGATCACGGGGGGCCGGCAGGGATACGAGCTCGTACTGACTATATGTAGATAATATAAATGAGTTAATATACTACAAAAATTACTATCCGACGTGTCTTTTCAGACGCGTCCAAGCGCTACCTATAATCCAAAAGGCGACACCTCAGTTTGGTTCTCAAAGAATCAGTTTGGTTCCCAAAGAATCAGTTTGGTTCCCAAAGAATCAGTTTGGTTCCCAAAGAATCAGTTTGGTTCTTTTAGCTCAATGCGACAGACCTTCATCTAGTGAACTTTTAGATGTATCCAAGAATGATGCATTGTATCGACCACACTCGCTGAAATAAGGTAGTAAGATAATTGATAAAAATATGAACGGAAAAGGGCATCAGTTACATGAAAAAAAATTCTTAAAGCACAACTCCTGCTAGAAATAGCTTTTTCACGATAATATGAAATACTGTTTTTCAGAAATACTCATGCTTGCCTCGTCATAATAGGGATTCTCTTGTTAGAGCTTGTCGACTCTGGCCGGGCTTCGCGCAAAATGTTTGTTTTTTTCTCGCGAAAAGTTTCAAACAAATGAACGCTGTGGATAAATACGAGAAATGTTAGTGAACCCCGGCGTCGCCACGGTGGTTAATCCACCACATTCAAGACAAAACAAGTTGCGTTTTGCAGATACCATGGTGTCTGTTACCACATTAACTGGATCTGCAATTAGTCGCTTTTGCAGTAACCGTGGTATCTGATATACAGTTGCTCTGCAAAAACGACAATTGCCGAAATTGCGCGTTTCGAAGTCATTCCAAAAGAAAAACTGATATTCAGTCACATCAATAGGTGCCAAACTCCTTTCCCCCCAATTTGACAAAAATTGATGAAAGTGAAATGCCTTTTTCAGATACCACGATCAATTACCACGGTCGCACCGTAGTATCTGAATATCAGATACCACGATAACTGGCCAGATACCACGATAGCAGCAAAACGCCTTTTGACCGTGGTATCAGATTCCACGATAACTGCAAAAACGACTTTAGACCGTGGTATCAGATACCATGGTATCTGCAAAAATGCAACTAAGGTTATTGTCTGACAACCCCAAAAAAATCTCGTACATAAAAATAGATCACCCACGTAAGTCGGCACTGGCGATGTGGAAACCGTGAAAAGCAAGAGGGGTCCTTTAAGTTTTGATAGTTTCCGCTACTTATGTTTGGGCAGTCCGCCGCATCTTCTTTCAATGTTAACAGTTAAGATATTTAATGTTGTCTTGATCTTGTTTTGATCCGAATCGTATTTATACCACTTATGCCAGGCTTTGCGGGCGTTATCGCACTTGCGCATCTACTTGGATTGTCGATAACTTGCGCATGTCGAACTCTTTTCCACTTACATCCAGTGTACTGAGTGTATAGATGGTTCTTCACGGGAAGAACATCTTTGTTGGGATCGCTGAAGACGAAGAAGTGATGATGTAAGTCAGTTTTAAGATCTGCTTAATCTTGTCTTATACATTTTCTGTAACGGCCGTTTGTGGAGTCACAGAAAAGCATCACTATTTATGGTCTTAGACGCTCAATCATGAAACTGTATCAAAACCTATACATGATGATGATAAAAATTCCTTCAGCCCAAGCTGACGGCGAATCTATTTGATAGTGCAAAACGGATACGTCAGCTGAATTTTATTATTGCTATATCTCGGCCGCTCTTGGCAAATGTCCTCTTCAGGGTCAAAACCGCTCAAGTTGGAAAAACGTACTTCTGGAAAAACAAACAAAAGATTCTAGCTTAGCGTTGTATATTTTACTTGGTGAATTCCTTTTGTGAGAGTTGCTTGGAGTTAAAATGGTTGCTGTGATTTCATTTGGCACACGGCTGCTGTTTTCGTCTTTCCATCTGGAATGGTGATGATGATATAATTCCAAACTAAAGCCCGTCGGCCACAAGGGGAATAAAAATATCGTCACCATGAAAACCTTATAACTAATACATTTGAAAGCACTGATGCCTTCGGCAAATGAGACGGCTAATTGGACGATGTAAACCATATTACCTAGGTTTTCATGTGTGCATACCAGGGACGAATCCGGCTCGTCAAGCACAGTGTGAACAAAATTGGGAAAATATTAGAAACTGGAGTGGATTCCTAAGATTCAAGGTTTGGAATCCAAGTCCGAATTCAGCCTGACAAGCAGTAGATTCGAAAAATCCAACCATAAGGACGAATCCTGGATTCGAATCCGAATCCGGATTTGGATTCGCCCATCTTTGATAGAGAGTAGAGTAGGTTCGAAGCGAGATATCTATCCCTCTTGGGTGCTCTCCTGCAAGACAAGCCAAACCTGAGCCAAACTAGACCTGTTGCTCAGGAATTGATGCTGCAACCTTCACCGACTAAAGTGTTGCGAGAGTTTTGTTTCTTCGTTATCGGTAAATTGCTATAGTTGTCAACCCATCGAAGCTCTTAAAGCGGTATGTTCCTCCAAGAAGAACACAGTCAGTAATCACATTATCATCTATTCCTCAGTGTGGAAAGAACAAAAACAAAATAATATCGGAAGAAGGGACTAATTGGCTTTGCAGCCAGTTGAACTTTGTCCTTTTCAGTTGTACATCTCGACAGATGAAAACTTGTAACATTATCTTATAAATGTGATTAGTATTATAAAGCTATGCGTAACTTTTCAGGATCAAAATACCATAGATGGCACTATTAGTTATTACGAGACTACCTCATTGCTTTACATTATCATTTGTATATATACCTAATCTAGGTTACAGTGATAGACGATCGAAACGAACTTTCTTACCGTCAGATTTATAAAGATCGAATAGTGTGCTCCAGCTTTCACAAATTTCTGGCCCCTCATGAACCCCCTCTAGCAACCGTTTGTTACTTATAATTACAAGTTCCTCTCCCCGTGATAGACATCAAGTCCACCGGAAACAAATAAAAGGTACACCAACTACTAAAAATTGCAAGCCCCTCGTCGCCGAAGATACGTAGCCTAACAGCCGATTATCACTTGCAAGTCCACTTGTCTTTCAATTGGGAACCAAATTGTTCTTACCATCAAATACACCGGAAACAAATAATAGGTACACCCACTAGCAAAAGTTGCTAATCCCTAATCGCCGAAGATGATTACGGTCTAACAGCCGATTGTTGCTACGTACCCTACATGTCTCACAATTGGGATTGGGGCCTATTTTTGGTTCCGGTGTGTACCTTACTACTGAAGTTGTCAACTCCTTTAAACTTTCAAACTGGTGTCATGAAGGAATTTTTGTACCAAAACATATACTTTGATTAGCTCATCAAGTTCTCGATTGCCGTTGGAGAAAAAATTCTGGCTGTATTAGGTCAAAAGTTGACTATTTTGCCGTAGGCCAACTTTCTAATATCGACATTTAGAAAGGAGCAAAGGATACGCTCTAGTTTCTTTAGCAATGAGAGAACTTTTATAGTTTAAGATGCACGTCTGATACCATTTCTCTACCGCAATCCCAGATGCAACAAGACCATAGGTTTCGATGGGATCCCAAAATTTAATATTTTATTCAGATAGTTGCGTCTTGTAGTTATCCGGTCTTCGCCAGACTCCTTGAACATTTGTAATATTAAAGTTTAGAAACAGATTAATGCAAATGGCTAGTCATTTGAGAAGAAGACCAAAGGTTTCGATGGGATCCCAAAAATTTAGACCTAGACAATCGGGTCTTATAGAGGTCCAGTCTTCGCCAGACTCCTTGAGCACTTTACTAATAAAATTTAGAAACAGATTAAGGCAAATGACAATCATCTGAGAAGACAAAGTTCAAATATGGATTCAGCATGTGTGTTTACCCCTATAGCCTGCGTCATATCTACTTTGACGAAAGTTCCTGCCTTACTTCTGCCAAATTTCCGGTTTCAGCCGGATTCCGGAAGAACTACTTGTCTTCAAAAATTTGAAGTTCCAAAACGGATTCAGCCAGATTCGGCGTATCTCCTTATATGGAATACCAAATAGGACAAAATGTTCCGAACGAAAAAATCATAGGTAAAAATCAGGAGTAAATATCACAGGGAAATACAAATAAAATAGATACTGATTGAAGATGGAAAGAAATCAATGGTAGAATTCACTAGGAGAAATCATGGGGAAAATTCATTGGGAAAAATCACGGGTAAAATTCACGCAACTTCGATCAAAGAAATCAATTGTAAAATTCACGGGGAAATATCAAAGGGAAATTTCACGGTGCCGCTCCGCTAACTTCAAACGAGAAATCAATGGTAGAATTCAATGGGAAATATCACAGGTAAAATTCATGGGGAAATATGAAAGAGAAAATTCACTGTTCACTTGGAAATATCACAGGTAAGGTTCACTAGAAAATATCAAAGGGAAATTTCACGCAATAATTGAAGATTTGTTTCTGCTATGGGCTGGCTATGGAGCGCAATTTGGAAAGGCAGAGAATTTAAATTCAATGTAAGCATGATCAATTTTGAAGTTTGAAGAAGAAGGTAGTTCATTTAGATCTTGAAGATGTGAGATCTGTATATAGCAGAGTGAGTTCAGCTGCTGCAGTAGCACACATTTTTGCTTGCTACCCAAGAACCCTCTTGAGATAAGGTTAGATACTTTCAGAAACACAAGTTGTGTTCCTGACCTCCTGTGTTCATCTGGTGTTCATGAGATTCATGACTGTATGCCAAATGGTCAAACTTTTCCAGTCATACATGATTCCTCAATTTTGTGGCATGTTTCCCCAAGCAATCCCCAAGTGCTTATATGCTACTTATGAATTTCTAATTCAGATGCCCAGTTCTGCAATCCAGGCTGGCCCCACCATAGAGACAAAACTAACTTGAGTCTATGAGACTGCCATGCCAACTGGCGTAGTTGCAGCAGTTGCGATAATGCTTTTTTTTAATTGTTCTAGACACAGACTAGACAGAGACTAGACATACGTCTAAAAATGTACTTTCCGGGAAAAAACGTACCAGACTCCAAAAAAACAATTTTGTCACTCCAGTAGTCTATACAATATTTTTCTTTTTGCTTTTTTTTCTCTCTTTGCTCCCATTGGTTCCCATTTTCTTTTCTATCCACCTTTTTCTGCACCTTTGTGTCTTTGGGGATAGAGCCTTGGCAGGAAGGAGTGCTGAGGACCAAATGTGTCTATCGAGGTAAATTAGTTATGCCAAACCTGTGTAACTAGGAGCTGCAAAGTCTCACAAAATCTGTGAGAAAGGAAAAGTGGTTGGGTTGCGAAGAAATTCGACTTGATTCTTGAGTCACAGACGAGAAAGGACTCTTCCGAGTTATAGCTCTTGCTAAATTAGTACGATTAGTCAAGTAGTCAAGTTCTTTTTTTTAGTTCTAAAGAAAATGTACTGATTTTGTACCAGTTCAACGTAATTGTACTGATTTTCCGACTTCTAAAAAAAGTTGTACAGATGTACAGGTCAGAGAAAAAAGTGCTGAATCTTGTGCAGTTGTACCACCCATCGCAACACTGACTTGCAGTGTCTTTTACACACTCTTACAGCAAAGTGAAGAGTGAACCGTTATAAGTTCGTTTTCGATTTGAGTGGTGTTGCTTTGAGGAATTTGAACCCATATTCTGTGGATTTATCTATTTCACAAATTTTTAGTATTTTAGCACATGACCTTAATGTGGTTAAATTAGCTGTCTGCCGCCCAAAGAGTTTTATCATGCGAGTGTCGTTTCTCAAGAGGAAATTGCCAGACCTTGAAGATGTTGGTCTTTGTGTATGGAACATAGCAAAAATACTCGGCGTTACGATTGATGATAACCTAAGATGGCACTCTCATGTTGACCAGATCATTTACAAGTGTTCTTTACTTCTTCGTTCGTTTTCAGTTCTCCGCCGGTTTATGCTGCCTAAAAAAATAATGAGGTCTATTTATTGTACTTATATCAGACCTAATGCAAAATACGCATGTCCAGTTTGGCATCCCGAACTATCAGCATCGCAATCTGATAAGGTGGAAGTGATTCAGAAAACGGCTATTCAAACTATCCTTGGGAATTGCTATACGTCTCATGAAGAAGGCCTAAGGACTTTATCTCTGACGACCTTGTAGGAGCAAAGGCATAAGCTGACCATGAATTTTGTTTAGAAATGCTTCTGCTCAGAAAAACATCAGGATATTTTACCGGAGTTCGAAAATTGGAAGTGTGTGAGACCCGGTACAAGAGGGCGGACAAAGTCCTTGGGTCTTCAAAAACTTAAGCCCCCGCCAACGAAATCATCCGAGAGGTACCTGGATTCATTTGTCCCTTATTTTATTAAGCATTTTAACTCGACACATTTTTGAATGTATTGAACTATGATTGTAATCCGTTGTGATGTTGACAGTCGGAGGCTAGCTATATGCTATTAAAACGATTTGATTTGAACTTTGTCTTTTTTTCAAGCGAATATCGCCATCTCTTTTAACTTCTTTTAATTTTTTCAAGCCAATGATGTTGATTTCCTGATTGAAACGGGGCATCAAGATTGTTCAAGGATTTCTCAGGGCTTATGGGTACATGTGCCCAGCATGCAGATAATAAAGTCAATACAAAGAAGCACGCCTGACCTGCTAGTAGCTCGCTACCGGCAGATGCTGAGGAGGAGGATTTACCAGATCGATGGGCCGCTCAGGCTAGTACATCTCGATGGTAACCATAACCCTGTCAGGTGAGGGAGAGATAGAGGAATTGTTTTAGTGAAGGAATTTGTTCCCAGCCAATGGCTGAAGTGCTGGCCTAAGTATACAAATAAGACTAAAGAAAACCTAGAGAATCCTAGAAACTACATTCTTTTACATATTATTACACCTCCAATTCTCTTCTGTGCCACCAGGCTCACTGTTGTGGTGAATAAACAGTTAAATGATGCAGTCAATAAAGTTTAACTAGATAGGGCTGACATACAACAGTATAGTTTCCCATCACTTATTTTATATTTGACATTGCAAAACGGATAAGTCAGCTACATTTTGTTAGAGCTGTATTAATAAAATGTAGCTGACTTATCCGTTTTGCACTGTCAAATATGATACGTAGTCAGCTTGGGCTGAAGGACTATCTATCACCGCAGTACGGAACTTCAAATCGCCCACACATGCCGCCGACAAGTATTCATCTTAGCTGGAAAGACGAGGAAGAAACAGGTGACTCCAAAACCAAAAAGCAGAAGAATCTCGACCCTTTCGACGACCCAGTCGAACAGCTAAAACAGTAGCCGTGTCCAGAATGAAATCACAGCACCAGCTATAACTCCAACCAGTTTTTGGGATCCCAAAACGTAAGTGGAGGGATACCTATGACATCGCAAAAGTTGTCCGTCTGTGCGTCCGTCCGTCCGTCCGTCTTTCCGTCTGTCCGTCTGTAAGCACGATAACTCTCGAAGGGAATGAGATATTTTGATGAAACTTTTCGTTGAAAGGATTCGTTGGGTCGTCGAACCAGTCAAGTTCGTAGATGGGCTTTGTAGCCCTACATTTAGGGGTGGGGGAGGGGGTTCAAATTAAGGGGCAAACAAAATATTTTGAAACAGCTAATGTGATAGTCGATTATGGGGTAAGAAGACATGCTGAGCACAGTGGTGAAAACTATTTTGTCATCGGACGAGTAGTTCGCCCGGAATCCGGCCATAACCGGAAAGTTTGTTAAAAGTAAAAGTTTTATTTGAAGTTGATTAGATGTTCGATTTAGGGGTAGGAAGACATGCTGAATACGGTGATGAAAACCATTTTCTCGAGGGACAAGTAGTTCGCCCGGAATCCGGCCGAAACCGGAAAGTGTGTTAAAATTAGAAGTTTTATTTCGAGTTGAGATGTTCGATTTAGGGCAAGATGACATGTTGAACACTTATGTGAAAACAATTTTCCACCCGGACATGTAGTTCGCCCGGAATCCGGCGAAAACCGGAAAGTTGGTTAAAAGTAAAAGTTTAACCTGAAGTTGATTAAATGTTT
Organism: Branchinecta lynchi; assembly: GCA_023053575.1. Taxonomy (NCBI): domain Eukaryota; kingdom Metazoa; phylum Arthropoda; class Branchiopoda; order Anostraca; family Branchinectidae; genus Branchinecta; species Branchinecta lynchi. Next base: position 8,860 of record JAKZAP010000034.1, read on the forward strand.
GATTTATGGGTAAAAAGACATGCCAAACACGATGGTGGAAATCATTTTCTCGCTGGACAACTAGTTCGCCCGGAATCCGGCCAAAATCGGAAAATGTGATAAAAGCAAAAGTTCGATTAGATGACAGATAAAGGGGTAAGAAGAGAGGCTGAGTCGGTTTGTGACAATGGTTTTTTACCCGAACATAAAATTATTCCGGAATCCGGTTGTAACCGGATTTTTTTTAAGTGAAACTTTTATTCAAAGTTGATTAGATGCTCTTTATAGGGATAAGGAGATACGCTGGTTTTGTTTCTGTATTTTTTTTTGCTGGAGTATTAGTTCGCTCGGAAATCGGCAGGAAGTCTCGGTCAGTATCGTCAAAATTGATATGGCTTATAGAGGTATATCTGAACTTGGTTTTCTCTGATGATTAGCCTGTCCAAGACTGGATCTGGCGAAGACAAGACTCGATTGTCTGAATCAAATATTAGATTTTTGGGATCCCATCGACACCTTTGGTCTTGTTCAGATAAGAAGTTCATAAAATCAGATATTTAAGGGAGAATCTTTAATCGTTTTTCCACAAGTTCATTTTCCAGCTCGAGCCTGAAGAGGACCCTTGCCAAGAAGCGCTGAAATATAGCTCTAATAAAGTGGAGCTGACTCCTCCGTTTTGCACCGTCAAATATGATTCGCAGTCAGCTTGGCTGAAGGACTATCCGTTACTTATTTGTTTAAAGTTCAACCGAAAAAGACTAAGGCAGGACAATCTAGTTACCCATCAGTTATTCACTTGAAGAGGCTCAAAGACTCGATGAAAATCTGTTACTTTGTTGCTCGCCTATTCACCAATAAAATATTTTCATAAGAGTGGAATTTTCCTTTCTGACTCATGTTACCTCGATGCGCTTGTACCTGTCTTGATGAAAAAAGTTTACAAAAAATAAGTGTTCGTCCAGTTAGCTACCTTCTGCAAGCTGATCACTGGACACTGAAAAGCAGTGATTGTATTGAGATTCAAATTTTCTGCTTCATAGTAGAGTTTTGCATTGTGAGGACGGTCGTAGGTATCCTGAACATCATAATAGAGCAAATAGCGAAAAAAATTACATTAACACAAGCCAAATAATGCATTGAGTCCAGATAAATTATACAGAAATAAGTTGGCTTTTCAGTTAAACTTTAAATAAGCTTATAGACCCAGTGAAAGAATGGTGAAAATTTTGCTAATTCCTTGCTCCAGTATTTGTATGATCAAATTTGATCTAATTTGCTGATGGAAGGTCGTTTAGTAATGGATTTTTTTCTTTTCAGTTGTTTATTTATTATTTATGGCACTTGCCCTTCGGCCAAGTGCCATATAGCGATCGAAATTTCTGTCCGTCCGTCGGTCTGTCTGTCCGTCCGTCGGTCTGTCTGTCGGTCCGAGTTTTGCTAGTTTGGGTACTTCCACATAAGCTAGGACAATGAAACTTGGCAGGCATATCAGGAACCCCAAATGATAAAGTTGGAAATAGTCACCTGCCCGGTGGGAGCATCTTGGGGGGAGTGGAGGGAGGGGAATCCGGAATCTTGATGTATTTAAAAACTTTTGAACGGGTGATTGGATCTTAATGAAGCTTGCTATTTGGAAAGACCTCGTGTCTCAGACGACCCACTTTAAATCCGAACCGGATCCGGTGACTTTGGGGGGGAGCTGGAGGGGGAGCCAGAAATCTTGGGAAATGCTTAGAGTGGAGGGATCTGGATGAAACTTGGTGGGAAGAACAGGCACAAGTCCTAGACAGATAATTGACATAACCGGACCGGATTCGGGCACTGTGGAGGGAGTGGGGGGGGGATTCTGGTGATCCAGCGAGTTCGGTACTTCATGATGTAATAAGATGATGAAACTCGACAGGAATATTAGAGATGCGAATAGACCGACTTGAGAATAGTCGTTCGCACTATTATAACATCGTGAGGGGTGGTGGTGGGATGGGGAATCCGGAATCTAGTAGCATTTATAACTTTGGAACGGGCGATCGGATTTGAATGAAACTTGGCAGGTAGAAAGAACTATTGTCTCAGATGCTCCATGTCAAGTCGGGGCCGGATCCGATAATTGGGGGGGGGGTGGAATGGGCCACCGGAATGTGTATGAAACGCTTGATGTCGAGGGATCGGGATGGAATTTGGTGGGAAGAACAAGCATAAGTATTAGATACGTTCTTGACGGAACCAAATCATGTCGGGGCTTTTTGGGGGGAGCTGGAGTGGATTTCCCGGAATCCTGGTGATCGCGATTCGCGAGATAGGATACTTCCACATGTACGAAAGACGATAAAACTAGACTTAAGGACCCGACACAGGAAGACTGCCGGTCCTGGTCCGACCATTTTTCGGGGAGTAGAAGGAGGAGGAATCCGGAAATTACTGATTAACGTAGGTTGCGAAAAATGGTCCGACTCAAGTGAAACTTTATGGGTGATAAGAACTGATGACCTAGATACGCAAAGCTTGTCTACGAACCCATGCGGCCATGGTTGGGGCAGTTGGGGGGGGGGGGGGGGGGGGGGGGGGGGGGGGTCGGAAACTTTGTGACATGTACAAAAACCAAACGGATGGGCAGAATGGAATGCAACCAGTTTATGCAGCCTAGATTTGTCATTTGGTGTCCAAACCGGATCCGACCAAGGTAGGAGGAGGATGAAATGGGAACCGGAAATTTGCAGATATGCTTCGATCCGAATTAAACTTGATGGACGGGTAGAAGAGATGTTAGTATGTGTCCGAGTCGTATTCGGCCACAGTAGGGGGGAGTCCCTAAAATGTTGTGGCTTGCATAGCTGTTAAACGAGTGAAGTGATTGGAATGAAACTTGGAAAGTAGACAGATTGTCTGACGTAGTCGACATATTTTAGGGTCTGGATCGGATTCGAGCACGGGGGGGAGGGGTATCGGAATTCCCGGAAAAATACTCAGATTCACTTTCTCGCTTCTCACACCACTTACTCCTAACTAGTGCCATATGAGCTCGTAGCTCTTGTTCTGGTTTGTTATGTCTTTTGTCTTCTTTTCCTCCCTCCTTTTTCTGCTGTGTTTTGGCTCGTTTCTTTGAAATGTAATATGAATTGCTATTAAGCCCCACCCATTTCCAGGCCTTATGATGTGGCCATAAAAAGTGAGACGGTATCACTCTTTTATGAATAAAACTGGAACTGAGTCCAAGCTGACTGGGAAACATGCGGGAATACATTGACGACAAGCTAAAAGCTTAATGCCATGTATAATAATAAATAAATAAATATATTCAACAAATGGATAAAACGGATACGTATCAGCGATGCTTTGGCAGCGATATGTCGGCCCTTCTTGGCAAGGGTCTTGGTCAGGCTGTTGAACGTCAGGGGTGACATTAGGGAATGGTTGAAAGGAGCCTGCGGTCATGTAATTTCTTAGTGTTGTTGCGGGTTCATTTCTTACCAAAGTTTTCCCTGACGCTCAAGAGCGTGATAAGGACCTTTGCCAAGAAGGGCAGAAATACAGCTGCCAAAGCATTGTAGTCGATGTATCCGTTTTACCTATTGTTTGAATAAATTTTATTTGTGGTACCTCTCTGGGCTTTCATCTTTGTGCTTGAATTCGGTCCTGTCAAGCTTATTAGGCCAGCAATGCATATTCTGAACGTCACTGCTAGAGCAGGGGCGGTTCGAAGGGCGGGGGGGGGGTGACCCTTCCCTTCATGGTCCAGAGCATCTAATACAGGCAGCTACCAATCATGAATTTCACCCACAAATCAGATTTTTTAGTCGTATTTTTTGCATCTGAATATTAACCATGACTTTTAGTATCAATAAATATTTACGTATGGTTTATAAATGATGAAGTTTAATAATTTGAATCTTTTTCTTTCAAGAATAAATTGCCACAAAAAAATCTCGTAAAGTTAACTAGATTGAATTCTCGTCTAAGGTGCGACGAACTTTACGAAACGTACTTTGCGAAACGCCGTCTGAGTCGTCCTTAAGATTTCAGCCACCTTAAAAGCTAGTAATGACAGTAAAATGTTGGATTACAAAAAAATCGCCTGCGGCGCTCAGTTTAAATTTGTCTTCGGTTCACACGGTAAAAGCTGCTGCTTGGGATCTGAGCTACGATAAAAGCAAGAGTTTGTTTGGGAAGTAGTCAAATATCGCCCAATAAATGCCGATTTAACACATTTTGCCTGCGGCTCTTTCGTAGTCCGACCCTGTTTCTATTTAGTTGAAGTGTCCAATAAATGCCGATTTAACACATTTTGCCTGCGGCTCTTTCATAGTCCGAACCTGTTTCTATTTAGTTGAAGTGTTCATCATTTATGTGCGGTTTTAAGCTTGAGATTTGGGGTCTAAGCTACATTTAAAGTTAGAAGTTTTATAGTAATTTAATTTTGCTCAGATTGAAAAAAGTTTGCCTGCGGCGTTCTGTTTAGTTTGTCTTGAGTAGAAATGTCAGAAGCTGGTACCGAGGCTTGTCTTCTCTCCAGCGAAATTTGATATAAACGGCATCGTCCAATTCCTGTTACTTATTTGTTAATTATTGTATTACTACAATGGCATTTTCCATAACGTTTTAAAATTTCTAACGTTAATATTTCTTGAGCCTGTGGTGCTGTGTTTTTAGCCAGTCGTATATTTTGAAGTCCTCCCCCCCCCCCCCCCATACCCAAGCCTTTCGAACCGCCCCTGTGTTAGAGCCCAAGGTTCAAGAAATATAAGTTCTCTTACCAAAGTCAAATAATTCAGTGTATTGAAATCTAAGATACGACCATACACTTTTTTTCTTAAGATTTTGCTTCTTGACAGTTAGGACTGCAAAGAAATCTTATATTTCTAAGGCCAATTTTGAGATTATTTTGTTCGAGGTTGGGTAACTCTTCTGTACTCTGATCCCAGCTATCTTATGCTGACAGTATAGCATCAGCTGAAATCGAATATTTTATGCATAATCTCCAGAACTCCATCGATGGCATGACACAGGCTGTGTAGCCTATAGTAAAGGTATGCTTCGTTGGAGCCGATCAGGATTACAGTCTCTGTGATAAATTGAATTCTGTTCAGGAAAAGAAAACAAAATAGAAATATCAACTACCAAACTGTACCCAACCTTGCAACTATACGTAAATATCCTGCACCCAACTGTATGCACTGCGTTGGAAACCTATTGTCAGTGATGTTTCTATTTGTTTAAACTGCTGTCGATACATTAGCTAGAAAACTGTCTAACGTTTTACTTTCTTTCAGATACTGCGCCAGTGGAGACATATGCTTTCAGTTCTATGAGCGTCTGAAGTTTACTTTCAGCTGCATCAGAAGTGATGTAATCTGGAAAGTGTTATAGTCCCTCCTGCGGCTGCGAGCAAGAGCTCAAGCCGCCAAAGACTTTAGTGACACGTGGCAATCCCACTACTGTCTGGGAGCAGTAGATGGGAACTTCCTCGTTCCCATTGGGAAGCACATTAATATACATGCTCCAGAAAACTGGGAATCAGAGTTCATCTTTCTAGCTGCATGTCATGCCAAGTACAGTCCATATCGAATTGGGTCCAAGGGACCCAACTTCCATGTATACCAGTCTGGAACTGCCCTCAGCAAAGACAGATTACTTACTACCTGCTGCTGAATTATCTTATTTGGCATTGGTGGCAGACTATGGTGAATCAGTAATCAGCAGTGTCTGAAATACCTGATAATGAGATATTTATATGGCCATTTGTATTTAAATTGTAACTTGACAGGTGCGACTTCCTCGCGGACGAACTTGGTTTTTTCTCTCGTTGATGGGAAATTGAGCTTAATGAGTGATACTGGTGATGCCAGTTATGTACAGCCCGGCGGCTCTGAGAAGAATCTAGACCGTGCAGTGACCTCTGAAGTCTCAGTTTGTCATGAAACCATGTGATTGTGTCCTGGATTCTAGATTTTCATTCAGTTGCCAAATAAAGGTACCGCACCACGATAATTCTGACCTTAAGCGAACCGTGTAGCAAAGCCAAGTTCTGGTCCAGACTGGCTAGAGAATGACCGGATGAGTTAACGCTGATAGCAAATCTACGGAAGTACTCTCCAACCATGAAAGTGAGGTGTGCCATCTGTACATAAGTAAGATCCAGGCGAGCAGCTCTGATTTGTAGAAAAATGTGTTACGCCCTTAGCCTGAAAAATGTTCATTACTACGGAAGAATGGGTGCACTGCACTAAAGGATTCGAGTCCCTGGTCAGCGATATCACTGTGGAATCAAAGCGAAAGTTAGGAGAGTGTACCAAGACCGGCATAGTGTGGTCCTGCGGGCGATCCGGAAGCTAAAGAAAAAGCATTCTCGAAGTACTAACGCGACATGCGCAGCTTTATTTGAAATGGCCTTTGATTTGCCAATAGGTTGTATTTGTCTTTTGTTCAGTGTAATAAATAGAAACTGGAATTGTGTCGAGTAGCTTCTCACAAGGAACTTAAACCAGTTTTGAAAAAGGCAAACCTCCGGATTCTTGTAATTCCTACCGACTCATTAATTTTTTAGACGATTGTGTGAGCTCTTCAAGCTCTAACGTTTCCTGTAATTTGTTGAAAGCAAAAGTACCCTCGTTCGAATTCTGTTTCAGAAATAACTTGGATGTTCCTAGACCCTGCAGCATTCTTCAAATAGGTGTAAGAAACTGCATACGTGAGGTTTACGTCTTAATACACACCTTTGTTCAAATTGAAAGGTAAAGATTCTTATCAATGCAACGTTCGGTGTTGCCACGCTGTCACACTGATACAGTTTTTCGAACTTTTTAAGATCATGAAAAGTGTTCTTAGTACTATTTGAGGTACGCGGCTACAAACTGAGACCTATTATATTGTAAAATACTACCAAATTAAAAGACGGACAGCATCGTTCCTGGAACTAACAATAAGCAGTCGTAACAGAGCAAAGCGTGTTCTTCTGAACAAAAATTGTTATTCCAACAAAGCAGAACTTGGTTGCTTCCCATGGCGACGCTGCTCTTTCATCGGCCCGCTGGCCGAGCAAACCAAGCGATCTGATTGGGCCTGGACAAGACAAGTGGAACCAGAATCAATTCTCATTACTCAGCTTCTAACAGCGAGCTCGAGGAAAAGAGGAATCTGAATACGCTGTATCTCACCTTTACACCTATTTGAATCCTATTTGAATGCCTAACTCTCAAGATGAAACTTGATAGTTGGAGTTGGGGTACTTGCAGATGGGCTAGGACAATGAATCTTGCCAGACGTATAGGAATCTCACAAGAGCCTTGTTTTTGTTGCAATAATGCTGCCACATTGCTGCTGCAGCATTTCTTTGCTTTCTCAAAAGATGGGTTTTTGGATTCACTGGCTGCAAGACGTCTTCTTGGTTGAAGCAGCACCTTGCAGGGAAGCACGGAATTGGTCGGTTAGCAAGTCCGCGACTCTCGGGAAGTGCTGCCGTCTTCCTCGGAAGCACTGCAGTGCGAAAACGGATGCAGAAAGAATCAGTTCGGAAGCGGCCGCGAAGTGGACCTGCAGCGTGCAACAAAATCGTGGCTCAGACTGGCACTTCCCGTGTCCGACGATCTAGACCGGACCGTTTCAGGTCCCGGTGCTGTGAAGGGGGGGGGGGGTATAGGAAAGCCTACGGCACACTTAGAGTCGAAGGATTGGGTCGGGACTTAGCGGGAAAGAGAAGCACAAATGAATTCCTGGCTTCCTTAAAGTGTGCATCTTCACCTGGACATTGAACAAAAAATACTTTAGGTAAAATGACAAGTTTTCTGACAAATATTCCTGTTCTAACAACTGCAACTTTCGACAGGAGGGCATTTCGTTGTTTTATAACATAATAACAATAAATTTTATTTCAGCCAGAGGCCATATACACACACAAACAAAAACACAACAAAGTTAACAAGCACTAGAACTGTGTAGTAGGGCATGGTATGTCATCCTCACCCACCTTTCCTGGTCAATGGCGGCTGGTTCTTATTTTGTTCGTAAACAAGATATGACAAACGTTTTATTTCTACACTCCACTCCATGTTTGAGCGCTTATCCTAGATATGAGTTGCAGGGCCATATCACAGTCGGCCAATCAGTTAATTTCATGGATGGAAATATTATTACAAGTCTGTGGAATTAAGATTTCCAGTTGAACTAGTTATTTCAAGTTCACTTTAAAAACACCAGGTTGCAAGGGCAGAAGCAATCTGCTTTCTTTCCCTTTTCTCACTGCATTCCCAAGTTTATTCTGATTCGATCCAAGCATGCTCGTTGACATGTCATTATTCACATGCCAGTATTCTTTCCTTTTTTTTCTTTCGCTGTTTTTGGTCTCAATCGTACAATTGTAAGCATCACATATTGCTTGGTTTTCTTTAATAAAAGCAGGCGATGTATTCACAGTTTTAAATGCCTTAACTGGCAATGTAGGTAGTTTTCACAAAGTGGTAAGGGCCGACAGGACAGAGGCATGGCCTCCTGGATGGCTCACTGGGCTGTGCTGGTTGCTCATGGCAGTGCTATTTATTGTCTTGATCTTGGGAGCTCCTACAACAGTACTCCCTCCTGGAACAGCATAGATATTACAACTGTTACGGGTAGCTGACCTGTAAGAACTGTTGTACTTTGTCGCTTGTGTAAAATCAATGGCCTCTTAGGGTTGAAGGATGGGTTGGGTACTTGCATGAAACTGAAGCAGCAGGATCATTTGTACTCTGGAAGAAACAAAGAAGTGTCAAGATAGACATAAGTGTGGTATTAAGAGATAGTCAACCAACTCGGACCCTCACAGTAAAATATTTGTATGGCGCTTGTAACTCTGCTCAAGTGTCATGTCCTGATCTCTTTGTCAGGTACACTCAACTCGAGTAGGATACTTCCAGATATTGTAAGACGATAAAACTTGGCAGGCATATCAGGGACCTGACCAGAATCAGATTGATCGTGGGGGAAGTGGAGAGAGGGGGAGTCCGGACTTGATATACTTTTTTTTATTCTGGGGGGTAGGTCAGACACTGGCTGAAACTCAGGCACAAATGGCGGACTTGATATTTGTGAGCAGAGTCATCACTAGCCAAAATCTTTTGGGGGGGAAGACGCATCTACGGACTGGCTGGTAATTTTTACCGACTGTTTCTGCAGAGAAAAACAACTATTTTGACAAAAAACCTACCAATTTTCAGAAAAACCAACTGTTTTCATGAAAAAAATCAAGTGTTTTAATGAAAAAGCGTTGCGCTTTGCACCGACTCTGTTATTTTTTACTGACTGGCCGGCAGCATTGGGGGGGGGGGCATTCCCCCCCTCCCCCCCCCCCAGTTGTGATGCCCCTGTTGTGAGACCCTGTGTCTCAGATGTCCCACTTCAGATTTCCGGACTCTGCCCGGTAATTGTGGGCACATTTTTAAGGGGACCACAAATTCATTCTTAAGCAAAACCCTTCAGCCAAACCTCATTATGGGCTCTCGGGAACCATTAAAAAGTACTGTTTGGTCATAAGTATCTTGTATGCTTTGTTGCCGAGATATGCACTTTGCGGAGTGTTCAAGTAAAGTGGTCACCAAGTTTGTACCAATCCTCTCTGCTCTATTCTAATTGTATCTCAAGATCTTCTGTGCCCTCTTACAAATCTATTTTTATTCAACATGTTTTGAAACTCCTTTTGTTCCAAAAGACGTCTCTTCACTGTGCTGTAAAAGACACTGCAAGTACACCGACAGTGGCCTACACCAGCTGGCATAGCAGTCTCATAGTCTCAAGTTAGTTTTGTCCCTATGGTGCAGTTCACAAAGATTGCAGATCTTGGGGAACCATGCCACAGAACTGAGGAATTGGGTATGAATGTCCTAGTTTGACCATTTGGCATACAGTCATGAATCTCAATAATATAGGAGGTCAGGCCTCTTGGCTGGAAAATTAGCCTGATATAGTAAATTCTCCTTTGCTTTGTACAACTTGTGTTTCTGAATATATCTCAAAACGGACCAGCTTGAAGTTTTCGCCCACCGCCCGACCACCCAAAAACGCCCAACACCAAATTATGGGGCGTTGGGTGGTAATGGGTGGCAGTGCTTAAAATGCCAAAGAACTTTTTTTTAGAAATGTCCACCAAATCAACACCCACAGTGAAATTTGTGAAAAGTCAAATGACCTAATAAAGTCTGGTTCTGGGCGTTGGGCGGTAAGGGCAGCAGTACCTGAAACGCCCAGACAAAAAGTGGAGAAGCTCCCATTAAGTCAACGCCCACATTAAAATTCACGAAAATTCGAATGACCTGATTATCTCCGGGCTTTGGGTTGTAAGATCGACTTAGTTTGAATTGCCCAAGTTAAGAATGGAAAACATCCACCAAATCACCAACCACTTTAAAATTTCCAAAAATTCAAATAAGCTAACTAAATTTGGGTGTTGGGTGGCACTCATTGATAGCCAAGGCGAAAAATGGAGGAACACCCACCAAATCACCGCCAGCGGTAAAATTCGCGAAATTCACTTTGGCAAGAAATGGAAACAAAATCCACCAAATCTCCGCCCACATTACAGTTCGCAATATTTCGAATATCTATTTGTGTAAGGGCTTTCTGCGGTAAGCCTGTCTGTGCTTAAAACTCCCAGGCAAAAAATGGCAAAATGTACCCATTCTCAAACGTTATAATTAACGTCCCCATTAGTCACCGCCCACTTTACAATTTCGGATTATAGTGCGAACACACGATAAGGATTTCCCGGCCGGATTTCCTACACTTTCATCATCAAGTTGAAAAAATTTCAACTTTTCCACGTGGAAGTGATGATGGTGCCGCAAATCCGGGCAGGAATTCCGGCCCCGGAGCTCCAGATCCTCGTCGTGTGTTCGCACTATTAGCCAAGTATGCAACTTATTAGCCACATTTCAATCGTTAGAATACGTACGACTCCGAGGGTTCTACGTATTAGTACGATTGGCATCCCGGTATTCCCGTTCGCTGTTTTTCTTCTGTTAAATAATAGAAAGGAAAGGAAGAAGGAGAATCACAGCTGTTATGATTATTTATTTTGGTTTATTTATATTTATTACTTCTTATTTAAACCCTAATTTCAAGATTGCCTGGTTCCGGTTTACTTGGTAGGCTGATAGACAACAGTCAGGTCAGTCCACCACAAAAGTCAGATCTTTGGATACCATAGCCTAGTCGACAGGAGGGGTATCCAGCCTCGAACCTTGCCTGAAGATGTGGGAAACAAATTTCGTTGCAATCCTAACAAAGTCAAAACTGTCTAGAAAGAAAACCTGCATGACCTAGGACCTGTTTTGAACTGCACAGAAGTTGCCTTGTAAGATTTTCAGGCCAAGTTCGAGGTTATATAAATTTGAGGGCGAATACTCCTCCTGTAGACCAATGCTCGTTATATACAATAGTTGCATTTTTTTTTTTCTCTGGTTCCTCTTCCATGTTCTGTGTTCACAGTTGTCTGATTTGGGTAAAAAAAACATTAGCTGTGTTCTTTGTCACGGGAGTTCTCACCGGTGGTCTCCGGTTTCTATTATAAGCCGCTTTTGCATCCACCGGTCACTTCTCACCAGTCAAATAACCTGTTTTGAACTAACCAGTGTCCGGTTTTATCTCACCAGTGCGGACTAACCAGAACTTGCTTGTGAGCCTGGCTTCAGCGAGGAGTTAGCCGTTTTAATCAACTCACAGGTGAACCAAAAGAACGCTTTTTAAGGGAAGAACTGGACACAGGTGACTAAACACCAGTGACAGCCCGGACTGAAACAAACGCAGCTATTATTTTGCTTACGCTGTTCCGTGTTTTGTGTTTTGTCGCTGTTCTGATTATATGCAAATTTAGGATCCTAAGCATGTCTTAAGCGGAAAATCTGTTAAATTGCAAATTATATTCCAAAACGACCATACTTAGGATCCAGCTTTATCCTCCGAACTTCTGCAATTCTTTTTTTTTCTGTCTGTGAATCTCTCGGCAATTTTCTATCTGAACAGTGATAAAACATTCTAGGAGAGCAATTTCCGTGTTTTGCAAAACAGACCCGCGGAACAGAGACCACAGAATAGCGTAAAAAAACGGGAAAATGAGAAACAGCGTGTTCAGTGTTTTGACGAAAACGGGAAAAATATGAAACAGAGCGAAAAAGCGAACAGAACAGAGACAAAAAATTCAACTAATATTTAGCATAGCCTATGCCAGATTCTGAACAGCTGCTTCTACCCTTGCTCTGACCTACCTCGCTATGGTATGGATGAATCGTTAATGGTTGATTTCTGAGCTTCACTCAAATGACTAATAATTTATTGGGTTCCATCATAGGATAGTTCAAATAGGTGTTGCAAGGCGAATCATGACGTACAAAATGTATTACAGTAGTATTAAAGATTCCTCTTTTCTTTGGGGTATGCCGTAATAAGGAGAACAGACCCAAATTCTATTCTCGCTTATTATGCAGAACTAATCAGATAGCTTGTTTGGTTCCATCAGCAGGCCAAGGAAGTTAGCCTCACTAGGGCAGCACCAGACAGGTAGCATCAAAGTTCTACTTTGTTTGAACCTGTAGAAACAACTTTTCTTCAAAAGAACACAGTTCTATTAAGAAGGCTTATTGTTAGTTTGAGGACAAATACGTAGATTTATAAAAATTGTATGCATTCTTACGATTGTCAATTGGCTAATCAGTTGCTCTACAGAGACAATTTGACTATCGTCAAACAGGTGATGATTAGCAAATCAAAAGGGAAAACAGCGGTAAATAACCAAAAGAAAAAAAAAATGAAATCAACCAGGATTCCTGGACACGAAGGAATTTAATATTGAAAATTTCTAGTATAGCCTTGAATAGGCTGCTGCTACTATTCGGTTTACATAAGGTGGTGAGTTTCCAAACAGCTTCAGAGGAGTCCTAATGCTACATGAACTATTGTTTCTGCAGGAACTCCTGTAAGAGGGATGATGACATATCTCTGTGTTGTTATTATTCTTGTTCCAGATAGCAGAGAGTGTTATCACAGTATAGGGCTTGCCCCTCCTCTTATCATCGCTGGAACGCTACCAAAGTAAAAAGCAAACATTCAGTATTGCCAAGCTGATACAATTTGACAACCATTTCATTCTAAAAAAGTACCAAATTGAGGTAATGGCAGCAGTACTCTCAAAAGAACAATAGCAGTCGTTCTTACTGTCTTTCACTAAGCAACCAACCTAACAATAAGTTCTTACGGCGTAAAGTTGTGACTTCATCACCCAAATAAAGTGAACTTTTGCAGGGGGAGCCCGATCAAGTAATCTGATTGACTCTGCATACGACAAAGTAGAAACACGGTCTGTTCTCCTTAAGGGTAATTCTGGCAGTCTGGAAAGCTCTGCGAGCTTAAGTGAAGTCTGTTTTTGCAACTTCCGCTAAAACTCGGTTCGCTTTCCAGAGCTGTTCTCTACTTCTGCTAGTTCCACCAGCACTTTGAAAGCAAATCCACTTTTCGAGTGGACAGTGACTTTGGCAAATGAGCGGGAAGTTATAAAGGTGTAACAGAGAACCCGCCTGGAACTTGGCGGGTTCTAGCTTTGCTTTTCAGAACAGACGAATCTAGACAGGCTGTATACGGCAACACCTTACTATGCCTATTTGAAGGATGTGTATGGAAAATGCTCCCTGTATATCTAGTATTCGGCATATCCTCATGTGTCATGCAAGAGATAAAGTTGGTGGAAGGAAGAGGTCCTAGCAGTGATAAAAAAAAAACCCTCAAAGGGCCCCTCGTACTTAAAACGCCAATACAACCTACATACAAATCAAGAATTTTTAAACCAGGAAACCTAATTTTGTATGTTACATTCGAAACCTAAGAACACCACACTTATGTTTGCACTTGCCACTCAGGATTATCCAACGTGAGTTAGGCTATGCTCCCAAAAGAAAACAGAGCTAATAATAATAATATAATTGCTCCAAAAATGCTTTTGCCTATAGATTTCTCACAACACTTTGATTTAATGATGCATTAAGCCAGAAAATGTTGTCAAAAGTAGGAATGAAGTGCTCGCAAAGTCACCCACTTTGCTAGAATTTGTAATATACTGTACTGTTTCATCAGTGTTCATTAGTCTATTTTGAGTAACAATTTGTGGTTTTCTTGGAACATAATGGCTCCGAGACTCTTGTTCTATATTTGCCTATTATAAAAAGCCAGATACCATGAGCCACTTGTAGGCTATTTAGGGGCGTCACGACTGGGAGGGGGGTGGCATCCCCCCCCCCCAATATTGTCGGCCAGTCGGTAAAAGCTGGTCATGCAAACAGTTGTTTTTTCTGAAAATCAGTCTATTTTTTTTCAAAACTGTAGTTTTTTTCTTGAAAACAGTATTTCTTTCTGAAAAAACAGTCGGTAAAAATTATCAGCCAGTTGGTAAATGCCTTGTCCCTCCCCCAGCAATTCTATCTTGAAATCTGTAGGCTATTGGGGTTGAAATTAGAAAATTATACAGTTTTGGTATCATTTAATTGATAGTCCCGTTTTTTGCCAAAAGAGATCAAAAGATTCTCTCCTCCATCCTTTCTGCTAATTTGACTCTTTTTGCTAGAAAGGAGTCTGGTGCAAGAATGGGAAAATGAACCAAGGCTTTGGAAGATAGGCGACAAGAAACGCGACTAATAATAAGAGTTCTCTTCTGGGTAGACTGCTTTCTTTAGATTGTTTACTCTTTCAAGCATTAGTCTCTCTTGTGGGTGTCATGACCTTATGTTGGAGTATCGGGACTCTCCCGTCTTAGCCCAGTGTCTTGTCTGTGCAGTTATGTTTCCACTTACCAAACATTCGTCTAAACAACCAGGGTCTGTAGGTCCTATATTAATCAATACTCCTCGAGAATGGAGGTTTTGTTTCATGGAAAACAGAGTTGCAGGACATTTAATAAAGAATTTCCCTCACCATGTTATCCATTCCAGCATCGCCGAAAGTTCCCGACCGGACCTGGTTTCCATCATCGACAAAACTGCAAAAAAAGGGTGTGCTCTGTCAAGTTATGCAGGAATGTCTCTTTTCAGTTTCACAGGTAAGTTCCAGCCTGTACGATCTTTCGGTGTCTGCCCTGAATGACGCTTGTAGTCATAGGGGGAGTGCTATATATAAGGATTTAATGGTGACAGAGATTCCCCCAACCTGCCTATTAATTATTCGTGTTGGATTTAGCTACTGCAGTGGGGGAGGGAAGGGTGCTTCAGAAATTTTGGACATGCACAGGGTGAAGGGTGGAAGGAGCGGCATGAAACTTAGATGCTAACAAGGATCATATCCCCTAGGCCTGTTAAAGACTGGTCGGATCCGACGTCGCTAAATAGAATTGGAGGGGGTATCAGCAATGTATTTTCTGATGCCGTTCAAGTTTGACTGGTCGGTGCCCACTCGTCCCTTAAGGCCTTGCGAAAATCCCCGATGTTGACTTTGCCAAGATGTTAATTTCGTCCTGCATTTGTTATCTGGCTTTCTAAACCGAATTCATTTCTGTTAAGACCCTTTCAAGTGTTACCTTGTTTCGCCGATTACATTCTTGTTACGAGCCCTCATTAAGAGGGTCATCAGAAATATTCTGTGTGTCGAACAAAGTACTTAACAGAAGGATGCGTATGCGTGTGTTTAGTCTGCAGCCAGATGTTCTTTTATCTATTGCATGGCTTGACATCCATGACAGAGATAGTCTGTATATAAAATCTGATTATATCTACTGTATCATCGGGGAATTCATAACTGTATTTTCCGCCATTCTCTCACTGTCACTAGTTATGTTATATTTCCTAACAGCCTCGCCGTCATTGTCGTATAACTAAGACAGACTAAAACTACTTTATTAACTCTTCGCTACACGGTTTTCTTGCTCTCGCTGGATTTTACAGACATGTCTGGCGCCTTTACAAACTTGTTTGTCCGACAAACGTTCAAGGTTAATAAGTTTAAGCGCTTCTTTCCTGAAGGAAACAGCTGGGGAATTGAGACAGAACTTTTATACTGCGGGAAGGTTTTAGATAAGACAATAAAAACACAAATTACCAGATGGTCGCGCTTGTGAGGGATCTTAGTGTAAAGCAAACGTTCGCAGAAAGCGTTTAGTTATTATACCGCTGATAGTAGGGCTCAGTATGCTGTATGGAACCAAACAAGTAGCCGTGGAAACTTC
>JAKZAP010000035.1:0-70603 GCA_023053575.1 Branchinecta lynchi
CTTGAGAAAAAGAAGTATCTTCTACTGTCCGCAGTATCTTCCCGACTAACAGTTTGTCTTTTTCAGCTGGTCCCTCGCATTGGTATCCACATCTTACATCAAACTGCGAAAGTGACGCTTGTGAGAAAGCTCCGAAACCTGCGAACTTCTTGTCACACAAAGCCTGGACTTGTTGTTAGTAAAAGTGTCAAATGCCAAGCAGAAGAATTCAGTGTGTGAGCGGATGTTTTCATCAGAGCACGAAGGGCACGGAAGTTTGTTCTATTCTCTTTACAGAGGGTTTGGTAGTCTGAAAATATGAAATTCGTTTGAAGCCATCTGTCGTGATAAGCCACGCCCGAATTTACCGGAACTAAGGAGGCTTCATTATCAGTGAATTAGAGAATATTATCGAAGTTGTACGTGCTAGTACGTACGGAAATCATTTTGAAGAATAGGGAAGACTTAGGGAGTTTCATTATTAGTGGAATGTTCCTTATTGCAAGCGTAGCAGCTTTCAGACCGGTTTTCACCGTATTTTGTGGAGAAGATAACTCGTGAACCAGTGCAAGTATCAAGTTGAAACTTGGTACACTTGTGGTTATTCGAGTCTAGTTGTGCCCAACCGGTTTTGACCAGGGAAAAATTTGCGTAACTTAGACCTGGACATAGGACGATGCAATTCCTTGTACATGTAGATCCTAGGGCTGGAAAATTGCTTATAAAGTTGCTCCCCCACCCACCCGGTTCATGGGCAACTGGGCCCAGATTGCTCAGGAGTTAGGTTCTTCCCCTGTGACAGGAATTAACAGGTATAAAGTTGAAACTTGGTAGCTTTGTGAGCATTGGGATCTCTTTTTGGGATCCCAAAACGGAAGTGGAGGGATACCTATGACATCGTAAAAGTTGTCCGTCTGTCTGTGAGCAAGATAACTCTCGAAGGGAATGAGATATTTGGATGAAACTTGGCGTAAGGGTTCTTGGGGTCAAGGGTAAGGTCAAGATCTTAGATGGACTTTGTAGCTCTACATTTAGGGGTGGGGGAGGGGGTTCAAAGTAAGGGGCAAACGAAATGTTTTGTAACGGCTGATGTGATAGCCGATTATATGGTAATAGGACATGCTAAACATGATGGTGAAAACCATTTTCTCGCCAGTATTTCGCCCGGAATCCGGCAAAAAGCGGAAAGTTGGTTGAAAGTAAAAGTTTCATTTGAAGTTGATTAAATGTTTTATTTAGGGGTAAGAAGACATGCTGAACACTTATCTGAAAAGCAAGTTGATTAGGTGACAGGTTTAGGGGTAAGAAGAGATGTTGAGTCTGTATATGACAATCATTTTTTACCCGGACATATAATTCGTCCGGAATCCGGTTGTAACCGGAATTTATTTTATAAGTTAAAGATTTATTTGAAGTTGATTATGTTCTTTATAGAGATAAGGATATACGCTGACATTTAGTTCGCTCGGAATCCGGCCGAAACCGGAACTTTGGCAGAAGTAAAGGAGGAAGTTTCGGTCAGTGTCGTCAAAATAGATATGGCTTATAGAGGTAAATCTGAACTTTCACTAATGATTAGCCTGGTGAAGACTGGATCTGGCGAAGACAAGATCCAATTGTCTGGATCAGATATTAGGTTTTTGGATCCCAACGAAACCTTTGGTCTTATTCCTCCCCCCCCCCCCCCCCCCCCTGTGTTCAGGGGCATTTGGAACCAGATTGCCCAGTTTTTAAGGCGATGAAATTCCTTTGTGCTTTTGGATCATAGGGTTTGAGGATGTATATGTGGAGTTGAGCCACCCCCACCCTCCCCGTTCATGTGCAAGTGGCCCAATTTGCCCATGAGTAAAGTTTTTGACCTGCGACTAGAGTCAATCTCTAAGCTGATATAGTCTAGGATGTATGGGTCTAGATATACAATTTGACGGGTCCCGACCCCCCTCACCGTGCCGTTCATGGGTAACTGGGCCCAGATTTTCCACGAGTTACGTTCGTCTATGACATGTCTTGAGTTGAACTCTTGTATACTTGTGGATATCTATGTATAAATGCGGATTTTGTTGTAACATCAAGAAATAAGACCACGCGACGAACCTCATTCCTTAATGATAAGTTGGAAACTGGACAGTTTTGTCATATGACCGATGATATGCCGTTCTTAATGAAATTGTGACAAAGGGTATTAGGCTGCTACGATTTGGTTTATTGCACTTGTGATTACATTGCTAATGGAAAAGAGGTTTAAAGGGTCGGACTGCCTAGCAAGACATCCAGTATGGAAACTGAAACCGTTCTTGCAAGATTTGAATATCTTCTTTGGATTCCTGAATGCGTTTTGTTTACATTGAAAGCTCTTACACTGGGAAGTTTCGGAATATTATTTCAATACTTTTTTGGTTATTGGGGATGTGAAATGTCTTGGCTCTAACGCTGTTTGCTTATAAGATGTGATAAATATTTTACTTTCACACTCCACGTCTGAGCGCTTGCGCACTTGTATGTTTCGTTGGTGCTTCCGTGTTATTTATGTTGTAGGTTTTACAAGCGCGGAAAGAGTTTTAAAGAATAGTGAAGCCTTGAGAGAGATAAGGTTATTAGTTTTGTTAGTGCGTCTACACGTGAATTTTGTTAAGCACATTGGAATAAAACTTGGAGAGTATGGCGGTCTTGTGAACTAGGTATTTTATGTCGATGTTCAGACTACACTGTAAAAAAAAAATCTTGCAGTATTTGCTACTGGGACTAATCTTATCCTTATTGAGATAAGATTACCCCTAATTCGGATTAATCTTATCCCAATAGAGATAAGATTAATCCCAGCAGCAAATACTGTATCCGATTTCAGTGAAACTTGATGGGTGGGAGGAGCAATGCCCTAGATGTGATGTCTGTATGTCCGATTCGCAGAGTTGAAGGGGTGCTTACTTGACGCGTAAAGACCAAACCAGATGAGCTTTTCTGAGACCTAACATAGCACCGTCCGAGTCGTGCGAGATCGCAGCCTCTGTTTCTTCAGCGAGGCTATTGACCAGTGTGAGGTAGGCTCAGTGTAAACTTTGTACCGTGTTTGATATTAAAAGTTTACCTAAAACTATTGTTTATATTATAGGAAACTCTTGAAAGCACTAGGCTTAATATTTTTACTCGGGTACTCGATGGGAGAACTTTTAAGAGTAGGAAAGGTAATCAGATACAAACATGGATTCGTGGAAT
Organism: Branchinecta lynchi; assembly: GCA_023053575.1. Classification (NCBI taxonomy): domain Eukaryota; kingdom Metazoa; phylum Arthropoda; class Branchiopoda; order Anostraca; family Branchinectidae; genus Branchinecta; species Branchinecta lynchi. Next base: position 3,193 of record JAKZAP010000035.1, read on the forward strand.
TTCAGTTCGGTTCTCGGCATCTGTAAGCTTCTCTCCACTGGTGGATAGTCCAGTCTGATGAATGAACGAAACTGATTGTTCGATTTTTTTTTTTCTGCTAAAAAGTATTACCTTGTGGATCTGGTTAATGGTCTATTAGGACGATTATGAGACGTGTATGGGGGTTGGCAAAGAACGAACATCTGCAAGACACGATTATCTGTTCTAGAAAGATGAACAAATATTCCTCTTTCGGGTCCCATCGAAACCTTTGGTCTTGTTGTTAAACGCGGATAACTTAAAGCCTACGCTGATAAATTAGAAGTTTTACCTTGATCGTTCTTAGTACCACTGGCACTTTTTTTTTAATTCAGCTAGATTCCGGCCAGTCTATTTGTACGGCGGGAACATTCAGTTCAAATATAGGTTCTGGATGTATTCTTACGTCTATATCGACGCTCTAGTCGACCCTCTTACCGACTTCAGATACGACTTTTCGCTCTCAATAATTTTCCGCTTTATGACGGATTCCGGCAAAATAGGCTACTAACTGTCCGGCGAAAAGATAAAGTTCATTGTCTCTGTACTCCTATGTCGAACCTCAATTCAAATCAGATAACAAAAAAATCCTACGAAATGTCCACTTGTTCCCGGATACCGGAGGAACTGTTTATCCGGTGAGAAAAAGAAATTCAGTTAAGGATTCAGCTTGTCTCCTTACCCATACTCGAACATCGCATTAGCCTGAACAAACATTTTTGTTCATCCCTTAATCCAGAAACCCACCCCCAGCTCTAACAATATGGTTACGGGCCCATCTATCATTTACTCCGCCTTTTCAAAATGGCGGGTCATAAATAAATTACTTACTTACTTACTATGAACTTAAACTGTACGTTTGGCCCAACAAATACTCACGCCAAGTTTGAACAACATCTCTCAATCTCTTGGAGAGTTATCGTTGTGATAAACGGGCAACTTTTAAGAAGTCATGGGTATCCGCGTCACTTAATTAACGAGGTGAGGGAAACACCTCTGACACTCACACTCTGAACAGAGGGGGGGGGGGGGGGGGGGGGTAGCCTAACATTGGTCATATTTTCTCTAATCTGTCTCGCTGGCTTGCTATCTATCTAGTTACGTGCTGGAACGACTTTTTACGCAAAAGACTCCTTCATGACAAGTTGGTGTCCTGGTCTCGACCAAGTCGGCTAATGGATACATTTTAGCCATGAAACTCTTTCATCAGTAAACCAAAGGAGCTTTGATTTTTGGTCTTGTGGGCTATCCTTGACCTCCAATAGATAGCCTTTTCAACTGTAGGCTTCGTACCCCCCCCACCCTCCGTAGAGCACATTTTTGTGAGTTCGGCGTAAAAAAAACACTAGATGGCTCCTGGAGGCATGCTGAGCTACCGAGAACTGTAAGCCTGAAACAGCAAAGCCATACAGAATAATGTTTAGATGACTGCCTTTGTACTGTTTACAAGATAAGATTCCAGCCTGTTTCAAGGCTTACTTGCTGAAAAGCATTAGTTTATTTCGGATTGCTAGCGTCACCTATAATCAGTTCCTTCTTGCGAATGATTGACCTAGATGGCGCAGCTTTGTCTCGCTCGCTTCAACCCAGACTGGACCTTACAGATGTCCGAGGCTTCCGCGTAGTGAATTTTTATGATAACGATGACGGCTGATTTGCTCTTCTTCGACCTTTCCCTAGAGGTCCCTTCCCACTTCAAATATCTCATACAAATTACATCCCAGTCACAACTGCCAATCACTTTCTCGCTTCTTCCTACATTTGCATTTTTGTTTTGTCTCTCGGACCGGTTCCCTCTTTGGTACCTTCCATTCATCCGGAATGTCCGACAGCCCGGACTTACAGACGTCTTGGGCCGGGTTCACCTTCCAGACCAAAAATGCTGTCTGGAATCCGGAAGAAAAATCTGGAAGATGAAGCCTGGCTTTTAGCAAATTTGACATTCGCTACTTAGAAAAAGAAGGGTTGTGCATTCTGAAAACCACTGAAGTCAGTTTCTTCTCCTTTCAATGTGGGCTTTTCTCTAATTTTATCCTATTCATCAAAGAAGGAAAAAGTCAGGAGTATGGAGTAGTAGTCCTTCGTCATGAGGCCAACGCGATTCATTTTCTCAATTGCGAGTTCTCAGTTCGAACGCAGATTCGCACAGCAAACTTACTAAGCAGGCTACATCAGTCTTAGGAAGCCGAAATACCGCAAGCGAGTTCCCTCTGAAGAAATTCGAGGGATGGGCAGTAAATTCGAGGGATTGGCAGTTCCCAGATGTGGTATTCCTTGGAGTTCCAGACCAAGAACCAATAAAACTAGCAAGAACAACTTTTATTGTAAACTGTAAATTGAAAATTGCTCTGGTATACACAAAATCTGAAAACACAGGGCTGCACGTTTCCGTTTGGGAGTGTACGTCGATAATATACAGCATCACGGGCTCAACATGCACTGCCAGTAGGGGATAATTATTAGTACGATTACACTACATCACAGAACACTTTCGCCTCTTGGGATCACACAAGTATTCAGAGTGACCGAATAAGCGGTGAAAGATGTCGCGACTTGAAGCTATCAGTCGATTCTGCATTAGCCGAATCTTCGGTGAGATTATTGTTGAGTCCACGCAAAACTCTAGTTGTACAAAGAATTGCAGAAACACGATTGAACAAGCTTGAAAGTGTGCAACTATGATGGCGGAGGCCAATACATTTTATGAAATCATTCAGTTTGTCGAATCTGCCGTTAATTAATTTAGACATATTAAAATTAAATCTCTCTAAAAAATCTGTACGCGATGGGCGGAAAAAAAAACTTGGCAAGCATCTCCGGGTAGAGTAGATCAGGCGGATTTAGTTAGAATTTGGTGTTCTCCTTTGACTCTCGTTTGGATTTACTCCTAGGCTCCAATATCGTAATCGTTGTGAGGTCTGACTGTCTAGCTTTGCCATATAATTAGTCGGACGAACCGGCGACTTGAATAGCAGCGGGGACAAACCCTCTTGCTTGAATATAAAGTTTATTTTGGTCGTAGGGCTACCACGGATTCTGCAAATGCAGCAATGCATCACTAATCATGTCACGATTGATCCATAATCCCACGACATACAAAGAAGAACCGTAGACCTTAGCGATCTTACGTCTGGTTTTGTCTAGTGCTCTACCAACATTCGGAGGTAAAAATGGCTACTTCAAACACTAGGCATCGACTGTTTTCAGTTCTACGTCTGTGGAATCCAGAAGCAAGGTGCTGAACGGAGTTGATAAATCGCACATTCCGTTGTGGAAGCTGATTAATTCGTCTTGTTTCACCCTTGTCCACCTGAAAAAGAAGGAGGGACAATTTAAAATATTCTCTAAAATGAGCAAAATAATCTCACCGGGCGAGTGTAGTGATAACTATTCCTAATAACACACCGTTGGATCTTACTGGACGACTTTGTGTTTCGAATTTATCTATGAACATTGATAGTCTACTTCGTGGTAGATAAATCACGATCAATTTATAAAAATAACACGGCTGCGTAAGAGGCCTTGCCGGTTAATCCAGTAAAGTTGTAATGGTGACAAGGTTCAGGATCTGAGCCTCGAAAAAGCCAACCGCGGCAAACGTAAGAATCAGTGAAATGCCGCAGGGTGGGTACAAACTACCGTACGAGGTTTCGGGAGCAACGGAGATGACGATCCATGACTCCGCTTTCGTTTACCTACAAGTTAAACGAAGAAGGAAAATATTACAGCAACATTGTGAAGGTCTGAAGCAACACGACAGTAAACTGAAAAAGCACCCCTTTCTGGGGCGACCCAATCACAGAAAATATAGAGGCCTTTTTGACATTTCGAACGAGCAACGCTTCAGAAGCATCCCTCATCAGATAAGGTAGCTTGAACCATGAAAGATATGTAGGCTACCTTATGTCATCTTCAGTCTTAACTTATCAAGGACCCCATAAGTTATTTTGTAGCTTTGCTATTTGGATAGACTAGGGTTGCTTTTGTAGTTAATTAATTAAACAACATGATCATAGTATAACTAACTGAAGATGCTAATTTAAATAGAAGTGCAAAATTTACGATGGTATTTAAAGGACGCGTCGTACTTATGATAGCGATTCATTCTACTTCATTAATATTTCTTCACTCGTAAGTGTCTTCACTTCGTAAGTGTAGTCTATCTCCTTAAGCAATAAACTGATTATTACGTCTGCCAAGTTTTTTCTCTTTACGTGACGTATTGCCATTGTTTCCGAAGAGCGTACCCGTCCGGAGAACATTTATGCAAATCTTGCCAAGATTGTCATCCAAGGCAAGGGACACGGAAATAATTAAAGTTGTATCAAGGCCCTATAATGAGGTCTATAACAAATTCTCGTAATCAAAGACTATTTAAAAAAAATAGTAATGGGTCCAAAAAAGCTGTCAGGGACTTAGTTAGTTGCAAGGTTCATGGATTACAACATTATTTGGGGTCACTTTTATCCACTGTCTGGTATGGTATTGGGGAAACCTTTCTCGACAGATAAAGTACTTCTGTCACTAAATTTCCTCTGCCCCCAAAAACTAAGTCAATTTTCTCTCTCCAAAGCAGAGGGAGTGAAGCGCAAAATACGTTTTCTCATAGCTGTACAATCTAACGGGAACCAAGGAAACTTTTACATAGCAGAATCTGTATGGTAGGCCGGGACAAGCAGGCAGGACTGGTCTTAGCGATTAACAAGACCAAAGGTTTCGATAGGATCCCAACAATTTAATATCTCCTTACCCCTATGTCAAACCTCTAATCAACTTCAGATACGACTTCAACTTTTAAGAAATTTTCCGATTTCAGTCGGATTCGTGGCTAACTATGTGTCCGGGTAGAAAATGATTGTCATACATGAATTCAGCACGTCTTCTTACCCGTAAATCGAACACCTAATGAAATTCACGTAAAACTTTTACTTAAGACTTAACTAAAGATAAACAAGACCAAAGGTTTCGATGGGATCCCAAAAATCTAATATTTGATCCAGACAATCGGGTCTTATAGAGGTCCAGTCTTCGCCTGACTCCTTGAGCACTTAACTAATAAAATATAGAAACAGATTAAGGCAAATGGTAATCATCTGAGAAGACCAAGTTCAAATATGGATTCAGCATGTGTGTTTACCCCTATAGCCTGCGTCACATCTACTTTGACGAAGGTTCCCGCCGTACTTCTGCCAAATTACCGGTTTCAGCCGGATTCCGGGCAAACTACTTGTCTTACAAAAATTGAAGTTCAAAAACGTATTCAGCGTATCTCTTTACCCCTATGTTGAACCTCTAATCATCTTCAGATAAAACTTTTACTTTTAACAAATATTCCGATTTCAGCATATCTTCTTCCCCGTAAATCGAACACCTAATAAAATTCATATAAAACTTTTACTTTTAACAAATTTTCCGGTTTTGGCCGGATTCCGGCGGTCTACTTGTCCGGAGAGAATAGTTTTCGTATTCGGATTCAGCATGCTTCTCTATTAAATCGAACCTCTAATCAACTTGAGATTACACTTTTTTTTTACAAATTTTCAGGTTTTTGCCGGATTCCGGATTCCTCGACCAGAGTTTCATCAACATATCTGATTCCCTTCGAGAGTTATCATGCTGATAAACGGACGGACAGACTGACAACTTTTGCGAACTCATAGTTATCCCTCCACTTACGTTATAGACCAAAGGTGTTTCTGAGTGGTTCAACAAATCCTGATTTTTATTTTGCTGCACGCTGCCAGGCTCGTATTCTGTCCAAAGCAGGAGTCCGTTTCTGATTGCTTGAATACTTCCACCGACTTATTTCCTGCACCAATTTCCAATCTACCGACAAGAACTAAAGTTAGGACAAGAGCAAACTGGAGTATACATGTGTCCACAATCTTCTCTTAGTCTGAAGTCAGGAGAAAAGAAAACAGAACGACGGAAATTAGGAGAACGACCATGAAAATAAGAAGCACCGACACTCCGATACGCTAGAGGTTGCTACAGCCTGAATAGGCCGGACGAAAAAAGGATAGAATTAGTTTGTCGGCAGGGACAGAAGCTTAACCGAGCGAAGGCACATGTTATAGAGCTTCTGAGGTTTCTCCGGCCAATCTCAACAAGCGAGAGATCATCCACGTACTTCTATAGGTCAGAAAATGAACTTGCTAGCTCATTATCCATGACGAGAAACAATAAAGGACCTAAATTATTGTGTGAGACACTCGGAATAGGTTGATTTATATTTAGTCATTGCATCCTATCTGATATCAAACTAGCGACGATTCTTCCTAAAAATGTTCTATGTTACATTTGCCAATAACTTATCCAAAGGTTTAGAATGCCTGATCTAATCGAAAGCCTTTTTAACATCAACAGCAATAAGATTTATCCGCTTCGCAAGGACTTCTTTCATTTCAGTTGCATGCAAGTTACTGTATATTAAAGGTGGCGGAGAAAATCAGTTCTAGTTAACAGACTTTTCATTTCTTACCATTTTCTGGTGTGATAAATCCATGCGAGAGTGACTGTTGACTATCCAGCTTGTTGTTTTTATCTCTGAGTACAAATCATGGGATCACTTCCTGTAAAAAGAGAATAGGATTAGATGTTTACTGAACTAGGAATTAATAGGGCCATTCATACAGAACATAGCACAATCTACACAAACCCTTGATTTCGGGTAACTGTGTGCCAAAAGCTCGGTCTATCCAGCATTTGGCATACCCTACGCCTGATGCTAGATACCCTAACTGAATAAAACATCGATGGTTTACTGAAGGTTAGAAATCAACCAGTCAGAATTCCTATTAGGATATAGTGGAGTAGGTTAGAGTTAGTGCACACAGGTAGCTATCATTTGGCATAGGTTACCAAGCGTTTGACAGAACATTGAAAGGGAAGACTTTGCTGTGCAGTTCCTGAAAAGATGGGAGGGTACTCGCACTCGCTATCAGCACAATTAAGGGGAAGACAATAGTGTTGCCGAAAACGAATCTACACTTTCCCCAAAAAGAATTCCAGAAAGGTAACCATAAAACGAAAATCTAAAAGGAAACAGTAAGAGGATGAACCTGAAGAAAGTATTATAATCAGAAATCTGGCAGCGAGGTGAGACGGACATGGCAGTAGAGGTAATAAGTAAGTAACCATTCAGAGGCTAATGAAGATGAAATTTCAGTTACTATTCTACCCATCGCTGCACACATTTTCACACCATTGTTCACAAGAGTAACTACAGTAAATCAGAGACTCATCGAAACAGGTACAAGTGTGAGGTTCTCGACTTCTCTGCCGGCGTTATTTGGTGTAAACGAAAGGGGCAGCTCAAGGTCGAAGACGAACTCGGTTTTCGGGAATACTCCGCACTCACTGTCGAAGAACACTCTGGAACAGGATTTGAATATCACAGCACGCTACTAGTTAAATTGGCAGAGCTGATTCTAATTCGTTTAGATCTGTGCTCCACTATATCTGAGGATTGTTTATTTTTTCACGGGAGTGAATCTCAGAAGAAGATGAGAAAAAAAATTTATATGACAAAAGACAAAGATGAGTTATTGCATGGATATTTGGTTTTAAAGTTTAACTGAAAAGCAAACTTATTTTTGTATCATTTAGTTGAATACACAAAGTTATTTAGATTCTGCTAAGAGATTTTTTTATTTTCCACTATCTGCTCTAGTAGTGAGGTTCAGAATGTCTACGGCTGTCCCCACAGCGCAAATTCTACTATGACGCGGAATATTTGAATCTGAACACAAACGCGGTTTTTCAGTGGGCGGTGATAAGCTCGGTGAAGACTGCTTAGTGACTGAACAACAAAATTTCATAAATCTTTTTCGTCGAGCATACGGCACAAGTAGTACCGCAAATCTGACAGGGAAATTCCACTATTTCAAAATTGATTATTCGTGCATAGCGGAGCAACAAAATAACACATTTTAATCGGGTCTTCAAGCCTCCTTATGTGAATAGGTGAGGCGTAAAAAGACTGTCCAATCTCTGCCCTTTTCAGTTAAACTTTAAGGTACGCTAGAGCATGAATGCTAGGTATTTAAGTTATGTCCGGTACTGTACCTGTCTAGAAAATGTTTGCAACAGAGCACAACCAGAATTTTCTTTGGCAAGTGCACATTACATCTTGGTGGCTACAGAGTTAAGATTTAATCTTGCAATTAGCCTAACTACATAACGATTAGCAAATCTGTGTACTGGCATGATACTAGCACTGTTATACCCTAATTGATCCTGAAAACGAATTTGGCATAGTCCACCAAACCACCTTGATTATGTCACAGCACTTTGAAACAAGAAGAAATTGGGCTACAATAGTATTCTAGCTGACCCTGCACTGATCGCTAAATTGTGGCTAAAATGAGAGACAAATAAAGCTTCTTCAACCTCTTCATCAACTTTTCCTAATTTTGGATGCATCACAGCATATAACAGAAGAGCAAATACAAGACCGCAGAAATTCTGCTAGGAGTAATACATGAAAAATGGGAGAATTCATCTGGAAGGATGCTAGAGGTGGAACATGGGGGTAACGTTATCAAGAAAATAAAAGTTGAGTTTGTGATCTTAATTCTCTTATATCACATTTCATGACTATTGAGATGAAGCCCATTCTTCTTTTTCTCCTTTTGTTACAATAGAGAATGGGGAAAGCTCAGTGAATCTGCAGAACGCAGAAGTTGCTTTGATGGTCAATTCTTTTCTCCGTTCTCTTTCCTGACCGGGACAAAGGGCAGATGTTCTACCCCTACTAGAAGTGGACCCATGACTAGAGGAGTATTCTCCCCATTCCCCGAGGACTAGTCTGGGAATCTATGGGAACGGCGAGAACAGAGGGAGTCACTCCATGCAGACTCTGTGTACGGAAAAATGCGAGAAGACAGGGAATGCTTCCACAATGGATTTTGTTCGACAAACAAATATAAAGTTGACGAAATTAATCTGGATCTACTTTATTTTGGGTTTTGTCTATTCTGATTGTTTTAATTAAGTTTAAATTGCACCAACACCAGCAAAACCTGATTCCCCTCCGAATCTGAAAGGGAGTCCTTTTTTATGATGTTGATGATGATCGGACCATTCCCTGTTCGTGGGAAGAATACTGGGAGTGAGTCCCTGGGACAAACCAAAATGCAGGGAATGAAATAAAATGATATAGTGTATAAAAAAAGTCAGATGTTTGTCACATTAGACGGATTAGATGTGGTAGACGTATATGGTTATGCACTACCTGACATGTCTAGACTGGATTAGATTTTGACAGGGATTTCATCCATAGACTGGTTTGCGGTGTGGCTTCATCTGGCATTAGGACTCCTGTGAAGCTGTTAGGAAACCCACCCTCTTATGTAAACCAGACGTAAACCGAATAGTAGCAGCGGCCTATTCAAGGCTACTAGAAACTTTGAATAATTAATTCCTTCGGTAGTAGTATGTTCCAAGAATACGCCAAAAGGGCCCAATGCCTATGCAGGCTTCTTCCTCGTCAATGGATTCTAGGTGTTGCTAGCGCCGCTGTTATGCGCTGTTGGCTTCTTAGACCTTTTCGATCAGGTCACACACTCGCAGGATCGCAAATAGGTGCTGGAAGATCTTGATTTCGTCTGACTTGGTTGACAGGAATCCTGGCGAAGTTCAGCTTCTTCTTGTTTGGGTTATCTACCGCTGGTTTCCCGTTTGATTTGCCAAACTTCACCCCTTTGACGATAGACAGTCGTCACTCTGGGGCAACTTATTAGCCACATGACAATCGTAAAAATCCAAACGCTTTCTCAAGTTCAAGTATTTGTCCTCAAACTAACAATAAGCCTTCCTTCTAAAACTGTGTTCTTTGGAATAAAAGTTGTTTCTACAGGTTCCAACAAAGCTAAATATTTGACGCTATATATCTGGGGCTGTCACATCCCCAAGGCCTCTAATTATTTGCTTTACCGGATGAGACTTCATCCCCTCGAATTGACCGCTATCCTGAGGGAAACTTTGGGAGGAACCTAGTCGTAGCTAACATATCTGTTGTATACATTATTTGAAAATTTGACGCTACCTGTAGCACCCCTGGTGACGCTAATTTCCTTGCCTGCTGATGAAACCTACCAAGCCGTCTGATTGGCTCTGCATAACCCAGAATAGAATTTGGGTTCATCCATACAAGGATATTAAGGCGTATTCTCCCCATTCCCCAAGGACTCCACTTGAGGAGTCGCCGCATTTTTGTTTGTCCCGGGGACTCACTCCTGGTATTCTCGCGAGTCCCCACGGACAGGGAATGCTCCGATTATCATCCCCGTCATCAAAAAGGACTCACTTTCAGATTCCGAGGGGAGTCAATTTTTGCTGGTATTGGTGCTGATTGGTGCAATGTAAAATTAATTAAAATAATCAGAATAAACAAAACCAAAAATAATGTGGATCCAGACTAATTTCGTCAACCTGTCTTCAACTGCCTATTTCTTATTCCAACAAAATCAATTTTGGAAGCATTGTCCGTGTTCTCGCTGTTTCTGTACGCGGAGTCCGCGTGGAGTGACTCCCTCTATTCTCGCCGTTCTCTTCGCGAGAGTACGCCTACAGTGAAGTAGCAGAGCTAAGATGCCAGCAGCTATTCAGTGTTTGGCATAGGGTAACCAGCGCTAGGCAAAGGCTCTGCAAATATTGTATACTGATCTGATTGTATATACCCAGCATTTGGTCTAGACTAGGGTATCCAAAAATCTGTGTGTGGACAGACCTGACTGTCATCTATCAGCCTACCAAGTAAACTGGAACCAGGCAATCTTGAAATTAGGGTTTAAATAAGAAGAAATAAATATAAATAAACCAAAATAAATAATCCTAACAGCTGTGATTCTCCTTCTTCCTTTCCTTTTATTTAACAGAAGAAAAACAGCGAACGGGAATACCGGGATGCCAATCGTACTAATACGTAGAACCCTCGGAGTCGTACGTATTCTAACGATTGAAATGTGGCTAATAAGTTGAAGTATGTACGGGCGCTGGGCGGTACCGACTCAGTACTCATTCGACTTGTCGTCGAATGTATTAAGATGATTTGTTGGAGGTTTCATCATCTCTTGCCTGAGCGGTTTAAGCACTGTTGCCCTTACCAACCAACGCCAGGACATCGTTGGCTCATTTGAATTTTTCCCAAATCCAACGTGGGCGGTGACTAACGGGGATATTAATTATAATGTTAAATTAATGGGGACATTTTTCCTTTTTTTTGCCTGGGAGTTTTAAGCACAGACAGGCTTACCGCACAAAGCCTCTACACATAGATATTCGAAATTTTGCGAACTGTAACAGGGGCGGGGATTTGGTGGTTTATTTTTTCCATTTCTCGCCAAATCGAAGGTCACAAATTCTATCGCGGGCGGTGATTTGGTGGGTGTTCCTCTTTTCAAGAACTTGAATATGGTCAGTGATTCTGTGGACCTTCACGATGTCTTGCCTGGTCGATTTAAGCACTGTTGCCAACCAACGCCTGGACATCGCTAGCTCATTTGAGTGTTTGCCAAACTTAACATGGGCGCTGATTCGGTGAACATTTATCCCTTTTTGCACCTTGGCGTTTAAGCACTACCACGCTTACCACGCCACGCTTGGACACCTTTACCCCATTTAACTTTTCGTGAATCTGAATGTGCGTGATAATTTGATGGGCCTTTCTCGGTTTTATGTTTGAGCGTTTCAGGAACTGCCGCCCTTACCCTATGACTGTAAAGTGGCCGGTGATTTGGTGGATATTTTTCACTTCTAACCTGTGCACTTTAAGCACTGTCGCCCTTACTACCCAACACCTGGGCAAAATTAGCTCATCTGAATTTCGTGAATTTTTATGTGGGCGGTGGTTTGGTGGGCGTTTCTCCATTTTTAGCCTGGGCGTTAGAAGCACTGCCGCCCTTACCGCCCAATGCCCAGGCTTTATTAGGTCATTTGACTTTTCACAAATTTTAATGAGGGTGTTGATTTGGTGGACATTTCTAAAAAAGAGTTCTTAGGCCATCCGAAGGTCATCCAGTCATCCGAATTTTCGTGAATTTTAATGTGGGCGGTGATTTAATGGGAGCTTCTCCACTTTTTGACTGGGCGTTTCAGGTACTGCCGCCCTTACCTCCCAACGCCCAGAAATAGCTGACTCATTCGACTTTTCGCGAATTTTAATGTGGGTTGTGATTTGGTGGAGGTTTCATCATGTCTTGCCTGAGCGGTTTAACCACTGTCGCCCTTACCAACCAACGCCTGGACATCGTTGGCTCATTCGAATTTTCGTGAATTTCGTGAATTTTTATGTGGGCGGTGGTTTGGTGGGCGTTTCTCCATTTTTAGCCTGGGCGTTACAAGCACTGCCACCCTTACCGCCCAATGCCCAGACTTTATTAGGACATTTAACTTTTCACAAATTTTAATGTGGGTGTTGATTTGGTGGACATTTCTAAAAAAAAGATCTTTGGCCATCCGAAGGTCATCCGAGTTTTCGTGAATTTTTATGTGGGCGGTGATTTAATGGGAGCTTCTCCACTTTTTGACTGGGCGCTTCAGGTACTGCCGCCCTTACCGCCCTTACTACCCAACACCTGGACAAAATCAGCTCATCTGAATTTCGTGAATTTTTATGTGGGCGGTGGTTTGGTGGGCGTTTCTCCATTTTTAGCCTGGGCGTTACAAGCACTGCCGCCCTTACCGCCCAATGCCCAGACTTTATTAGGTCATTTGACTTTTCACAAATTTTAATGAGGGTGTTGATTTGGTGGACATTTCTAAAAAAGAGTTCTTTGGCCATCCGAATGTCATCCAGTCATCCGAATTTTCGTGAATTTTAATGTGGGCGGTGATTTAATGGGAGCTTCTCCACTTTTTGACTGGGCGTTTCAGGTACTGCCGCCCTTACCTCCCAACGCCCAGAAATAGTTAACTCATTCGAGTTTTCGCGAATTTTAATGTGGGTGGTGGTTTGGTGGAGGTTTCATCATGTCTTCCTGAGCGGTTTAAGCACTGTCGCCCTTACCAACCAACGCCTGGACATCGTTGGCTCATTCGAATTTTCGTGAATTTTGTGAATTTTTATGTGGGCGGTGGTTTGGTGGGCGTTTCTCCATTTTTACCCTGGGCGTTACAAGCACTGCCGCCCTTACCGCCCAATGCCCAGACTTTATTAGGACATTTGACTTTTCACAAATTTTAATGTGGGTGTTGATTTGGTCGACATTTCTAAAAAAAAGATCTTTGGCCATCCGAAGGTCATCCGAGTTTTCGTGAATTTTAATGTGGGCGGTGATTTAATGGGAGCTTCTCCACTTTTTGACTGGGCGTTTCAGGTACTGCCGCCCTTACCGCCCAACGCCCAGAAATAGTTGACTCATTCGACTTTTCGCGAATTTTAACGTGGGCGGTGATTTGGTGGAAGTTTCATCATCTCTTGCCTGAGTGGTTTAAGCACTGTCGCCCTTACCAACCAATGCCTGGACATTGTTGGCTCATCCGAATTTTCGCCAAATTCAAAGTGGGCGGTGATTTAATGCGCGTTTCTCCTTTTTTGCGTGGGCGTTTCAAGCACTGCCGCCCTTACCGCCCAGCGCCCTTACATACTTAGCTAACCCAAAATTTCGAGAGTTGTAATGCGGTCAGTGATTTGGCGGACGTTCACCATGTCTTGCCTGGGCGATTTAAGCGCTGTTGCCAACCTTACCAACCAGCCTGGACATTGCTAGCTCATTTGAATTTTCGCCAAACTTAACATGGGAGTTGATGCGGTGGACATTTCTCCATTTTTCGCCTGGGCGTTTAAGCACTACCACGCTTACCGCCCCACACATGGACATATTTACCTCATTTGACTTTTCTTGAATCTGATCGTGTGCGGTAATTTGATGGGCGTTTCTCCGTTTTTGCTTGAGCGTTTCAGGAACTGCCGCCCTTACCACCCAGCACCCGTACATACTTAGCAAATCCAAAATTTCGCAGACTGTAAGGCGGGCGGTGATTTGGTGGGTATTGTCCACTTCTAACCTGAGTTTAAGCACTGTCGCCCTAACAAATTAATGTGGGCGGTGATTTGGTGGGCGTTTCTCCATTTTTAGCCTGGGCGTTACAAGAACTGCCGCCCATACCGCCCAATGCCCAGACTTTGTGAGGTCATTGGACTTTTCACAGATTTTAATGTGGGCGTTGATTTGGTGGATATTTCTAAAAAAAATTCTTTGCCATTTTAAGCACTGCCACACATTACTGCCAAATGCCCTATAATTTGGTATTGGGCGTTTTCGGGTGGTTGGGCGGTGGGCGAAAACTTCAAGCTGGTCAAAACGGTCCTTGGACAGTAAAAAACGTGTGCTATTGCAGCAGCTGAAGTCCCTCTGCTATACAGAGATCTCACAGATCAAACTGAAGTACCATCTGATCTTCTTCTTCTTCAAAACTTCAAAATTGGCTTTGGGTCTGGCTTGGTGCCAATCCCTTTCCACCTTTCTGTTTTTCTTCTCCTCTTATCACTGTTGACCGTCGTGCGATAGAACGATTTTAATCATCTGGTGGTATATCGTCGCTTCTTTTCGTATCGGGAGTGGGGGGGCTTCGGCGATTTGTTGCAAGTTGCAAGGTAGTTTTAACTTTCGGCAGATTGCTGAAAGTCTTTGGTTTTCCACGGCGTTTGACGAGCAGTCGAAGAGGATGTGCTGGGCTGTTTCTTCTTTTTGGTGGCATCGCCTGCAGTTGGGGGTGTGGGTTAATCCCCACTCAAACAGTGTTTTGTTTAGCAGGATGGTTGAAGCCTTTAGGCGGTAGTACAGGGATGACTCTTCGCGTGTTTTAAATGGCGACTTTAGAAGTTTCATCTTGTTTGGCGGGGCTCTTTGCCTGAGGACATCTCGAAACGTTTTGAGGGCTAAGGGTGTTGACGTCTGGGAACTGGCGACTGAGCCAGCCAGCTTGTCTGCTACCTCGTTTCCCTTTATTCCTTTATGGCTAGGGATATGGTGAAAGACGCACTCGATGTTCGATTCTCGGAGGCTTGAGATGATAGTTCTAGTCGTCCTTATGTCTGAGTCTTCGCTGGCATTGTGGATGTTTTCGATAAGGTGGAGTGCTGATTTTGAGTCGGTCAGAACGATGGCTTTCCTTGAGACGGGGGGTTTCTTTAGGATGACTTCAAGGGCCTTGTTGATGGCTGCTAGTTCGGCTGTGAGGATTGAGCAACCGTTGCTTAGCTTTATGGTGATTTTCATGTTGAATTGGGGTATGAATGCAGCGGCCCCTGCCTGTTTCTCCATGACGGACCCATCAGTGTAAAGCTGGAGGTGGGTTGGATATGTATCGAGCATCCGACTGTAGAAAATCTGTTGAATCTCTGCTTCACCATAGCCTTCTTTTTTGAACGGGATGAGTTGCAGTCTCACTTCAGGTGGGAGCATTTCCCAGGGCGGGGTGTCGGGAAACGGTGAGGTGGTGGAGTTTGTAAGCTGCCAGTGGGGGACGAGTTGAACGAAGGAGTTGAAGCATGTGTTTTTCACCAGGGGTGGTGATCTGAGGTATCTGACCATGCTTGCACTGAATTTAAATTCTCTGCCTTTCCAAATTGCGCTCCATAGCAAGCCTATAGCAGAAACAAATCTTTAATTATTGCGTGAAATTTCCCTTTGATATTTTCTAGTGAACCTTACCTGTGATATTTCCAAGTGAACAGTGAATTTTCTCTTTCATATTTCCCCATGAATTTTACCTGTGATATTTCCCATTGAATTCTACCATTGATTTCTCGTTTGAAATTAGCGGAGCGGCACCGTGAAATTTCCCTTTGATATTTCCCCGTGAATTTTACAGTTGATTTCTCCTCGTGAAATCTGTTCGAAATTGCGTGAATTTTCCCCTTGATTTTTCCCAATGAATTTTCCCCATGATATTCTCCAGTAAATTTTACCTTTGATATTTCCTAGTGAATTTCACCCTTGATATTTCCCTGTGAATTTTACAATTGATTATCTTTTTAAATTAGCGGCACCGTGAAATTTCCCTTTGATATTTCCCCGTGAATTTTTCTGTTGATTTCTCCTCGTGAAATTTGATCGAAGTTGCGTGAATTTTACCCGTGATTTTTCCCCATGAATTTTCCCCATGATTTCTCCTAGTGAATTCTACCATTGATTTCTGTCCATCTTCAGTCAATATTTATTTTATTTGTATTTCCCTGTGATATTTACTCCTGATTTTTACCTATGATTTTTTCGTTCGGAACATTTTGTCCTATTTGGTATTCCATACTCTATGTCTCAACTGACTGTACTTCTGAAGAAAACGGGCTAGACTTTAGTTGGAACAAGAAAGAGGTCTGTTGTTTGTAGTTGTTTTTGTAGCCTATGCTAGGCTGGGTATCCGCTAAATACTTCATGAGCTTAAGCTAGGCACAATCCATCCCAGCATAGGCTAATCCTATAGCCACTATAGGACATTATTTTTGTCATACTTCTCAATTGGTTATTTTCTGAAATTTGATTGAATTTCTTTAACATTCGTGGCAGTCATACACAAATCACCAATTTTGGGGCATGGTGCAGTCAACCACAAACCCCTGATTTTTGGATACCCTATGTCTAACGCTGGATACACTATGCCCACTAGGCTATGCCAGGTGCTGGATACTGTAACCCAGTAAAATATTGATGATTTGAGTGGAGCTAAAAAATAAACCAATCAGAACTCCTTTCTATTGAGGTAGGTCAGGTTTAGGTTACCAACAGGTATCCTGCGTTTGGCATAGGGTATCCAGCGTTAGGCATAGGCTATGCTAAATGCTAGATATACCCAGCGTTTGGCATAGGGTATCCAAAAATCAGGGATTTGTGGTAGACTGGCATGGTGCCCCAACGTCTGGGTATGTCTGTACATATGGGCATGGTGCCCATACGTTGGGGCACCACGCTCTGGAGCATGGGCATGTTACCCCTCCGAAATTTGGTTAGGCTGAGACTGGTTACATACCTGAATAGGGTTGTCTTCCTGTCCTAGATCAAAAGATACCTGATTTACTTCCTATCCAACCTCATTTTCCGATTTTCAAAATGTTAGAGCACTTCCAAGATACATAGCCTAGAGGTTTTTGGAGGCCATTTCTCTTCTAGTGGGTTTTCTCTGATATCCACTATTCAGCTAAAGTAAAATTAATTGTTTATATATATAAGAAATGTATGTAGCTGATCATACTACACCACCAAAAGTTTGTAGCCAGTTAGTTGGCTACTCTTGGTGTGCCCTATACAAATAAGCTTAGTAGCCAACTAGTTGGCTATATATGTCCCCTAGAAACACTCTTAGTAGCCAACTAGTTGGCTACACTTTTCCCCCCAGAAACACTTAGTAACCAACTAGTTGGCTGCATGTGTCCCCCCAGAAATACTTAGTAGCCAGTTAGTTGGCTACACTTGTCCTCCCAGAAACACTCTCAGTAGCCAGTTAGTTGGCTATACATGTCCCCCCAGGCTACACTTTTCCCCCCAGAAACACTTAGTAGCCAACTAGTTGGCTGCATGTGTCCCCCCAGAAACACTCTCAGTAGCCAACTAGTTGGCTACACTTGTCCTCCCAGACAGTAGCCAGTTAGTTGGCTATACATGTCCCCCCAGAAACACTCTCAGTAGCCAACTAGTTGGCTACACATCTCCCCCCAGAAACACTCAGTAGCCAACTAGTTGGCTACACATGTCCCCCAGAAACATTCTCATTAGCCACTTACTTGGCTACACATGTCCCCATACAAACTTTCTCATTAGTGACTTACTTCGCTTCTGTAAAATGTTTCTGGGAATATTCTTCTTCTTCAGCTTGCATTGTTGTTGAACTTAGCCTTCGCTAGATCGCGTGGCTGTGCATGTAGTATCTCCAAACCTCTTTGCATTCTAGGTTTATCTGTGCAAATCCATATATTTATTAATGATTCTTAACTTATCTTGATTTTATTTTACATTTATTGATCGACAATCAGGGGCGTCCCGAGCCTTTCTTCATTGGGGAGGCGAATCTCGTAAAATTGACCGAATCGGCACCTGATTTTTACCAAATTACTAAAAAAAACAAAAGAACAGCGAGTTGCCTTCATGAAGCTACAACGTAAAAAGTTGCACGGTATATAACAAGTCTAAAGAGAAAAATTGACAGGTTTTCACACTTTTCTGCTTCTGTTTTTTTTTTCATGGATATGCCGTCACTAGCCTTTTACCTTTGGAGGAGCTTTCCAGTTTTGCCAACAGGGGGGACATGTGTGGCGAGACATGTGTAGCCAACTAGTTGGCTACTAAGAGAGTTTCTGGGGAGACATGTGTAGCCAACTAGTTGGCTACTGAGAGTGTTTCTGGGGGGACATTTGTAGCCAACTAGTTGGCTACTGAGATTGTTTATGGGGGGACATGTGTAGCCAAGTAACTAGCTACTGAGAGTGTTTCTGGGGAGACATGTGTAGCCAACTAGTTGGCTACTGAGAGTGTTTCTGGGGGGACATGGGTAGCCAACTAGTTGGCTACTGAGAGTTTTTCTGGGGGAACATGTGTAGCCAACTAGTTGGCTACTAACCTTGTTTGTATAGGGCACACCAAGGGTAGCCAACTAACTGGCTACAAACTTTTGGTAGTATAGTATGATCAGCTACATACATTTCATTTATATATAAACTGATCAATCTTAAAATAGCTGAATGGTGTGTCCCGGTTTACTGTATCCAGACTCTATCCTTTCCCAGAAAATTGATGTTTATTGTATTTACTTTTAGTTTTTTTTTTCACTATGAACGATTGTTATCGAAACTCACTAAACTCAAAAGAAATACGATACAAGGCAAACAATCTAAAGGATTTTGGAAGGAAAAGAAATTTAGTTCTTGACGAAAGAAATTTAAATGCGTAACTCATCCACTCTACCTAGCAGGGACTACCTAAGAAGGATAGAGTAACCTAGCGGCGAAAACCTGGAAAAGGATTGAGTAATCTAGTGGCAACTTCCTGGAAAAGGATAGAATAAACCCGCCAGGAAAGAATTTGCCTCCACAAAACTCTATGTATCTTGGAAGTCCTCTAACATTTCGAAAATCGGAAAATGACGTTGGATAGAAAGTAAAATCAGGTATCTTTTGATCTAGGATAAGAAGACAACACTATCTAGGCATGTAGCCAGTCTGGGTCCAAATTTCACAGGGGTACCATGCCCTTGCTCCAGGGCATGGTCCCCCAACATATGGGCACCATGCCCATACGTCCAGGCATGCCCACACGTTGGGGCACCATGCCCAAAAATTGAGGATTTGTGTATGATCTTTAGAGCAGGTCAGTTAGCCACACAAGGTTAAAGTGAAATTTCTGTATAGTTCAAACAATTAAGAAACAAAATGCAATTATTTTCATAAGTTCTGAACCCCAGTCAAATTATTTGCCTTTTTTTACAATATAACCTGATTTGTTTCACCGATAGAACATCAGGGATTGCTGACTAGAATTCCTGCCATAATTTTTGGCACCAGCACAAGTTTCGTAGTGGAAAGCTGAGATTTTTTTCAACTTGGTGATGAAATTACTGAAAAGCTAGCTGGGAAAGCCTAGTAAAGTTGTGTTTTTGATTGAAGTTTGAACTTACCTTCAGACTCAAAGGTCTAAGTACTGTTTTTTATTGCTGGTCACAGTTTCTTTGTCCTTCAAACTCTGACCGTTGAACTTTGTGAGCTAGCAATTTTGAAGTTTGCTTGAATGTTGAATTGTCGAAGGAATGTCGACCAGGCAAGGAGCATTGAAGTTGTAAAAATAGTAATTAAGCAAACAGTGAAGTTCAAAGGCATTTGAAAATGGAAATTAACAGGCTAAGCGAACGGCGAAAAAAAACTTCAGTAAAAAATATCTTGCACATTAGTGTGAATGGTCACTCTTTTTGGGATCCGAAAACGTAAGTGGAGGGATACCTATGACATCGCAAAAGTTGTCCATCTGTCCGCACAATAACTCTCGAAGGGATTGAGGTATTTTGATGAAACTTGGTGGGAGGATCCTTTGGGTCAAAGTACAGGTCAAGTTCGTAGATGAGCTCTGTAGCCCTATATTTGAGGGTGGGGAAGGGGTTTCAGATTAAGGGGCAAACAAAATAATTTTTGAAAGCTATTGAGATAGTTGATTTAGGCGTAAGGAGACATGCTGAATTTCGAAATTTATTTTCTTGCCGGACAAATAATTCACCCGGAATCCAGCAAAAACCGGAAAATTCTTGAAAAGTAAAAGTTTAATATGAAGTTGATTAGAGGTTCGATTCAGGAACAAGGAGACGTGCTGAGTCCAGATATGAAATTTATTTTCTCGCTGGACAATTAGCTGGGCCGGAATCCGGCCAAAACCCGAGAATTTGTTAAAAGTAAAAGTTTTCTTTAAATTTGATAAGATGTTCGATTTGTGGGTAAGAAGACTTGCTGAATTCTCATATGACAATTATTTTCTCACCAGATGTATAGATCGCTCGGAATCCTGCTGAAAACGGAAAATTTGTTAAAAGTAAAAGTTTAATCTGAACTTGATTAGAGGTTAGATGTAGGTAGGGGTAAGGGGACATGCTGAATTCGTTTTTGAGCTTTAGTGTTTTTTCCAGACAAGTAGTTTGTCCGAAATCTGGCCGAAACCGCAAGTTGGGCAGAAGTAATGATGGAAGGAGATACGACGTAGGCTATAGGGTAAACAATATGCTGAATCCATATTTGAATATTTGACAGCGCAAAACGGATATCTGAATATATCTGAACTTGTTGAAATTCAGCTGGTGTATCCGGTCCGTACTGTCAAATGCGAACTTGGTCTTCTCCGATTATTACCATTGGCCGTAACCTGTTTTTAAATGTTAAAAGTAAAAATGCTTAAGAAGTCTGTTGAAAACCGAATATCTACAAGACCGAATTGTCATAAAAATATTTGTGAGATCCCATCGAAACCGTTGGTCTTGTTTTGTTTGTCACTCTTGTCCTACGTATGACTTATATGACTTAAATTCACTATATTTATGAAAATGTCCAGTATTTTTGCACAATACTGCGGCAGTTCCAAAAAATTTAAAAATAAATGTGGAATTCAACTTAATCCAAGTGATTTTAAGCCATTGTACTCTGTCTGCTCTACACAAAGAGTTAGTTTTTACTTTCATTGGGAGAGAAGAAAAGTGCTGTCCCATGGGCAACTGTGTCCAAAAGATTTGAAGCATGTCAGCAGTGTAATTACATGTTTTGCCGTAGCCTAGATCAAATGCACCCAAATTGCTGCTTTTTACTGTAAACTGTGGTGTTAATTACTATTAAGCAGACTGGAAGCAGATCTGAATGAAGTATGCTCATGCATATTTTTTCGTTTGAACACGCTTTGGCCTAGCTTTCTTCTCTTGTAATGTGAATCATTCTAGCCTTATGGTACTGGACAACCCATTACTTATATGACACAACAGCTACAAATATGTTGAAGTCTGAGAGAGAAGACAGACAAAAACTGGATTTTTTGTGTACTCATCATGCCAAATTCCAAACCAATAGCTACAAACAGCTTTTATTGGTTTATTACAATGCGACATAAATTTATGGCCATGTTGACAAAACAACCGTTTTGCATAGCTTCAATATTGACATCCTTTGTCTTTGGCCTTGTTCATAATTTTTGGTTGCCCACGTTCTCAAGCCACTTGAATTTCATTTAATTGCAAGCATGAGCCAACTAATATTTTGCCCATTTTTATCATTTAAAACAATACTTTCCCAGAAGAGATGCTATTTTTTAATAATAAAATAAAATGATAACCCTGTCATTTGCCTCAAGGAATTGAAGCAGTTGAGTGCAGAAAGCAGCAATTGAATCAGTTGATAACAAACTTGCATAAATAGCAATCCTGACCTTCTTTCACCCTTCCATCCATAGTTTGATCTCTTCAAAGGAATTGATTGATATGATAGAAAAGAGTGACTGTCACAAGTCGACAGGAGTGATTATTTTGAACACAACTGTAGGCTACCTTTTCTTTCTGAACAACACGAAAACACTGTCTCCAGTTAACAGACACTAAATTAACCTATCAGTGCAACGGGTTTTCAGACAGTTTGTCTGGTGGGAACTATTATGAGAGCATTAACCTTGTAACATGTAAGTACTTCCGAATCGCACACTCGATTATTCTACTGTCATACAGAGCCCTGGTTTCAACTAGTGACTTAAATGTGGATAATCCGGACATTTCGGTTGCAAGAAGGCTTTGGAACTAACTCCTAAGAAGTTAATAAACAAGCTTGTGTTCAAGTTCAATACCGGTCAAATGCGTGAAAAAGATGTAAAATACATAGTCCTTCAGCCCAAGCTGACTGCGAATCATATTTGCCGATGCAAAACGGGCAAGTCAGCTACATTTTATTCAACAAGTTCATTTTCCAGCTTGAGCCTGAAGAGGACCCTTGCCAAGAAGGGCCGAAATATAGCTTGAATAAAATGTAGCTAACTTATCCGTTTTGCATCGTCAGATGTAAAATACGTAAATTACCTAAAGTAGTAAAATTGGCAAAATTTCAGTTTTATGGGGTCTGTCAAATTAAACTAATATTTTGCCAATTTTTATCATTTAAAACAATACTTTCCCAGAAGAGAGGCTATTTTTTAATAATCAGGTAGAAGCACTCATCAAGTGTCAGTAACTCCTGCTGACCTTATCTTCTGTGGATATCTGGCCTTATAATCTTCTGACGCAACTTTCTTTTTAGGCGAAAAAATGTCTCGGCGAGATCGCTCTAAGGAAACTATTGGTGGTGCGGATGCTGCTAAAGTATACGAAGAATTTGTCGCCACCTTTGAAGGTGGTGCTAGCGGCAGTGTTAACAAAGTCTGGGTGAAAGCAGGTGTTTATGATGCCGGAGCAAGAAAGGAAGACACCTCTGAAAAGGGGAAGCTGTATAAGCCCACCTCAAAGATTGCTGAGCTGGCTGTGGCTGATAGCTTTGCCTCAAAACAAGCCATGGCCCAGAGTATTGCTGCGTCACTTGTAAAAGAGGAAAAACCTAAGAAGAAAGAAAAAGAAAAGAAGAAATCAAACCTGGAGCTCTTCAAAGAAGAGCTGAAGCTTATTCAGACTGAGAGAGAAGAAAGACATAAAATCAAGACTGGCATTTTCATTGAACCCACAAGGAAAACGCGTTTTGAGCCCATCATACCCGTTATCACGCATACACCTCTGTATGATGAGATCATGAAAGGTGGGGACAATCCAGACCCGAATACCACGAACATTTACTTGGCAAATTTAAGTCCGAAGGTCAGTGAGCAGCAGCTGATGGAGGTTTTCGGTAAATTCGGACCCCTGGCCTCGATCAAAATTATGTGGCCACGAACCGACGAGGAAAAATCCAGAGGAAAGAACTGTGGATTTGTAGCGTACATGACGCGCAAAGACGGCGAACGCTGCATGCGAAAACTGCTTGGAAAAGACGTCTATGGTTTTGAGATGAAGATGAGCTGGGGGAAGTGCGTACCGATTCCACCTCGCCCCATTTATATCCCTCCGAGAATGCTCCAAGCAACACTTCCCCCTCCACCCTCGGGGCTACCCTTCAACGCTCAGCCAATAAGCAGCGACAAAGAGCTTATACCACCTCCCGGCATCCCCTTTCCAAACTGTGAGGAAGAGGAGCCACTCTTCGAAGAGGTCTTGCAACGCGCCATGGTCAAAGTTTGCGTCCCCACTGAGCGCAGTCTACTAGTCCTCATCCATAGAATGGTCGAATTTGTTGTTCGCGAAGGTCCTATGTTCGAGGCGATGATGATGAACAAAGAAATCGACAATCCGATGTTTCGGTTTCTCTTCGAAAACCGAAGCCCAGCTCACATTTACTATAGATGGAAACTCTTCTCAATCCTTCAGGGGGACTCCCCAACAAGGTGGAACATGGATATGTTCCGAATGTACGAAGGGGGAAGCATATGGCTCCCGCCACAGATGAACCCTTTCACACAGGTAAGAAACCCGCATTCTTAGGAACAACACAAAAAAGAGGTCATCGCTTCAGTGTAAAAAAACATCTTGTGCCGAACGTTGAGGGAATGAATGACCGACAACTGAACGCACTTTGTTTGCTCACTGCACTTGATAGAGTAAAATTACGCAGGTGAAACCTTTGCAGTTTACACTCACAATCGTGTGGATTTCATGGTTGACAGAATTCACTTTGGTTTAGTACAGCCCAAGTCCTCCGATTACAGTGGTGAGAACAAACAGACAAAGCAAATACAAAAGAGTAGCTACAAACTATGTCTCTGGATTGAGCAAAGGAAGTCAGTTCATAAAGTGGAAAACGCTTATGGTAAAGAAACCGTAGCCTGTATTTACATAAGGTTGGCTATAGCTGCCATTAAAACTTTTCTGCATAAAGCTCTTTATTCTTTCCCTTCTGTGTAATGTTTTGTTTTGGGCGACGGTTGGTAGGAAGGGGTTAAAACAAGCCAAAAGTGCATCCAGCTTCAATGGGTTCCTAAATAAATTACAGTTGTACAGTTCATTTATTCCCAAAATTCTGATAATACAAAATGCAAGGGATTGTCGAATAAATTGTCAAACAAATATTGAGGAAATAACGGTAAGATTCGGATGACACGCTTTTGACAGGAATAATTTTTGTTTTCAAAACATTGTGTTAAATGGTTTATCTGAAAGTACTGTTAGAACTGTCAGTACTGTTATTTACCATTATTTTGGCCCTATCACAACTATTTTTCTGTTCGTAGGGAATGCCGGATGACCTTGCTTCCGACGGTGAGGATGAGGACCGTCGTCGTTCCCTCTCGAAAGCCCAGCGTCGCCGCTTGGAAAGCACACTACGCCACCTGCGCCCCGAACGCCGTGAGGTCGGTGACGCCATGCTATTCTGCATGGAACACGCCGACGCCGCTGACGAAGTGGCTGAGTGTATCACAGAGAGTCTCATGGGCGAATCAACTGCCATATTCAAGAAAGTGGCGCGCTTGTATCTTCTCTCCGATATCCTTTACAATACGACGGCGCGCGTTTCAAACTCATCTCTGTACAGAAAAGCGTTCCACGATCGGATTGCGGACATTTTCAAATCATTAAATGAAACTTATGAGGGGATGGAAGGTCAGAAGGCAGAGGCGTTCAAGCAGCGTATCCTACAGACGTTGAAGGCATGGCAGGATTGGCTGGTATACCCACAAGAGTTACTAATCAAGATTCAAAACATATTCATGGGCTACAGCGGCAAGGTCAAGGAGGAAGAAATTGTAACACCAAAGGTAAGCGTTCAACCATGACCTGGTTTTTTAGTTTCCCCGAGCATAAGTTGGTCTGACTCTATTTTTTATCTGCTCCTGACACGGTTTCTCGACGCAGACTAGGTAGGATTCATATTAAAACGGAAATAGCACTAGGATAAATAAAGAACCAGACATGTCAGTGGCATACAAAGATTGTGGGCCGTTAGCGAACAAGTGATACAAAAAGACATTATCTTTGTAATTAATCAGGGCTCTTTAAACTCTTTTAAACCCCAACTAAACCAGTGCAATGGCACCAGCGGATTTCTTCTAATCTTAGTAAACACTTGCTCGTTCGTAATAGACTTCGCTAGATTTAAGTCCTAGCTCTGCTTATCTAGCCTTGAAAAGCTATTGTGCACACGTTGGTCTCGCTGCAGTACGTCAAGAAGCCAGCATGAAGAAAACCTTCCAACAAGGTTAAGATGACGAACTTGCTGAACTCATTTTTTCGGACTTTTGGTACATCCATGCGCCTGTCTTTTTATCTATGCTCGAAATATTTAGCAACTACAAAGGTAAGCCAGTGCCGGAAAATAAACAAAAAATTACAGATTCCTTTCTTACTTTCTTCACCCGTAACTTTTCCGAGCTTAGCGTCTTTATCCGTGAAAATGCAGACTTCTGTTGAAATTCAGATTCTTTGCGTCTGGATGAGTTTTGGGTTGTCGTGCAAGCAGCTCGCATTCTGAACGTTATTACTAGAAACTCTGGTAAAAAAAAAATACAAACTCTCTTAGGTGGGTCAAAATATTTCAGTGTATACAGTGTCAGATGTAACACGACCAAAGGTTTCGATGGGATCCCAAAAGATTCTTATTTGATCCAGACAATTGTATCTTCTAGACGGTCTAAACTGGCTAAACCAATAGCTAAAAGAACTTCAGAAATGGATTCAGTGTTTGTGTTTACCCCTATATGTCATCTCTACTCCGACAAAATTTATCAAAACTTTCAGCTGCCTTACTTCTGCCAAATTTCCGGTTTCTGTCGGACTGCTGCCGAATTGCTTGTCCGTTAAAAGAAGCTCAAAAACGAATGCAGAATGCAGCAAATCTGCTTACCCCTATGTTGAACATTTAATCAACTTCAGATAAAACTTTTAACTTTTAACGAATTTTCAGGTTTTGGCCGGATTCCAGTCGAACTATTGGTTTGGCGAGAAAATAATTTACAAATATGGATTCAGCATGCGCCCTTACCACTACATCGAATCTCTAATCAAATTTTATTTATAACAAATTTTCCGGTTTCATCCGGATTCCGGGCGAACCATGTACCCAGGTAAAAAATGATTGTCATATACTGACTCAGACGTCTTCTTGCCGTCTGAATCGAACATTTAATCAAGTTCAAATAAAGTTTTACTTTGAACAAATTTTCCGTTTTTGCCGGATTCCGGGTGAAGTACTTGCCCTGTGACAAAATGATTTTCATATTCCTAAATCGGTTTGTTTTCATCCCTTAATTTGAACCCCCACACTTAAATATAGGGCTACAGATCCAAGAGTCCTCGTGCCAAGTTTAAACAAAATATCTTAGGCTATCCCCTTCGAGAGTTATCGTGCTAACAGACGCTTTTAAACATGCGGGATATCTGATAAGTGGTGTGAAGGCCATGGTCCAGGGGCCACCGAAGGCGAGGTAAGTAAGGTGGTTCAACGGGTCCTACAAGACCAAGAAATCCAAAAATGGCACCATGAGAAGGATTCTAAATCATCGATGTACCTTTACGCCAAGGCCAAAGAGTGTTGGGGTTTAGAAATGTTTTTTAAGGGAGGGTTATCTTCGGAGGAATTAAAATTGATTGTTAGCGCTCGTAGTGATAGCCTCCCCCTGGGGATTCGGAGAAAATATATGGGAAGTGTAAAGGGGAGGTCTAGTGGTCTTTACTTCTGCCCAATGTGTGGTTGTGTGGACGAGAATTTGTTTCATTTTATGTGCGAATGTGTGGAATTGAAGGATTTGAGAGTTGAAATATTTGGGGAGCAAAATTTCGGGGAAGGTTGGTTGGTGGAAAAGTTCAAGGATAAAAGTTTGTTTGGGGTTAGGCAGCTTGGAAGGTTTTTGCGGATAGGCTGGAAGCATAGAGAAGAGTTTTTGTAGTTAAGATTTACCAGAAGAGTTGATGTTTGTTTTTTATTTGGTTTGTATTTTGTTTTGTATGCGATGGCCCTCGGGCTCTAAGCAAATATATCATATCATATCATGTCATACTTTTTTTCGTCCCTTAATTTGAACCCCCTCTCCCACCCTTAAGTATAGGGCTACAGAGCCCATCTTATAACTTGACCTGTACTTTGACCCAAAGAGTCCTTGTGCCAAGTTTGAACAAAATATCTGAACCCCTTCGAGAGTTTATCGTGCGAACAGACGGACAACTTTCATAGGTATCCCTACACTTACGTTTTGGGATCCAAAAAATAAGCTGCCTTTTCAGTTTCAGTTTTAACTCGTTTTTCGGGATATTGGCTTTAAAAGTGTGCATTACCTACAGTTCTTGTGCCCCTTATTTACGGAGTAAAATATCGCCAATATAAACTGTACCTAGTGCGATCCTTATTCCGTACGTCTCTATCGCGGATATTTCAGCTCCGCGTTGGTGTCGAAGAATTGTTTGCCTGTTGTGTTCCCCTTCCTCCTTGGCGTATTCGGGTTAAATAAGGATATTGATGACAGGATACCTGCATCTAGCTCTATGACCATGTATTATGGAATAGGTTTTTATGGCACTTGAGCTTACTCAAGTGCCATATAGCGATTGTAATTTCTGTCCGTCAGTCGGTCTGTCGGTCCCGGTTTTGCTAGTTCGGGCACTTCCAGATAAGCTAGGACGATGAAACTTGGCAGGCATATCAGGAACTGGACCAGATTAAATTAGAAATTGTCGCTTCCTCGATCCGACCATCTGGAGGGGAGTGGAGGGAGGGGGAATCCGGAAAAAATAGGAAAAATGAGATATTTTTAGCTTACGAACGGGTGATCGGATCTTAATGAAACTTGATATATGGAAGGACTTCGTGTATCAGACCATCCATTTTAAATCAAGACCGGATCCGGTGACACTGGGGGGAGTTGGAGGGGGAAACCGGAAATCTTGGAAAACACTTAGAGGGGAGGGATCCGGATGAAACTTGGTGGAAAGTACAAGCAAAAGTCCTAGATACGTCGCTGATATAACCGGAACGGATCCGCTCACTTTGGGGGAGTTGGGGGGGGGGAGAAGTCCGAATTTTTAGTGATCCCGCGAGTTCCGTGCTTCCTGATGTGCTGGGACGATGGAAATTGACAGGCATGTCTGGGACCCGACCAGATTAAATAGGAAATCGTCAATTCACCGATTCGACCATCTGGGGGGGGGGGGGGGTGGAGGGAGGGTGAAGCCAAAATTTAAGGTATTTTTAGCTTGCGAACGGGTGATCGGATCTTGATGAAAATTGATATTTAGGATGACCTCGTGTCTCAGACATCTCACTTTAAATCCGGGCCGGATCCGATGACACTGGGGGGAGTTGGAGGAGGGTACCGGAAATTTTGAGAAACGCTTAAAGTGGAGGGATCGTGATGAAACTTGGTGGGAAAAACAAGCACAGGTCCTAGACACGTCATTGACATAACCGGACCGGATCAGGGCACTGTGGGGGAGTTGGGGTGGGGGTCCGGATTTCTAGCGATCCCGCGAGTTCGGCATACTTCCTGATGTCCTAGGGCGATGAAACTTGGCGGGTATGTCAGGGATCCGAACAGATTGACTTGAGAACAGCCGTTTCCCAGACCCGACCATCGTGGGGGGAGTGAGTGGATGTGGAGTCCGGAATCTAGTGGCGTGCATAACTTTTGAACGGGGGATCGGATTTGAATGAAACTTGTCTGGTGAGCTATCGCCTCGGACGTTCAGTGTCACGTCCGGGTCGGGTCCGATACCTGTGGGGATGGGGGGGGGGGGGGTGGAAAACTCAAGAAACTCTAAAAGCAGAGGGATTGGGACGAAACTTAATGGATGGAACAAGCATTGGGCCTAGATGAAATTGACGGAGCCAGATGATTTCGGGGCTCTGTAGGGGGAGTTCGAGGGGGTTTTCCTGGAATTCCGGTAGTCGTGAGTTAGAATAGTTCCAGATGTAAAACGACAACGAAACTTTGCAGGCATATTAGCGACCCGAATTATCTTGACTTAAGAACCAGATACAACATAGCCTCGGAAACTTCCGTTCCTAGATCCGAGCATTTTTTGGGGAGCAAGAGAAGAGAAATATGGAAATTGACTTCTATAAATTGCGAACGAGTGGTCTGATTGTATCTGATTTGATGGCCTCGACATGTAAAACATGCGTTCGAACCATATGCGACCACGATTAGGGGAATTGGGGGTGGGGCGACTTTTGACATGCACAAAAACCAAACGGATGGACCGAATGAGATGCAAACTCGACAGTGCCGAGTTTATGCGGCCTAGATTTGTTATTTGGCGTCCGGGCCGGATTCGGCCAAGGTAGGGGGGGGGGGGTACTGGAAACTTGCAGATAGGCTATGCTCCAATTGCAGTCAAACTTTATGGACAGGAACAGAGAATTAAGAGATTGGGCTCGAACCGGCTCCGACAACGTTGGTGGGAGGGGGGGGGGTACCGGAACTTTCCAAAAATGCTCAGATTCAAGTGGAACTTGATAGATGGTATACACGAAGATGCTTTAGGTGGTCGATTTTTTTTTATTCCGAACCAGATTCGGCCACTGTAGGTGGAGATAGAGTGAGTACCGGAAATCGTGTAGCACGTCTAGGGATCAAACAAATGGATTTATTGGGATGAAAGTTTGAACAGTCATGTGCATTTGCTACAAACAATCGAGACGAAGCCGGAACTGCTCAGAAATGAGTGAAACTAAATATCCTATTTCTATTTCCGAACCGCATTTTTGGATGGCGGGTGTATTTTGTGACGTTCTCATCTACTTTCATGTACAGCCTACTCGTACAAGTGCCATATGAGCTCGTAGCTCTTGTTGTTTGTTGGTGTTTTTCGGATCCCAAAATCGTAAGTGGAGGGATACCTATGACATCGCAAAAGTTGTCCGTATGTCTGTAAGCACGATAACTCTCGAAGGGAATGAGATATTTTGATGAAACTTGGTGTGAGGATTCTTTGGGTCAAGAGTAAGGTCGAATTCGTAGATGGGCTCTGTAGCCCTACATTTAGAGGTGGGGGAGGGGGTTTAAATTAAGGGGCAAGCAATATCTTTGTAAACAGCTAATGTGATAGTCGATTATGGTGTAAGAAGACATGCTGAACACGATGACGAAAACTATTTTCTCGCCAGACAAATAGTTCGTCCGGAATCCGGCAAAAACCGGAAAGTTTGTGAAAAGTAAAACTTTTATTTGATGTTGATTAGATGTTCGATTTAGGGGTAAGAAGACTTGCTGAACACTTGTGTGAAAATCATTTTCTACCAGGACAAGTAGTTCTTCCGGAATCCGGCCAAAACCGGAAAATTTGTTAAAAATTAAAATTTTATTTGAAATTGATTAGAAACCCGATTTAGGGGTGAGAAGTGATACTGAATCCGAATATGACAATCATTGTTTACCCGGACATATAGCTCGCCAGGAATCCGGATGGAACCGGAAAATTTGTTATGAGTTAAATTGAATTTGAACTTGATTAGATTTTTGATATTGCGGAAAGAAGATACGCTGAGCTTTCTTTTTTGTAGTAGTTTCTTTTTCAAGTAGTTCCGGAATTCAGTCGAAACCGGAAAATTGGCAGAAGTAAGGCAGGAAGTTTTCGTCAAAACAGATATGACTTATAGGGGTAAACACACATGCTGAATCCATATCTGAACTTGGTTTTCACAGATGATTAGCTATTTGGTATAATTCTGTTTCTGAATTTTTATATTAAAAATGCTCAAGGAGTCTGATTACTGGACCTGGCGGAGACAAAACCCAATTGTCTAGATCAAATATTTGATTTTTGGGATCCCATCGAAACCTTTGGTCTTGTTTTACATGAGAACCTGCGAATTTAGAGGATCTATTACATTTACGCCGTTTGTCCAATGCGAATCAGTTATTCTCTCGGGCCGTGAACTAAGCTGGTGATGTTCAACTCTAGGTCGAGCCTTCTGACAATGACGATCAACCCTTAGAAGACATCGATGGAGCTCCTATGACGGACGACGATGACGACGACGGAATGCCGTTAGACGGAGCGGCTCTGCTTCGCCAAGCGGGTATGCTACAAAAGATGGCAAAGCCCACCACTCCGAAAGAATCTCCCAGACCGGCTTCGCCGCCTGAACCGAAGAAACGGCCATCTCTTCCAGGATTCAAGCCTTCGAAGTGGGAAGCAGTGGATCCGACCGAGGTAGAGTCACAGGTATAGTCTGCAGCAGATTGCTATCTCACTTTTACCTTTGCATTCACCGAAGCCAAACGAAGATCCAACTTGCCGAGCGCCAGAAATAGTCAGGACGACTGTGTCCCCCCTCTGATGCCTGTCTCTGCCCATTTTTAAGATGGTTAGCCACTCGGGCATTCAGAATGCTGACCTCAAAGTTTGACGATTCAGGCATGAAGAAAGGGGTAGACACTTTGATTAGTTCTGCTGTTCTCCTAACAGCTTACGTTTCTTTTCGTTTTAAGTCAGAAGTCACTTATTAAGTCACTTATAATAATTAATAATACTAAATACAAAGCAAGAGAAAAGGCTTTCGCCTCTAAATAACTCTTAAGAAATTTTGAGTAGTCGAACTGATCAGAGTTAAAAATCCCATCAACAATGCACTTGAAACTATTGATCGATTCAGCATTAACCGCATCTTCGATAAGGCTGTTCCAAGAATTAACAATTCTATTGCCAAAACCCAACTTATAAACGTCCTTGTGGAATCTTGATTTTGCAAGCTTGTAAGCGGGCCCCGATGATGACGGTTAATGCTGAATCTTACTAAATCAGTCATAGCTTTGAGCTAAAGCCATGTGTGTTGTGAGTGTGAATATGCAGGTGGGCGCTCGGTTGCCTCTGGCACCTGCGGGCAGCGCAGGCAACAATAATCCTGCACTAAAAAACTAAACCATTTTACCTGCTTGTCACGAACCGCGGTAAGCAGTTTCGCGAATCTTTCTGTGTTCACCAGGGAAGATAGGCAAGATAGCAGTACCAACCTCCCAGGTGGAACCTGCAGCATCCCAAGGTTAGTATAT
Source organism: Branchinecta lynchi (assembly GCA_023053575.1). Lineage (NCBI taxonomy): Eukaryota > Metazoa > Arthropoda > Branchiopoda > Anostraca > Branchinectidae > Branchinecta > Branchinecta lynchi. The sequence continues at coordinate 35,715 of JAKZAP010000035.1, forward strand.
CGTTTTTTGCACTTTCTGAACTATACGTCATTGCAGGCCGTGACGTCGTCGAAGTGGGAAGCAGTGGAGCCGGGGTCATCCGCAGCCGACGAAGACGTTGATGGAATGCCGTTGGATGACGAGAATAGTCAGACAAGCGAGGCATCTATCGGAAATACTGAAGATAGAAGAATGCTTCTGAGAGAGATCGAGGTTGGTATCGACTTTCGCCCAAACACGTAAAATGTGTCGATATAGGCGACGCGGAAAAGAAGCTGGGGTTGAATCGGAGCAAATTTTACATCTAGGTTGCGCGGGATTTAATTATGCGTACGCGAGTCAGTATTCCCATGTTGCGTTTGTATACTGCGTAAACTCCTAACGTCCTTGTCACCCATTGTCGCCAGAGGTTTTCTCTTGCTTAAAGTACGCACGTATTTGGAATTTGCTCAGACCTACGTAAATTATAAGCCCACCCTTAGCCGATTGAGCTAATGCATGGCTCTTCGCCGATACTGATGATAAACCATAAATAATCTTTGAGCCCAAGCTGACTTTGAAACATTCATTCAAACAATGTTTAAAACGGATACGTCAGCTATGATTCTTCATCAGCGATATTTCGGCCCTTCTTGGCAAGGGTCCTCGTCAGGCTGTCAATCCTCTGGTTTAACTTCGGGGAAGGAAACAAACCTGTAATCTACAGGTTTTACAGGTTTGTTTCCTTCCCCGAAGTTAAACCAGAGGATTGACAGCCTGACGAGGACCCTTGCCAAGAAGGGCCGAAATATCGCTGATGAAGAATCATAGCTGACGTATCCGTTTTAAACATTGTTTGAATAGATGATAAACCACATATGTATAGCCATACTAGAAATCAATTTAGGAGTCTACGAGCCCGATCTCATTCCGCACTTTGAAAGTAAAGCATTTAGAAAATTTGGAAGTTTCTGCTAAGCCCAGAAGCTGCGATATCGGGCAACGTTCTCGTGAGTAGGCTGTTGCATCTGACGTACGCTGAGCTGAGGCTCTAGGGAGGGGCTACTTCTTGACCTCTCCATTGTCACAGATGACCGACCGACAACTCGAAAGCCAATTAAACTTGCTATGCAATGTCGTGGAGGTACGCCAGATTAATTCCTATCAAATCAAATCAAGTTTATTAATTAGTTTATTATATAGACATATAGTTTATTATATAACCCTTGGAGGTGCTGAAGCCTGCAAGCTTATTAGTTTGCTGTAGAATCATATCAGACATTCAGTAGTGTTTTCTCAAAACGTCTGGAAATGTCAGTAGCCCATATGTAAAAGAAAGTAAACAAAGGGTATCACGAGTGAAGTATGACAGAAATGAAGGCTGTCTTGTGCTTGTTGTGAGTTTTTGTTTGTTTGAGGTCGACACCTTTTGCGTGGGCCTACCTTGGGTCGTGGTTTCATGTGTAGGTTGAAGGGCCATTCGCCTTTGATTCGTACAGACACGCAGTCTTCCCCAACACCTTTGAATCCTCCGAAACTTAGTTTCCATTTCTACAGATGAAGGTGGTCAAGTATCAAGATGCCCTCGAGACTGGGACTGAGCCCAGAAGAAAGGGCCTAAGCATCGCCGATCAAATTGACGCCTACCGGCAGATGCTCATCAGAACTGCCGCGCGAGATAACAACTCGGATGAGGACAGACAGGCCAGTCCCGTCTCGAAGAGAGGACGTTCCAGATCTCGTTCAAGGTTAGTCATATGAGAGAGAGAGAGACTTTATTTTCAAAAACGACTTTCACAGCGCGTGGCGCCGAATTAGCGCTTCACGTCAGGTTATTTATACACTTATCAGATAAAAGCCGATCGTCAAGGAAAAGCTGAGTCAACACAATAAAATAATACACAGATCAAAACCTTCCTTCTGTCCGAATCGGTTAACCGGCCGCATAGTATTTTCCTGCTATTTTTCAGAATAGCTTTTCCCTCAAAATGCTTTAGGAGAATTGGTGTTTGAAACAAGGTACCATCTACCGTGAAATTAGGTTTTCTTCACGCTGACATCACGCCAGGGGCGTCCCGAGGGACCCCTCCCCCCCCCCCCCCCGCCAGTTAAAATTTGTCATGGTTTTAGGGAGTCTACCGGATTATTGTTCAGAGAACCTAACGGAATTTTGCTCAGGCGAACCACCTAAATCGCTCGAGGAATCAACCAGAACTTGTCTCAGGGAATTTACTAGAGACTGGACCAGGGAACCTACCGGACTTTGCTCCACGGAATTTACCAAAATTTGTCTCAGGGAATCTGCCGGAATTTTACTGCTTACCGGATAAGTTTAGATTCACAGGTCACAGTTTACCAAGACGACCCCGGTACACAAGGTTACTAGAGTGATTAGTGTTACTAGAGAGCTGACAGACGACAAGGCGTACCGGTACATCATGTGATTCCGGTGATCTCAAGTTTCTGCAGCTTTCAAGAATTAGGCAACCTACTGAAATTTCCATAATGTCCAACTACGAATACTGTTCCAGGAATAATATCACTGTACCGTCTACTCCAGTTTTTGACATCTTTCTCGACTCTTCTCCGGTGATAAGCCGAGGTTGAAAAACTTGTTAGCCTTGTTCCGACGCGACCTCGAAAGTCGCCATGAGATCCTCGAAACAAACAAAAAGTTTGAAGATACATTCGAAGTCTTTCATGGGCTGAAAGATGTCTTACCGCTAGTATAGAAAGCGGCAAAGCTTGCTGACAATCCCTGTTACTTCAGCAAAAGGTGAAAGACTTCTTTGCAAGATGAAGTTGGTTAAAACCACTTTGCGTTCAACAATGGCTGACCAGACAGCTTCTGTTACTAATCGCACCAATCTAGTTGACGAATGTAAAATTGGATGTGTTATGAACAAATGGAAAACGCTAAAAACGCGACGAATTAATTTGTAGGGCTGGATGAAGGTCATAGAGTTTTTAGTTTTAACTGACAATCTTAAAGTTTAACAGAACAGTGCTGAAATCCAACAGTCTAGTAACATATCACTTATTTACTTAAATTTTCCCGAAAACTCGTTAGAAATGCGTTACTTCGTTTCTTCGTTATCCGCAGGGATAATCGATTTCATAATTATTGTTTTGGATTTGTAGTGCCTCTATTTACATGTCCCTCTACGCTTGAAATATTTACATAGAAATGCAAGTCATTGCCGAAAAATGAAATAATAATGTCAGATTCATTGCCATTTTTTTTTTTACCATTTTTTTGTCAGTAATTTCTGGATTCCCACTCCTTTGACTCCCCGAAAAATGGTCGGATCCAGGAGCGGAAGTCTTCCTGACAGGGGCGTCACGACTGAGGGGGTGGAGGGAGGCCCCCCCCCCCCCCCTCCGATGCTTTCGGCCAGTCGGTAACTCGAAAGCCAATTAATCCTCGATTTTTCGTAAACACTGTTGATTTTTTTTTTCATTAAAACAGTCCGTTTTTCTAAAAATTGGTCGATTTTTCGTCAAAATGATAGGTCTGAAAATCGGTCGATTTTTTTCAAAAATGTCATTTTTGTTGTTGAAAACAGTCGTTTTCTCTGCAGAAAAAGTCGGTAAAAATTACCAGCCAGTCGGTAAATGCGTCGTCCCCCCCCCCCCCCCCCCCCACATTTTGGCTAGTAACGCCTCTGCTTCCTGAGGCATTGTGTCGGTTCCTTATGTCTATTTGGTCAGGTGACTGATACGTCTGACAAGTTTTACCGTACATCTGGAAGGATCCTATCTCGCGATCACCGAAATTCTCAGAAACCCCCTCCAACTCCCCCCAAAGAGCCCCGACATGAACTGGTTCTGTCAAGAACGTATCTGATGCTTATGATTGTTCTTCCCACCAAATTCCATCCCGATCCCTCGACACTAAGCGTTTCACAAAAATTCCAGTGTCTCCTTCCAGCATCCCCCCCCCTCCAGTATCGGATCCGGTCCAGACTTGACATGGAACATCTGAGACAATAGCTCTGTCCAGTTGCCAAGTTTCATCAAATCCGATCGCCCGTTCAAAAGTTATAAATGCCACTAGGTTCCGGATTCCCCATCCCTCCAACCTCCCCCCCCCCAGGATGTTGGGATCATGCAACGACTATTCTCAAGTCGGTCTATTTGATCCCTCATATTCCTGCCGGGCTTCATAATCCTATTACATCAGGAAATACAGAACTCGCTGGATCACCAGACCCCCCCCCCCCCCCCCAACTCCCCCACTGTGCTCAAATCCGTTCCGGTTATGTCAATGATGTATCTAGGGCTTGTGCTTGTTATTCCCACCAAGTTTCATCCCGATCCCTCCACTCTAAACGTTTCCCAAGATCTCCGGCTCACCCCTCCAACTCCCCCCAAAGTCACCGGATTTCCATATATGAAGTTTCGTTAAGATCTGATCACCCGTTCAATAGTTATAAATACCTCAAGATTCCGATTCCACCTCCCTCAACTCCCCCGCGGTGACCGGATCGGGGAAATGACTAGTTCCAGCCCTGATACGCCCGCCAAGTTTCATCGCCTAGCTTATGTGGAAGTGCTTAAACTATCAAAACTCGGACCGACCGACGGATGGACGGACAGAAATTGCGATCGCTATATGGCACTTGGCCGAAGGGCAAGTGCCATAAAAACCAAACAGATGCTTGATCACTGCAGGCTTAGCAGCATACTAATGACGGTAAAACCAAGAATAGAAGAAGAGCAAGAACAGAAAATATGGGACGAAAAGGGCACTGTGTGTTTAATATTTGTTACCGCGTTTCAGTTTCTACTTGGGTTCTATTCTGGTTCTTCCGAGAGAATGACAAATCTGACTCGTTAAGGTTGCTTACCTATGTATTCTGTGCTACTAGGTCTGAGTCACCCCGAGAGAGACGAAGGAGTAAGCCGAGCAGCAAACGGGGCAGACGATCCAGGTCACGATCCCGTAGTCGGTCCCCCGACTCTAGAAGGTCGTCCCGCTACTCAAGATCCCGTTCAAGGTCACCATCTCGTAAGTCAAGGAAGGGACGCTACTGATTTTTCTGTATTTCGTTTTCTATGTTCTTCTATTACACTGTACCTACTTTATCCGACTTCAATGCCAGCCGTTTTATCCTCATTTGTCTAGAAAAGCCTTCGGAATAGAAAGGAACAATAGGAGGCTGGGATAGTCACAAAGAAATCACCTATTTTATTCCAGGACCAGGCAAAGGCGTCAGTTTGCGGAAACCTAAGGTCCCCGATCCCCGTTCGCGCTCTTTAACGCTAACCGACCGAAAATACTATAATAGTAAAAAATGTAATAACATATGAAAGAAAAGTCAGCGAAATATTCACGAAGACGTATAAAAAAAGCATATTCGCTTTTGCTCGTCGCGGACTAGGTTTCACAGTTTCCCGCGGGTAGCTCTAGGCCCGCTTGGGAGGCTGCCCCCCCCCCCCCCCCCTTAAATAACACCATCGTTACCAGGAGGCCACTGTGCTCTCATTTCTTTTGTAAGGCCTTGTTGGGCGGGTCCTCGGCAACAAAACCAAAAGTTTCGATGGGTCCCAAAGGGGAATATTGGTCATATACAGATAATCGGGTCCTGCATATGTTCGGTCTTTGCCTATCCCGTACTGACGGAAAGTCATGCTTTCCAGCTAAAAACATGCCAGACAATCAGACTCATTTTAAAACATCCGGGTTTGACTAGATCCCGACCTGACACTCCACACGAGATGAGCATAAATATTATTTACGGATTCATCATGTCCTTTCAGGTACACATACCTGTTCCAGACAAATTTTGTAGACATCAGAATGTTTACTTCGCTTCTTCGAAACTCCCGGTTCTGGCTCTGGTCAGACTACTTGACCGGCGAGAAAATAAAGCCCTTATTTGGATTCAGCATGTATTCTTAGCCACTTATTACGAACACGCACATAAAGTAAAACACTTCTGACAAATTTTTGGTTTCTGCCGGACTTCGGATGAAGTAATTATCCAGCGAGAAAGTTATTTATTGCCTCCTCTACAGCTAACTACTAAAAACAAGTTTAAAAACACTTTCAGCCTGTCTCTTTACCCCCATATAGAAACTTCAGATACAACTTTTACCTCTAGGAAATTTTGGTTTTCCCGGATTCCAGACGAGTTGTCCGTTGAAAAATGAAGTTCAATTCTGGATTCAGCATGACTAAATCGACTGTAACGTTAGCTTTAAAACTTAATTTATTCGCCCCTCAATTTTAACCCCCCACCCACAAAAATTGTACTACGGGGCCCAGTTACGAATTTGACCTGTACTTTGACCCACTGAATCCTTATCCCAAGTTTGAAACAAAATATCTCAAGCCCTTCGAGAGTTACCGTGCTGACAGACGGAAGACTTTTACGAAGTATATCCCGCCACTTCGTTTTGGGGTTCCAAATACTGTAGCCTACATGTCGTCATATAGAGAAGAGATATTGCCATATATTATCCAAACAGTGGGCCCAGTATCAGGAGATTTCAGACCAGGGCCTGCTAGACACGACGGAGGAAGCCGCAATGCAAGTGTACATTGCCAAAACACTGGTAGAACAGTTCCCAGCAGCAAGGGCACACCGTGCTTCGTAATCCCGTGAAAGCTGTTTAATGGGAACTTTTGAAATAGCCTACCAGAGATCAGGCTGCTAAAGATTTGGTGACCGTTCTTTGGTCGTTAGCCATATACCGATCACTTTTCGGTCGGTCGGTCTGCCCACACATCTCGAGGGCACTTCCAGATGTGCTAGGAGGATGATACTTGGTATGCGTATTAGGGACCCCACCAAACTGACATGGAAATTATCATTTCCCTGATCCGACCATCGTGGAGGGAGAGGGAATCCGGACTATTGACGTGTGTATAACTTTTGAACGGGTAATCGGTCCGTAATGAAACTCGATATTTGGAAAGACCTCCTGTCTCAGGTCTCACACTTCAAGTCCGGAATGAATCCGGTTACTTTGGGGGGAGTTGGATGGGGGGGGGAATCGGGGGACATGTTCAAAGTGGACGGATCGGGATGAAACTTGGTGGGAAGAACCGGATCCGAGCACTGTTGGGGGAGTTGCAGGGAGGGTTCCGGAATTCCGGTGATCCCGAATTAAGATGTTTAGCCTACACATGTGCTAGGACGATGAAACTTAGCAGGCATATCAGGGACCTGACCAATTAGAAGTAGTCACTTCCCCCATCCGACCACCGTGGTCGGAGGGAGGGGGAATCCGGAATATTGACGTATTTATAACTTTTGAACGGGGAATCGGATGTTAATAAAACTTGATATTTGGAAAGACGTCGTGTCTCAGATGTCACACCTCAAGTCCGGAATGGATCCGGTGACTTTTGGGGGTTGGAGGGGGGAATCAGCAATCGTGTGACTTGTTCAGAGTGGACGGATCGGGATGAAACTTGGTGGGAAGAACAAGCACAAGCCTTAAATGCATAGTTGACGAGACAGGACCGGATCCGAGCACTGTGGGGGGAGTTGGATTGGGGGTTGCGGATTTCCGGTGATCCCGAGTTAAGATGATTATACTTGTGCCAGGACGTTAGAACTTGGCAGGCAAAAGTCGTTTCTTCAATTTGACCATCGTTGGGGGTGTGGAGGGAGGGGTAATCCGGAATCTTGAGAAATGTCCAACTTTTGAACGGGTGATGGGATCTTAACGAAACTCGATATTCGGAAAGAATACCCCATTTCAAGTGCAGGCATACTCCGATCTATGCGGGGGATTCGGGTGGGGGACCGGAAATTTTTATGGCACTCTTAGAGTGTAGCGATTGGGAAGACACTTAAGAACAAGCGTAGCCTAACATTAGTGACTTGACAAGATTACCTTACAAATTGTCATTTTCAAGATCCGACCATCAATTAAAGTACTCATCTTAACCGCAAAGTGAAAAAAATACTTTTCAGCAAAATCTGCATTTTCATGATCCTACGAGCCCATGATTTTCGCCTCAACGGTTTTGCTTCGAAAGGACCTTCTTGCCCCCCTAAAGTGCGCATCTTAACCGAAAAGTCAAAAAAAAATCTTAATAACCATAGCACCAGGATCATTTTTGCCTCAAGCGTTTTGATTACACATGAATTTCTAGCGCCCTTAAAGTGTACATCATCAACAGCCAAGTGCAAAGAAAACTTTTTTTTTTTTACCAAACGATACATTCTCTTGATTTCCAAGGGCCCGTCGTCATTCTTATCAGAAGGGTTCGGCTTGCAAATGATCAGAACACACCCACGAATTGGCAAATTCCTACTTTCATCCTTCTACCAAGCCTTGCAAGTGCCATATGAGCGTCCAGCTCTTGTTTAATGTGAAATGAATAAAAACAAGTTTGATTGTCTTAAAAATACTGAGAATAATCATAACTAATCTGAAATAGCTATTCCAGCCTATTTCGTTTCTCACGTAGTCCTTGCAAGGGAGCTGCACTGCTCACTCCAAAAATGACCTCAAACGTCCCATTTACGGTAAAAAGTAGGTTAAGTCGGTAACAGGTGTACAGGTCGTTCATGTCGCGTCCGAGTGAGGAAAGGAAGGTAGAGTTTATGAATTATAAAAAGATGCTGATGAAAATAATTCATAACGCGAAGAAGAAATATTATATTGATGCTTTTACGGAACCTGGTAATTCTCCTAAGAAAACATGGGACCTCATTCATTCTTGCAAGAACCGATCGCAAACAACAACAGCACCATCTGAGTTGCGTGATTTAAACGGACATGTAATAAATAATGAAAAGGATATTGCTGATCGTTTGAATTCGCATTTTACTTGCATTGGTAACTTTGTAGCAGACAAGCTGCAACACGATCAGAACAATGTGAAATGCGATTATCAGTCGTACCTGAAACCTTCGTCAGACAAGTCTATATTTATGAGACCGGTGACGAAAGAAGAGTTTTCTAATATTTCTAAACTGCTAAAGAATGGGCATTCGCCAGGACTTGATGAATCTTCAATCCCCCTAGTATCAGTAAAACAATGGGTCATATAATAAACCTTTCTTTTAAGGCTGGTACGTTTCTCGATTCATTTAAGAAAGCGAAGGTAATTCCTCTTTATAAAAGTGGTGATCGAGCAATTGCACGAACTATAGACGTAGAATTTCTATCTTGTCGGGGTTTTCCAAATTAATGGAACGATGCATTTACAACCGAGTGTATAATTTCCTTGATTCTCATGAATTTTTTTCTAAGACACAATTTGGATTCAGGAAGCAACACAGCACCCAAGAAGCCATCCTAGCAATAGTTCAACGTATACATGACTGTTTGAATAAAAAGCTTATACCAGCGACTATATTTTTGGGTTTGGAAAAAACATTCGATACAATTTCTCATGAAATTTTACTCCATAAGTTAAATCGTTGTGGAATAAGAGGTCGTGCTCTTGATTTATTTTCATCATATTTAAAACACCGGTCCAACTCACAATAATTAACGATACTTCATCCGAAATTCTCAATTTATCGGATGTGGGTGTCAGGGGCGTCACTAGCCTTTTACCTTTGGGGGGGGGACGTCCAGTTTGTGCCGACGGACTAAAAAATGTGCCGACAAAACACGCCGTTGCCGCAACAGCGTACATTTCCCGCCAGCATAGAATAGAATCGGGGTAAAACTAACTATAATGCATCAGTTGAGATTATTCCTTTGATGTAATTTCGTATTTTAAGTTCACATATCTGGCTTTTCATTTTAGCATTCGCTAAAAAGCGAAGCTTCCAACGACTGTATCAAGAACAAGTTAAACTAAGCGCCGTAGGCGAAATTTTTTAAATCTGCCTTTTTTATTCCGGAAAAATTTAGCTATACCTACCATACAGTTCTAGCTTTTAACGTGTTTCAGCGAATTTCAATCCTAAAACGCCAATCTAAATGAAACACTGTTCTTCTAAATAAAGAATACTACAAAATGCGCCGCAGGCGAAATTTGTGTGAACTAACTGTAACAACGCATCAATTGAGGTTATTCCTTTGGTATAATTTCGAATTTTAAAGTTCACATATTCGGCTTTTCATTATAACTTTCGCTGGAAAGCGAAGCTTCCAACGACTGTACCAAGGCAAGTTAAACCAAGCGCCGCAGGCGAAACTTTTTTAATCTTTTTTTTTTTGCGGAAAATTCAGCTATAGTACCATACAATTTCCGGCTTTTAACGTTTTTCAAACCCCAACAATTTCTATCCGAAAAGGAAAACTAAATGATACACCATTCTTCCAAATAGGGAATACTACAAAATGCGCCGCAGGCGAAATTTTGTGTAAAACTTACTGTAATGCATCAGTTGACATTGTTCCTTTGATGTAAATACATATATTTAATTTCACCTATTCGGCTTTTCGTTTCAACTTTTGCTAAGAAGCGAAGCTTCCAACGACTGTACCCAGAACAAGTTGAACTAAGCAACGCCGGCGAATTTTTTTTTTAATCTGTATTTTTCCGGAAAAATTTGCGACCGACAAATGTTTGCAGAATTTGATTTCTTACGTATAAAAGACCCGGTGTACGGACAAGAACATCGACGCCCGACAAAAGCATTCACAATTCGATTTCTTCTGTGTTTTGCCCGACAAGATTGTAAAGAACTTTATTTTTTACGCGTATATAGAAGCCGATGTACCGACGAGACTTGAACTTTCGGCATGCGCCCGATAAAAAAGTTACAGAATTTGATTTTTTTTATTTTTTTTTAAAAGAACCCGATGTGCCGACAAAACCATCGAGCATTTGATTTGTTCTGTGTTTTGCTCGACTAGACTGTACAGAACTTGATTCATACGTGTAAAAATAACCCATTGTGCCAATGAAACTTAAACTTCCTGGGTGCGCCCGACAAAGTTTGCAAAATTTGATTTCTTACGTATAAGTAGAACCCGATATGCCGACGAGTTGACCGACGCCCGACAAAAGCATAAAAAAATATTTCTTCTGGATTTCTTATGTATAAAAAGAACCCGATGTGCCGATGAACCGAGGCACGACAAAAGCCTGCAGAATTCGATTTCTCCAGTGCTTTGCCTGACAAATGTTTGCAGGATTTCATTTCTTGCGTATAAAAGAACCCGATGTGCCGACGAGTCGACGGACGCCTGACAAAAACTTAATTTGTTTTTATTTCTTCTGGATTCCTTCTGAATAAAAAGAACCCGATGTGCCGACGAGAATACCGAGGAACGACAAAAGCATGCAGAATTTGATTTCTTCAGTGTTTTGCCCGACAAACGTTTGCAGGATTTTATTTCTTGCATATAAAAACATCCGATGTGCCGACGAATCGACCGATGCCTGATAAAAAGCATAAAAAATATTATTTTTTCTGTGTTTGCCGGCGCTTCGCGCCGACAAACCGCCGACAAACAAGTACTTTCTCAGGACCTTTAGGGGGGGGAGTCCCCCCCCCCCTCCCCCCCCCATAGTGACGCCCCTGGTGGGTGTCCCTCAGGGGTCTATTCTAGGCCCTCTACTTTTCATAATTTATTTTAACGACCTCCCAGCAGCTACAACAAATCTAAACATTCTTTTCGCGGATGACACTGGTTCGACACTAGCTGGAGAATCGGAAAATGAATTGCAAGAAAATTACAATTACTGTTTTCACAATTGATGTTGTGGCCTAAAGCTAACCGGCTATCGTTGAATGCGGCAAAGACAAATTTTATTATTTATAGTAGGATTGGAAAGAAGGCACCAACACTAACATCTATTAAGGATTTTCATACAAATATTTTAATACATAGAATGAGTTCAGTTCGTTACCTTGGAATTTATGTTGATGAAAATTTATCATTTAATGAACATTCCAACAGGTTAAGAATTAAATTGGCTCAGGGTGTGGGAGTAATGAATAGGCTCAAGAATTTTTTTCATTATGAAATTCTTCGGCTAATTTATTTTGCTCTTGTTCATTCGCATCTCACTTATTGCCCTTTAATATATCTGGGTACATTTAAAAATCATCTTAAACCCTTACAGATTTTACAAAACCGTGCTTTAAAGATTTTGCGAACTTTTTAACCATCACCGTCATCACTTCCTGCGGTAAGTCCAACAGAAACTCTGTATACTCTGATTAATATTTTGCCCGTTTCTGAACTATTTAACTTTGCGTCATTCCTATTTAAAACAAAGTATGACCGTTGCCAGCTTCCATCATATTTCCGTTCAAATGATTTCTTTCCTTACCCACTAAAGCACCAGTACGATAACCGTCATAAATGGAAGACCCGAAATCAAAGAGTAGCTTCAGAGAGGTCTCGTTTTTCTCCATCTTATTCTGTTCTGGCAAAGTCATGGCAAATTTTATTTCGTAAAACTGATTCTACAAAATCCCTTCGAAGTATAAAAGAAAAACAGCTATCCCAAATTCACGGATAATTAACAGTTAGAGACTGGTTGTATTTCATGTTTATTTATTTTATTTATGTGTTTTCCTCTAGCGATGATGGGTTTCAGTCACCCTTCCCTAATTTTTTGTTGTTGTTTTGGTCTGGATTGATTTCGCTTCGTGCTGGCGATTTCGTGCGGTGATCGTTCTACTCAGTGTTGGGTCGATTTTGTTTTACTGATTTTTTTTTTACTGAAGGGTCTGAACCATTCGATGTTTTTCTTCTCTCCGGTTCAAACCCTGAAATAATTGTAAGTGCAGAGTATAGTATTGTTAATGTTTATGTATTAGATAAAGTAAGAATAAACAAGAACTGCAAGCTCATATGGCACTTGTAAGGCTGGGTCAGAGGATGAAAGTAGGAATTCTTCAGTTCGTGGGTTTGTTGTGGTTATTTTTGAGCAAAACCCTTGAGATAATGGGTCCTTGGAAATCACGAGAACATATCGTTTGGTAATACATTTGGCTGTGATGATACGCACTTTCGGGGCGCTAGAAATTCATCTGTAATCAAAACTCTTGAAGCAAAAATGATGATGAGCTCATCGGGATAATGAAATAAATATTTTAATCAAAAGTATCATTTGAACTTTAAGAAATTCAGTTGTAAGCAAAACCCATGAGGCAAAAATATTCTAATCATGTCAAGTCTCTAATGTTCAAGTTTCATGGTCCTAGCACATCTGGAAGTACTTTAACTGGTGATCACCGGAATTCCGGACCCCCCTTCCTCAGCCCAGTGCTCGAACCCGATCCAGTTCTGTCACTGATGAATCTAGGGCTTGTGCTTGTTCTTCCCACCAAGTTTCATCCCAATCGCTCCACTCTTAGCGTGTCACAAGATATACGGCTCCCCCTCTGACCCCCCCCCCCCCCCACCACAATAATCGGATCCGGTTCGGACTTCACATGGGACATCCGAAACACGAGGTCTTTCCTAATATCAAGTTTCATTAAGATCTGATCACCTGTTCCAAAGTTATACGTACCTCTAGATTCCGGATTCCCCTTCCCTCCACGGTGGCCGGATCGTAGAACTGAATTTCCAAGTTAGTTCGGTCGGGTCCCTGGTACGCTTGCCAATTTTCACTGTCCCAGCCCACCTAGAAGTAACTTAAACTCCGTATCACCGGAATTCCGCCCCCCCCCCCTCCAACTCCCACCACAGTGCACGAATCCCGTCCGCTTCTGCCAATGATGTACCTAGGACTTGTGCTTGTTCCTCTCACCAAGTTTCATCCCGATCCCTCCACTCTAAGCTTGTCATATGATTTCCGGTCCCCCCCTGCTCCCCCCTCCCACATTCATCGGATTCAGTCCGGACTTTAAATGGAACATCTGAGACATGACGTCTCTCCAAATTTCAACTTTCATTAAGATCCGATAACCCGTTCGAAAGTTATGCTTGCCACTAAATTCCGGCTCCCCCCACGATGGTCGGATCGGGCAAGTGACTATTTCCAACTTAGTTTGGTCGGGTCCCTAATATGCCTGCCAAGTTTCATCGTCCTAGCATATCTGGAAGTACCCTAACTCGCAAACACCGGACTCATCGACCGACAGACCGACGGAAAAGTGATCGGTATATGGCACTTGGCCGGAAGGAAAGTGCCATAAAAAACCTTGAACCCACTAAGTCGACGGCGGTGATACTGAATTACGCCATTACCGCAAGTTGGCCACTGGAAGGGAAGACAGCGGTCCAAAGCAAGTGACTCGGCACCCTTTTTTCCTTGCTGCAACTCAACCTTATTTTTCATCTCACTGACTTTTGGAATCTCACTGACCTTGCGCGTTTCAGTATTTAAATTAAGAGCGAGTGGACGACTAACTCCGCATCAAGAAGCACCAAATTACGAAGTAGTGCGTGACGTAATAACACCGGAAGTTAGAAAATGCACGAAAATTCTTCTTATTTTAATCTTGGCACATTCCTTCATTTAGTCCTTTCAGAATCAGAAGTACTGCTCTACATCAGCTAGAGCTGGAAAGTAGATGAAAATGTCACCATGCTTGGGAACGACTACGTCATCGTAATACAGACTATTTTTGGCTACGGGACGATTTCTGTCTTGCGCTTTCATGAAAATTTTCTTTGAGAACCGGTCTCATGATCGAGGCCGTTTTCGTGAAAACTTCATTGGCACGTGGCTAATGACTGAGACGCAATACCACTGCGGAACGCTAGAGCTGACACGGCAGAATCATTTACACTCTGTATGAATATAAACGTGTTTGCGGCCATTTTGTGCAAAATATCTCTAGCGGCGAAATGGAATGCCAACGTGCTAGGATTTTGCGTAGTGTAAATGTACTGTAACGGAAAAAACATGGTTGCTAGCTCTCCGACAATCGCTGTTCTACATAAATCCTGGCACTGAGAATCGGGGCCGCCGACTACCACCCCTTGGAGGGGCCTTGGGCTGCGGGCAAAATTTCCTATTCTGCCCCAATTTTATCTACGCCCACGGGGTGTTTGTAGTCTATGCCTGGCTCTGAACGTGTCCGAAACGAAGGAAAATTATGAATTAATTCAGGGTTTTATGCAGATTTTCGCTCAGTTAATGCAGCAGTAATTCAGCATAAAATTCATCGAAAAACTCAGCAAAGTTATGCTGAATTTCAAGGAGAAACTGGGGAGCATGGCGATTCTCCTAGTATCTTCCTAGAATCTTTTTCTCTCTAGAACAAACTGCCACACCAACTTTTCGTAAGGTTGTCTATGTCGAATTCCCGTCTGAGCGGCGACAAACTTTACGAAGTCTGAGTCGTCCTTTATATAGCTAATTTTTTTTTCTTCTTCTTCTTCCCAACTTAAATTTCGGTATTCTAGAAGTGTCAGAGAAGAAATGAACGTAAGAGCTTTCGGACAAAAATAAATAAATATGCAGCATTAAATGAAGCATTTACAGCACTAAACAGCTTTCGGACACGTTCTCTATTTCGCACATAACCGGATTCACATTCAAGTGGGAGCTAAAGGACCGATTAAAGATGTCGTTGGGCCGAACCTGGTGCGCTAAAACCTATTGACTCGTGCGTTTGGCCCGGATGCAATCATCATTCACCCGAGTGCCTTCCTCTTTTTCTCACTCATTGCCGCTACGTCAGATGAAACAGCAAAGTTTTTTTTTATAACAGAATGGTGGCGAGAAAATCAGCCAGGATTCTGGGATGTGGTTTTCGACACCGTGTAAAGGGTTGCTGCTCTTTTTGTCAACAAGGAATGGCGTAGAGGTAAAAATGTATTTCTTCATCTGAGAACACTGTAGGTTGGTGGCAACTGTACAACAAGTCAATACTGGTTTCACTGTACCTTTGAGAGCGGTACAAAGTGGGCTTGGAACATCCAGACACAAGACAACATTTCTACCTAATCATGAATTACTCCTAATTTGAAAGAAAATCTAGGCCTTAGTCGACTGCTCGAGGTACGCGATAAGATCGGCACGCTCGTTCGCTTTCTTGAGGCCAGCAAACACCATCTTGGTACCGGGAATGTATTTCTTGGGGTTCTCCAAGTATTCGAAGAGGGTATCCTGGTTCCATGTGATTCCTACAAAGAATAATCACTTCAGCTCAAAGAAAACGTCCTCTTTAACACAGGGCGACATATGTCCACTCGTCCGAATTCTCGGATTCTACGAAACTGTTTGGAAGAAACACTATAATTTAGTAGGTAATACTATGTACCTACGACCCGCCGGATTCTAGAGGTGGAGTAACAAACAAGAGCTGTAAGCTCATATGGCACTTGCATGGGTTAAGATGTTTTGATTGATCAAAATTAAATTTCGACTTTGCGGTTGAGATGCGCACTCGAAGGGAGCTGGAACTTCATTTGTAAGCAAAATTCTTGAGGCAAAAATGCTAATGGGCTGATGGGCATCTGTATTGCTTAAAAGTATTTTTTTTTTACTTTGCGGGCAAGATTGGAATAATCGGATTTGAGAAGTAGCTATTTCTAAGCAAATGCTGTTAAAACTCCAATATTACAGCGAAGTTTCATCATCCTAGCACATCTGGAAGTACCTTAAATCACCGGAATCCCAGCCTCCCCCCCCCCCTCCAACTCCACCGACAATACCCGGAGCCAATCCGGTTCTGTAAATGATTAATTCAGAAAAAGCTAATTGTCATTCCCACGAACTTCAATCCAGATCACACCAGTCTAAGTGGGTCAAGTATTTTCCGCCCTCCCCCCAATAATTGTCGGATTCGGTCCGGAAATGAAAAAGATCAACAGAGAAAAATGTCCTCAGTTCAATTCTTGAATTTCACTCGAATCCGATCACCCGTTCCAAAGTTACGCATGACTGAAAATTCCGGATTCCCCTCCCTCCAGTCCCCCCACCATTATCAGATCGACACAAATTTTATTTTGAAGTCAGTTTGATCGGGTCTCTGATATGCCTGCTAAGTTTCATCGTGGACATCTCGAAAACCGCCATCACCGGAATTCTTGGAAACCCCTCCCCCCCCCCCCCCCCTACGTGTCCGGATCCAGTACAATTGTCTAAACGGTTTATCTAGAGCAGATGCTTGTTCTTCCCAGCAAGTTTCACTCCGATCCCTCCATTCTAACCGTTTCTTGAAATTTCAGGTCTCCACCCCCCAACCCCCCCTGGCTTTCGAATCCGGTCAAGACTTTAAGTGGGACATCACAGATATATAATCTATTCAGTTATAAATCACCCGTTCGAAAGTTACACACTTCTCAATTTCCCGGATCCTCCACTCCCCACCAAAATGCTCGGATGGAAAACTGATTATTTCTAAGTTTGTTTGGTCGGGTCTCTGATATGCCGAGTTAGGGTACTCTCTCATAAGTACCCTAACTCGAAAAAGTGTGACAAAATGACCTAAATTTTCAAGTTTCCAGCGCCTTCCACTCCCCTACATATGGTCGGATCGGGAAACTGATTATTTCCAGGTTAGTTTGGTCGGGTCCCTGATATGTCTGCCAAGTTTCATTTTCCTAGCACATCTGAAAGTACTCTAACTCGAAAAAGTGTCACAAAATGACCTAAATTTTCAAGTTTCCAGCGCCCTCCACTCCCCCGCATATGGTCGGATTGGGAAACTGATTATTTCCAGGTTAGTTTGGCGGGGTCCCTGATATGCCTGCTAAGTTTCATTGTCCTAGCACATCTGGAAGTACCCTAACTCGAAAAAGTGCGACAAAAAACTCGGACAGACAAACAGACGGAATTGTGATCGGTATATGGCACTTGAGCCAGAGGATGCAAGTGCCATAAAAAGGGGATTAAAAACAAAAATACTGTTTTCTTAAAACAAGATGTCAGCCAGGAAACAGTGAATATGTCGTGTGTACGATGAGCCAAGCGGTAGCCAATTACCTGAAGGGACGAAGCAACTTGAACCAGGGTAGCGCTTGCGTCTTGAATATTAATTTTCCAGACAGCGTACACTGTAAAAAGTTTCTCCGAATAAGCAATTAAAGTTAACTGCAAATAAATTTCTTGGAGTTATTTAGAGGCGAAAGCCTTTTCTCTTGCTTTGTATTATTATAAGATTATCTTTTTAGAGACAAGACTAATCCCTGCAGCAAATACTGCGACTATGGTGCCGAAAGATCTTGCACTGTACAAACAAATCTTGCAGTTTCCTACTGGGATTAATCTTGTCTCTAAAAAAATAATCTTATCTGTAATTCGGATTAATCTTATCTCAGTAGAGATAAGATTAATTCCAGTAGCAACTACTGTTTCCTGACCGAAGATTAAAAATTAAGTGTCTTTTTCTGTGTTTGTGTTTGTATGTGTTTTGTTTATTTTCTTCATTTACTCCGCCTTTCCAAAATGGCGGGTCAAAAATAAATTACTTACTGCAGTCAACTTTAATCCTTACTCAGAGAAACTTTTTACAGTATGGCAGGCCAGAAGATGTTTGGCATATTTATAGTAACAAGTCAAGATACAGAGATGTTGAGCTGAAATTCGCTTTTCCCGGAGTTCGGCTCGTCCTCTCTTTACATTGCAACCAACAACTGAATAATACAGAGGCAACAGTCCATGCCCAGATCCATGGCATATTCTGGTAAATCAAGACAGCAAGACAATAGGGCGATTCTGGCATTCGCAGGGATTCGCTTTACACAAATCAAAGCGAGAATCCGCCGAGCGCAAGAACAAACGGAAAGTCGTTGCGCCTTTACAACTTCTCGCTGGGTTGCCGAGTCAACTTTCCGCGTACGGAGTGGATTAATTTTCCAAAACTTGCGGAAGAAAACACGGCGGATAAGCCAGAGGAGCTTTCTATACCGCCAGAATCGCTCTAATGGCGGCACCACTAGACCTTTGAGAGCGCAAAAAGAAGCTCAACTACCCCAACGATCGTAATTCGGTAGGGTATCGCAGTATTTTACCTAAGCTTGGGGAAATCGAACCAGCGCTTAGGTATGAGAACCGAAAGAAGTGCGTTAGCCCGAGCTCTGGCGGAGTCTGAAACCAAGAGTCACATATCATGTGACTGTGAATGAGGTTTGATGAATGAAGCAGGTTTGTTCTACAGCATAGCCTATTTACTGTTGGGCAAGTTGTAAGGTAAGATCACTGGAACTGAAGTGCCCAAGGACAGACCAGGAATGGGAACACACATACAAACTTCACTTGTAAACTGTTCAGTTAAACAGTTTGATGCAAACAATTTCGAGTCCGACTCAACATAGACTTCACTGGTGGTGTAGGCCAGCGCTTTCTGAACTTGAAAAGAAATGGAACAGTTCATAAATCCAAACTGTAGGACTAAACTATCAATTCATGACAAGAATGATACGGGTTACTTACCCTTGGATTTGTTAGCATCTGTGTATGGGTAGCCAGCAGCCTGGCCAGTCTTTCTACCAAAGATTCCACTGAGGTTGGGGCCAGTCTTGTGTTTTCCACCTGCCTCTACTGTGTGGCACTGGGCGCATCTCTGAACGAAGATCTGGAAAAGTAAATGCTTAGTCCTACTACACAACACGCTTCATGACTGTTACATCAAAGGACCCATCTTGCTTATTCTGCCTTTCATAGTATACCTAGCTCCCTTACAGAACTATGAGCTTCTAAAATCCCCAGCTTTCGCTATTATTTCGTGTTGTGCCTACGAGATTTCAATCCTTTTTGGGATCCCAAAACGTAAGTGGGGGGATACCTAGGACATCGAAAAAGCTGTCCGTCTGTAAGCACGATAGCTCTCGAAGGGAATGAGATATTTTGATGAAACTTGGTGGGAGGATCCTTTGGGTCAAAGTACAGTAGAACTTCGTAGTAGGACAGTCAAAGCTCTGTAGCCCTACATTTGAGGGTGGGGGAGGGGTTTCAAATGAAGGGTAAGGAGACAAGCTGAATCCGAATATGAAAGATATTTTCTCACCGGACACTTAGTTCACCTGGAATCCGGCCAAAACCGGACACTAAATTTGTCGACCAATTTTCGGCTATAGAAGTCCCTCCCCTTTCTTCACACTAGTATAGCTCTGCGCGTGCATGATGCCATTATCTATGAATGTTGAGGAGAGCTAGTGTAATCGAAGGTCGAAGGGGTTTGTATATATTGTTCAAGCTTAGTAGGGGTTGATATATTTTGTTCAAGCTTAGTATTAGGATCCATTGGCACAGTACAGGTCAAGTTCGTCGTTGGGTCCTTTGGTCCTATATTAGAGGCAGAGGAGTGTTTTGAATTTACAGTAAAAACATTAAATGTTTTAGGAGCTAATAAGATATTCACGGAAGGGGTAAGGAGGTCCGCTGAATCCATATCTGATCTTAGTTTTCTTGCTGGACAAATGATTCATCACGAATTCGGCTGAAACTGGAAATTTGGTTGAAGCTCAAGTTGTTTCTGAAATTGATTAGAGGTTCGGCATCGGGGCAAGGAGACGTGTTGAATCCATTTTTGAACTTTATGTTAACAGTAAAAATATTCAAGGAATCTGACGAAGACTGAATGACCAAGACAAGACCCAAATGTTTGAATCAAATGTTAATTTGTTGGATCCCATCAAAACCTTTGGTCTTGTTCAGTCGTGCCGAGTTTATCCGTCACGCAACGTAAACTTCGTCGGAATCTCCAACGTCCGCTGACAACTCTTTCACATAAAAGGATATGAGAAGCTTGAAAGTGTTGTTCTCAATTCTGGAAGACATGGTCGACCATCAGATCTATCTTTTGTTTGGGACTTATTTTGTTTGGCGAGTTTTCCCACTTTTTATCATCCACAGTGCGTTCGGATTTCAAATGTTTTGCGCCCAGCCGTCGCGTCGGAGAGCAGGAAGGCTGGATAGAGTTGACAAGCACTAACAAGAAAATCGCTAATTTCACGTGGAAAGTAATTTCATAGTGAAAGTTTTATTTATAGTAAGAGTTCTGCTTTAAAGCTTTACTAAATAGGGCTGAGATAGACAGTCTAGTTGCCAATCACTCATTCACTTGAAGACGCTTTGAAGCCCCAATGTACCTCTGTGCTTGATTATTTAGCAACTACAGGAGTGTTGCATGAAGCCGCCCTTACTATGGCACCGCCCACCCCCCAATTGGCCATGGTACATGATCCTGCCACCTTGGATCATGAAGCTGCCACCCCCAGAAAAACCATGCAAATTCCAAGAAAACAGCAAATTTTGTTATTTGCAAAAGGTCAAGGAACCTCTCTGACCAAACAGCTGGCCTCTAACTTCACCATGTAGCAAAATACTAATTTTAGCAAAGTGGGCGACTTCATGATCACTTGGGTGCCTATATTCTTTCGTGTTCTCCAGCTTAGCCTTGAACAATTACAAGTAAACTATGGTACCAGCAGAAAGTGAAGGTTCTAAGCTTCCTTTCAGGATACTCCACTGGATTTTATCTCAACCTTTACTCTTTTTCCCTAAGTCATTTCCCAAAAATAGGAGTTTAGGGTGGCGGCTTCACGCAGCACTCCTGTACAATGATAAACAATAAATCTTTTCTGGATAGCGGGCTTTCTTCAGAAATGATCTGAAGAGTCTGATACTGAGCATTTCCTTAGCTCCATTGGCCATTGAAATTCACGTATTTTTCAAATTCAAATTTTCAGCGTCGGGGTGAACTTGACCTTTCCGGACAACAGTGCACATTCTGAATGTCGGTACTGAAGCCCAAGGTAAAACAAGGCCACAGGTTTCGCTGGATCCCAAAACTTGAATATTTACTGGACTTCTTGATCCAGAGAATCAAATCTTGTAGATTCCCGGTTTTCCACAGACCCCTTTAACATTTTGCTATTTATCCATAATCAAGCTTGTTTTACCGTGTTCGTGTTTTTTGACCAAACAACTAATCAGATGAGAAAACCAAGCTCAGATATCGATTCAGCATGCATGTTTACTCCGATATCTCATCTCCAATCGACCTCAGGAAAATCTTTTTAGCAGTATTCCCGGCGAACTGCATGTACAGCAAAAGAGCTGGTGACATTACGAGGCAAAGCTTTCTATCCACATTTCCGGGTTTTGGCCAATTTTGGCAGCTGTCAAGGCAATTAAAGTTCAAAATCGGATTCAGCAGTCTCCATACCCCAATACCGAATGTAATTGACTTCAGAAACAACTGAGCTTCACCAAATTTCCAGCTCCGGCCAGATTCCGGGTGAACTATTTGCCGGGCAGGAATTCAGCATGCCTCCTTACCCCTTTAACGACTATATTTTGTACCCTTTATTCGAAACTTCTTCCCCCACCTCTAAATATAGGGCTACAGCACCCATCTAAAAACTTGGCCTGCACTTTGATCAAATGAATCATCATACCAAGTTTCAACAAAATACCTCAACCCCTTCGAGAGTTATCGTGCTAACAGACGGACAGACAGACATATATTCAAATGATACATAGAACGGATACGTCAGCTACGATGATTTAGCAGCGATAGACGAACCTCGAAATTTCACTGCCAAAGCATTGTAGCTGACATATCCATTTTATGCACAGCTTGAATCTAAGGTTCCCAGTCAGTGTGGGCTGAAGGAGTATTTATTGACAGACAGACAGACGGATGCACAAGCTTTAAGTTATAGGTATCACGTCCCTAACCTTTTGGAATCCCAAAAACAGCACCACCGAACCACAATACATGCACTGATTTGTGTACTAGAGTCAAAAGAGTAAAGATTGATTATACCACTACTAAAAGTCGCAAACACCTACCTTCTTGCCATTTTCGGGGTTTCCGGCTGGGACTCCCATATCTGAAAAATAGGAAAGGCCTAGAGATATCTTGTTTAAAACTGACAAACTAATGTAGGTATCCGTTCAATCAGTTTCTAATCTAAAAGTGTTTAGGCTGGTTTGGTTGTTTGTAAATGTTAGAAACTGTGACAAAAAGAAAGAGTTAACAGTCGACCCAACAAAGATGAATCCAAAATATTGAATGCAAATGTTCATTTCATGCCCAAGCCTCTTACAGTTGTTCATGGTCCATCTTACAGCGAAGTGTCATGGCTTTCAAAGTCTGATAAAGTAACTGTCGAAAGTTTAAAGCCCTTTATGCAGTGTCAGAACAGATCTACAACAAGTTACTTCTTTCGAAATATGCTATGACAAACACAGCTTATAAACAGCATCAGTACAAGCAACATTATGGACACCCTGACCCACTAAAAGCTAATTGCAAATGGTAATTTGTTGATTGAATACTTGGTTTGTATAGCCTACCGACATTTGGCCCTAGCCAAGTGCACAGGTTCAATGTGTTTAAAGCCTGTTACAGTGTTAAAGGACCCCCTGCAATAAAATATTTGAATACTTTAAAACTATGCTGTGCTTTCAACAAATGACCAACGGTTTTGGCTGTTTTAAGACCTTTCCAAGACCCATTGACATCAAAAGTAGCAAAACACGGCAAGTGAGGAAACCAGTGTGGTTTTCTAGAGGGGTTAGAATGTACAGTAAGATATTGAGGTCCCCGGGTTTAGAAAATATGGAGTGATTATGGAAGTAGGTTGCACTAGTATTATAGGTAAGACAGGTCATTTAAGTGTCTTGAATGGATTTTGTATTTCAATCCCCTGCAGTAAACCAAAATCAATGAAGGATAACTGCCACAAGCTTTTTAGACTCCTACTAGGTCATAGATTACTATGATTTTTCTTCCTGACAGTTTGGACCTATTTGTAATTGCGAAGAAATTTTCTTTTAACATGTTTGAGGCGAATTTTGCGGTTATGTATTTCTAGGTTGGGAAGTCTTTGTCTCCAGTACCGAGCCTTTGCATAGTATATCCAGCACATTCTCCCCCAAACCCACCATTTATGGATACCCATGCCTAATATTGAGTATATCTAGTGATTGGCACACCAGTCAACCACAAACCCTGATTTTTGGATATTGTCTGTCTAACGCTGGGTATATCTAGCATTTGGCATAGCCTATGCCTAACGCTAGATACCCTATGCCAAAGGTTGGATAGCTGTTGGTGCCCTAACCCTGATCTACCTCATAACAAATGAATTCTGATTGGTTGATTTCTGAGCTTCATTCAAATTGTCAACATTTTATTGGGCCCTCGTATCCAGCGGGGAAACGATATACACTATTGGCATAGTGTATCCAGCATTAGGCATAGGGTATGCCAAATGCTAGATATACGGTAAACAGCGTTTGGCATAGGCTTTCCCAAAATTAGGGGTTTGTGGTAGACTGACACACACCCCATGTCTAACTACTGGATAAATCAAATAATGGATGCTTCAATCAATCATAATTCACTTATACTGGAGTAGGGTACCAACACGAACACAGGTATCCAGCATTTGTTATAAGATATCAAGTGTTACAGGAGGGGTATCTGACCTCGCTTGTATACTAATTGTTGCCGCAAAAATGTTAAAATGAAATGTACATGCTGTCCTGACAGTCAAGATGCAAATATGACCTTTTTCAGTAGTCATGTGTCCAAAAATATTCAACTCTGTGCCTTTTCTTTGTTTTGAAACTGCTTTGAAAAGTGATTGTCTAACTATTGACTTTGGTAACTCTAACCTTTTTCATCACTTAGTAAGTCAATCGAGGAACCTTTTTTACGAAATGTTGAAGCAATATTTATTTATTCAATTAGCTTCAATCTAGTATATTTGTCACATTTGTTGGCGGGGGTATTACAACTGGGGGGGGGGGGGGGGGTACGCCACCCCTCCCCAATGCTGTCGGTCAGTCTGTAAAAAATAACAGAGTTGGCACGAAGCGCTGAGATTTTTTGTAAAAACAGTTGATTTTTTTCATGAAGACGGTCGTTTTTTCTGAAAATTACTTGATTTTTCATCAAAATAGTTACTTTTGTTGTTGAAAACTGTTGTTCTGTCCGCAGAAACAGTCGGTATATTACCACCCAGTCGGTAAATACCTCGTCCCACCAAAACGTTTTGGCTAGTTGCATCTGTTTGTTGGTTCCTTTCTAAGCCAGATGGATTATTCTGAAGAAAAGGCTTCTCTGGAAATTTGAAATCTTGTCCAAGGTTGGACAGTGGAATTCCTGTAGGAAGGTAGGCTATAGGTTACACATCGGCGAAGTTAATTTAAATGCTAGATATACCTAGCGTTCTACTATACATTTAATATCCAAAAATCAGGGGTTGACAGTAAGCTGATCTAGGTATGCTACTAAACAAATAGCTTTCAAATTCTGACCCTTTGGTCACTGGAATATTATTCTCCTGAGCTTCAACTTTGGTTTTAGTTCAATATTACATCTACAACTTACTGCAAAGTATCTGAATGACTAGGTTTTCCAGCTTGAGCCTGAAGTTGCTTGAAGAGGACCCTTGCCAAGAAGGGCATAAATATAGGCTAGCTTTAATAAAATGTACCCTAAATGACTGTTTGCATCAAACCTAGATGCGAATGGATTATGAGAGAATGCATGAATACAATGATCAAGTGCTAAGGACCAGCTAAGGACGGAGGGTTCACTAGTATGTTTCCTGATTAGTGATGGCTATTAAGCATCAAGTATTTTGAAGTAAAAAGTTTCCTGACAATGGTTTTGTTGTGTTCTTAGCCTAGTGAAAACATAAGTAACATTCGTGTTGAGAGTCAAGAATAAAAAAAGAAAATTATAGGTTAAGGCCTTCAGTCACCGAAACCAGATTCTAAACACTGCACAACAAAAGAAGAGAACCTTCCCGGCACCTTATTGCTGGAAAGCTTAACACTCTGAGAAATAACTCAGCAATGAAATGCTAAACTTACTGTTAAGTTTCTTGAGGAATAATCCAAAAATTTGCCAAGATCAGCTGTGCTGTTGCGTAAGTTGTGTTTCTTTCTTCTGTAAGTTCAAGAAACGACCACAGAGGGACGGCACTGTCTAGGGAACCGGGAGCCGTACTTGATTTCCTATGGGCTACTGAACCGGTAGGTCTCACGGAAACCAAACCATATGGGCTGCGATTCCGGGATCTGACGTCATTAACTAACGGAAACTTGCATTTGCTGGTTCCCGTTCCGGTAGTAAGTGGAAATAACTCACGGAAACTGCATCGCACCAGCTTCTCTTCTGGTAGCCTCACGGAATTGTGTACTAAGAAGCTAGGGAGCCGGTGGTTGATACCGAAAACTGTATAATTGGAGCTTCTGTTCCGGTAGTGTCTACGTGGAATATTGAACTCACGGAATAGTTTGGATGAGAGCTAGGATGCCGGGATTTTCACTGACTTAAGAAAATAACATGGGAAAAATCCACTACCGGAACCCATATATTGAAAGCTAAGGTACCGGTAGAAACTACTATTTGATTAAAAATGACCAGCTCACGGCACACAGATGGCTAGGGGCTAGGGTTCCGGTAGTGAAAAAAAAATGAACTCACGGACCCATGTCAGTGCCGACTAGGAAACCGGAAGTGAATATTTTTACCTCACGGAACCCAACTCGTGCGGGCTGGGGTTCCGGTAGTGCCAAATATCAAAATTACAAACTCACGGACAAGTGTCAATATGGACTTCGGGTCCAGTACAGCTCACGGAATCCAACGGAATCCAGTTCAGACATCTTAGTTTTTTGGCCCTACCGGAACCCCAGTCCGCAGAAGTTGGGTTCTGTGAGTTAAGAATATTTACTTCCGGTTTTCTAGTCTTCACTGACATGGGTGCGTGAGTTCAATTTTTTTTATTTTTGTCACTACCGGAACCCTAGCCCATAGCCATCTGTGTCCGTGAGCTGGTTATTTTCAACCAAACAGTAGTTGCTACCGGTACCTTAGCTCTCAATATATGTGTTCCGGTAGTTGATTTTTGTCCATGTTATTTTCTCTAAGTCAGTGAAAATCTCGGCATCCTAGCTCTCATCCAAACTATTCCGTGAGTTCTATATTCCACGTAGACAGTACCAGGAACAGAAGCTCCAATTATACAGTTTCCGGTATCAACTACCGGCTCCCTAGCTTCTGAGTACACAACTCCGTGAAGCTACCGGACGAGAAGCTGGTGCGATGAAGTTTCTGTGAGCTATTTCCACTTACTACCGGAACGGGAACCAGCACATATAAGTTTCTGTTGGTTAATGACGTCAGATCCCGGAATTGCAGCTCATATCGTTTGGTTTCCGTGACAACTACCGGTTCTGTAGCCCGTATGGACATAAAGTACGGCTCCCGGTTCCCTAGACAGTGCCCAGAGGGATTGAATCTTTCTGATGAAAGTTTTGGATACGCCCCTCATACGTCCTTCATAAAATCCGATGACGAAGTGCCGCCAAACGCACTAAGCATTGTCCTAATTGGTATAATAAGGTGTATTACCGCGTATAAGACTTATTACAGATTCCTCTTTTCCTCGGAGCGCGCTGTAATAAGGTGAATAAGAAGAATAGACTAGCGTTCTATTCTGGCTTATGCAGGGCCAATCAGATCGCTTGGTTGGTTCAGCCAGCGGGCCGAGGAGAGGCGCAGCGTCGTCAGGGTTGCCAAGGAAAGCACAACAGTTCTACTTTGTTGGAAGCTAAAGAAACAACTTTTCTTAACAAAAACACGTTTTTGTTCTATTACGACGGCTTTTCGTCAGTTCGAGGATCAATGCTGTCCATCCGTTGTTTTAATAGCTTTTTTTTTACAGTATAATTTGCGTTATATTGTACTCGTGTACTTCAAGTAGTACCAAGAACCTTTTCGGATATTTTTAGAGCTCGAAAAATTGCATTACTTTGGCAACACCGGAAGCCGCATTGATAAGAACCTCTTGGGTTGTATTTGAATAGGCGTGTGTGTTAAGATGTAGACATCGCGTATAGCGCTATTCACCTTATTACACCTATTAGGACAATGCTCTCTAATAATCACACGTGAGACCTGGGGATAAGTTATCTGGCGGGTGAATGAGCGATTAGGCTTTCGCTTCTTATCGAGTCGCGCATTAGCCCTGTGGAAAATACAGCCAGCACTCAGCACTGAAGTCGGAAGCCAGAAATGACAGACTTGATGACGCTTGACAAAACAGAGCTCGGTAATGCAAAAAGAAGGGAAGAGGTATCTGGAACAGGAACAGTTTAAACATGGTTAGGCCTAAGAGGAATAGCAAAACAAACCTGTATAAACGTACACGAAGAAGTAACGGGTCATTGTTTTCTTTACGGTAGTGCACCTAGCGGCCAAAAAAGAACTAATCTGAGAGGAATTTTATGAGGGGCGTGTAAAATTCCTCTTAGATTAGTTCTTTTTTGGCCGCTAGGTGCGCGATTGTAAAGAAAAACAATGATAGGTTAATTCTTGGTGTACGTTTATCCAGGTTTGTTTTGCTGTTTTCAATAAGTCCCTCATAAAATCCAGTGAAGAATTGCCGACAGACACGCTAGAGGAACAATAACAATCACACGCGAGATCTTGGTATAAGTTATCGGAAGGGTAAATAAGCGATTAGGCTTTCGCTTCAAATCGAATCACGTATTAGCCCCGTGGAAAAGTCAGCCACCACTCAGCATTGAAGTCGGGAGCCAGGAATGACAAACTTGATGACGCTTGACAGAGCAGAATTGGGTAAAGCAAAAATAGAGAAAGGGACATTTTAAACAGTTCTAAACATGGCTAGGCCTGCGAGGAATTGAAAATAATCAAATAAACCTGGATGAACGTACACCAAGAAGTAACGTGTCATTGTTTTCTTTACGATAGCGCACCTAGCGGCCAAACAAAAACTAATCAGAGAGGAATTTTATCTCACGTGTGATTGTTTTTGTTCCTCTAGCGCAGTGGTTCCCAACCTTTTCCGTACCGCGTACTCCTAATCAAGGTTCGAAAAGATTGCGCACCCCCTTTTTCAGAAAGTGAAAAAGACGATAGTTATTTTCATAGATGATAAGGCACACATGTGTAAAATTATATACAAAATCAATGAGACAAAAACTAAAGGCTGCTTTGTGGCAAATTTTTTTTTCAAATCTCGGCTCGACGTCGTTAGCGGCATATTTTTTGCAGTCAGCCTGTTTCTGTGTTTGGTTTTGATGTTCTCCGGGCTTTAATCAAGCTTTTCGTTAGCTTATTCGCAACCTGAATGACAATATCAGTTGCAATGTCTTCGATTCTTCTTGAAACAAAATTGTTTGACACAGAAACAGATTTTACGTCAGTAGCTAGCTGTTTTTGAATCAATATTATTTCACTGACTTTCACAAGGGCTTGTAATCAGAGGCGTCACATACGGGTTGACAAAACCCATCCCCCGAAAAAGGTCGGCCAGACGATTAACAAGAAAAGAGTTGTCGCGAAGCGCTGAGATTTTTCATAAAAGCAGTTACTTAAAACAAAAAAAAACAGTCGGTAAAAATTACCTTATATCTGACAAAGATGCTAACTGTTCATACAAGTGCCATATGATTCAGCTCTTCTTGAAAACAGTCGTTTTTTTCTTGGAAAACAATCGTTTTTCTGCAGAAACGGTCGGTAAAAATTACCAGCCAGTCGGTAAATGCCTTGCCCACCCCCAAACATTTTGGCTAGTAACACCTCTGATAACAAGTGCAATAAACCAGATCGTAGCAGCCTAATACCCTCGGCCAGTAAAAATACCTTGCCCCTTAAGATGCATTTTCGCTGATGATGCCTCTGCTGGTAATATTAGGCTTCCGGCAACCAAAAATGAGTGAGGCGTGATTTTGAATCTACAGACTTCAGTTTTGGTTCCTTCGCGTACCCCTTGGAAGGGTCTCGCGTACCCCTTGGGGTACGCGTACCACCGATTGGGAACCACTGCTCCAGCGCATCTGGCGGCAATTCGTCATCGGATTTTATGAAGGACGTATTGAAAAATAGCACCGTCTTGCTGCGAAGGGCGCTGGCCTCTAACGGCAAATTCCTCTCTCAGCTTAGACGTCAGGCCTCTCTTTTCCATTTTATTTTCAATTTTCCATAGCTTTGAATCCTATAGAGGCAATAATGGGCAAGCACTGAAAACAGAAAGAAAAGTATATTTGACGTGCAAAACGGATAAGTCATGTATATTTTATTCGAGCTATATTTCGGCCCTTCTTGGCAAGGGCCCTCTTCAGGCTCAAGCTGGAAAATGTAAAAAAAAAGAAAAGAAAAGGGCGTTTGAGAAGTAACAACTCCCACAAAATTGGGGTACGCCTACGCGTGCCCGACAGTCGGTACCCCTCAAAGTAATCCACGAAGCCACGCCGTTTTCAAATGGTCTGCCACCGTTCTTTCCGACGGGTATGCCTTTCTCTGTGTCCAGGGGCCTCCCGAGGGGCGAGGGGGGGGGGGGGGTAACCCCCCCCACTCTAGAAGGCATGTGGGAAAAAATCCGGTACATTTTGACTGGTGCGGCGAAAAATCCGGATTCTCTTCTCACACTTCCCCCTAGATAGTCGGGTCCGGGAACGTAACATTTTCAGGCCCTCCCCAAACTGCGCCATGATTCGGTTCTCTAAATGATGTATCCCCACCAAGTCTCGTTCAGACCCATGTGCGATTGCACTACTCTAAGAGTACCACGAGATCTCTGCCCCCCCCCCCCCCCCACACACACACACAGTTGTCTGCAGATCCAATGATGAAACATCTGACACATGTGCTCTAGACAATTATCAAGTTTCATTTGGATTTCGAAAGTTATGGATATCCGGATTCTCCCTCCATCCACTCCTCCCAGGATGGTGGGAGCCAGGAAGTGATCTTTCCTAAATCAATCTTGGTACATTTGCCAAGTTTCATCATCCTAGAGGCTAGAACGTCCGGAAATACCCTCACTTGCGATCATCGGACTTCCTCCAGCTCATACCACTATGTCACGACCCGGTGCGATCCTGTAAATAAAATATCTAGGACTTGATGGATCTAGGTCCAACCGACCGACTTATCGGTAAATAACAGCCTTCGGCTCAAGTGCCAACAAAATGGGATAGAATAAAGACATGTACTTTAAAATCTGTGCGTCATCAATAATTTAAATTCCGCAGTCAGAAACCCAGGATTCGACGTTGGTTCCCTGGCAGTTGTTCAACCAGCCGTACCATGCCTCCCAGCCATGGCGGTTGTAGACGATCCTGGCGCATGCGACGTCATCAGAGATGTTGTCATCGATGAGGTCTGAAAAAGTGAACCTTGCGAGTAAACCGGAATCACTTTTTATGACTTATAAGTAATTCACGGCAAACCCGAGCCTGATCCATCTGTTCCTTGTCCTTATTTTAGTGGTTAGTGCTGGAACAGCAAGACATCCGACGTTCCATTTGCACAATCAGCAAATCTGCAACTGCAAACAGATACTTCTGTAGATGCAATGGCGCGAATAAGAGTAAAAAAAGAAATCTTACTAGCGCAATTGACGTTGCAGTCGTTGTACTGTGGGTTGGATGAAACATAGCACCAGTAGTAGTCGTTAATCTAAAAGTATGATTAGTTAGAAAACCAAGGGACAAATAGTGGGATTTCTATTATGCCGTTGCCCACCTTCACGCTCGTTCTTCACAATAATACAGATCATAAAATTCAGGGGAGTGCAGTACGTTAACGCTTACAAGATTTGCGCCGTGCTGTTTTTCGGGAAGAAACAACACTGAAATCAGAAAGGGAGTGCGACAAAGAGCGCTAAGACGATCATAAATGCGCAATGGGAATCTTTTAGAATTGTTCGCGCTGTAAACTTCCTTAGGTTATTTCTATGTTGCCAGGCGCAACGTAACTTTTTTATTTAGTTTTACTGTTCCGGGCCCACTTCCATGAGTCGGCCTACTTCGTCGTGACACGAAAAAATGTAGGTTTATGGTGGAAACCAGAATGGCCAACGGAATAGCCCGTCAGCTTTTCTAACAGGTTGTCAAGAAGTTTTAGTTGGAAGTGTTTCTCATTTTGTAAATTAGTCTGTTCTGTCCATCCACAAGGTACAGTGTCTACGACTGTTCTGAGTAAAACATGTGTACCGTCTACTGTGTATATGAAGATACCAGGTTAGTGCAGCACTATGTAGAACTCTAAGAACGTTAGCTAAGGGCACTCTCCTTGAACATTGACATAGGGTCGGAATCTCTCATCTACCTTCCACCCACTGGCCGGGAGTGTATATCATAGTGCGATAAGGCCAGCCTACCACCACGAAAGCACAGCAGTGCTCCGTGACTCTCACCACCTTATTCCCCACGATTAGATTTAGATCCCTCCACTCAACCGGCGATCCAAGTTGACAGCGCCATATTTTCGGTTTTTCTTCCCAGTCTCATTTCCAATTTGAAAGTTAATCTTAGGCTTGACATTTTTTTGTCTACCCGTAATCGCGGTCGGCCTTTTTCTATACCACACGTGTTCAGCAAATTGTGAACGCTACACTAAGGTGTGATAACAGAGAACACATGCTTGCGCATTCTTGTTTAAACCTTTCGAGAATATGTCTATTTAGACCCATTTTAGTTATCTTTTCGAGAAACAAAACGCTTAAAACGGTCATAACCGAAGATCTATCTCGAAACAGAACTCAAGGATGCGCAATGACGTACGATCTGTTATCAAAACTCTGAGAGTGTGGCGACCACATATGAGAACCTAGAAAATGACGTTAGAAAACTCTCGGGTTTCCTTGCAATCTCAGCGATATTATTTTATTTGGCTTCGAACATCAACCCAAGTTGTCAGAGCGACCGTTCCCCATTTGCGTGATTCAATGGGTTATGCGTTGGCTATTCAGTGTGAACTGATGGCTTTCATGTGCAGCTTACGTAAAGGGCGAGTATATATCAGCTGAAAAAAATGATGCCATTGGTGCTTTAAGTAGCAGGTTCAATTTATTTTCTGCTTGTTCTTTTTTGTTTTTATGTTCATCTCCTTTTCAAAGAAAAATAGTTCATCTGCACGAGTGCATACCTGGAAGATACCCCAATCGTAGCTTCCGTTGAAGTTTGGACCTCCCTTCGCCCGTGAGTTGAAGCTGCTCTCGTAGTTAGCAAGGCAAACCCCTAGAAGAAATCATAGTCACATAATTGACACAAGATTCTTATCATGATCGTACTCAATGTCCTAAGTATTCCTTCAGTCCTTGAACATCATCAACTTCACACCTTAAAATTTGAAACTTCAAACCGCACAAACTTATTCACAACAAACCAAAGTCAACACAACAAGTACAAATCTCGCTCATGTCAACGACCAAATCTTGCAGTAACAATACCAAAGGTTTCGATGGATCCGAAAAGGTACCCTTTCTTCGTCAGACTCCTTAAACATTTTACTATTAACATTTAATAAGAGCTACGAGCTCATATGGCACTTGTTACGAGTAGGTGGTACAAGAAAGTAAATGAGAATGTCACAAAATACCCTGTCATCCAGAAATATGGTCCGTCTAGAAACGGGATATATAATTTGACTCGAGTCTGAGCATTTCCGACATCGCCTTGGATCATCTAGAGCAAATGACTTTTATACCTTCCAAGTTTCAACCCAATAGATCCACTCATTTGGTCCCTAGACAAGCCAAGCGATTTCCGTACCCGCCTCCTACTGCCTCTATCGCAGCCGAATCTGGTTCGGACTCCTAAATGGATCATCTAAAGCATTTTATCTTACCAATTATCAAGTTGCACTTGAATCTGAGCATTTTGGGGGAACTTCCAGTAACTCCTCGCCCCCCGCCCCCATCGTGATCGGATCAGATTCAAATTAATCTACGGCATATGATCTCTCTACCTACCAAGTTTCATTCAAATCCCTCGACTTGTTTAACCCTTATGCGAGCCACAACATTTTCGAGACTACCCTTCCAACACCTCCTATTGTGACTGAATGACTCGGAAATAAAATTTCTCATCTCTGTCATCTCCTCTTCCTGTCCGTCAGGTTTAACTCGAATTGGAGCATAGCATATTTTCAAATTTCCGGCTCCCGCTATACCCCCCCCCCCCCCCCTACCTTGGTTGGATCCGGTCTAGACGCAAAATAATAAATCAAAGCCGCACAAACTTGGAACCGTACAACTTGCATCCCATTCTGTCCATCCGTTCGGTTTTTGTGCATATCAAACAGTTTCCGGACCCCCCCCCCAACTCCCGCAGCCGTGGCTGCATGCGGTTCGGACGCATGTTTTGCCTGTCTAAGTCGTAATTTCTTATCCCATAAAGTTTCATTCGAATCGGACCACCCATTCGCAACTTACGGAAGTCAGTAATTTCTGGATTCCCCTTCCCTCAACTCCCCCAAAGATGGTCGTGTCCAGGAACACAAGTTTTTCTAGGGCATTGTGTTGGGTCCTTAGGTCACTGCAAAGTTTCATCGAGGACAGTGGCGATCACAGGAATTCCGGCAAAGCCCCTCCAACTCCCCCACAGAGCCTTGAAACGATCTGGTTATGTCAATTACGTATCTATGTTCTTCCCACCAATTTTCATCCCGATCCACCTACTCTAAGCGTTTTCAAAGATTTCAGGTCCCCCCCCCCCCCAGTTCCCGCGAATGTCACCGGGTTCGGTTCGGATTTAAAGTGGGACGTCTGAGGCACGATGTGTTTCTAAATATTAAGTTTCATTTAAATCCGATCACCCATTCAATAGCTGAGTTTGCCACTAGCTTCCGGATTCCCCATCCCTCCACTCCCCAACGATGGTCGGATCAGGGAAACTACAATATCAGGTCAACCTGTTCGGGTCCGTGACAAGGCTGCCAAATTTCATCGTCCTAGCACATCAGGAAGTACCGAACTCGCGGGATCACTAGAAATTTGCCCCACCCCCTCCAACTCCCCCACAGAGACCGGATTCGGTCCGTTTATGTCATTTACGGATCTAGGACTTGTGCTTGTTCTTCCCACCAAGTTTCAACCACAGCCTTCCACTCCAAGCGTTTCCCAAAATTTCTGGTCCCCCCTCCAACTCCCCCACTGTCACCGGTTCAGATTTAAAATAGTCTTTCTGTATGTCAAGTTTCATTAAGGTTTGTAAGTTACCGGTTCACCGTTACCGGGGGGGGTTACACCGTCACCGTTACGTAAGTAAAAAAATACCTCACTTTTCGGGATTCCCCCTCCCTTCAGCCCCCCCCCCCCCAGATGGTAGAATCGGGGAAACGACTATCCTCAAGTCAATC
>JAKZAP010000036.1:0-114294 GCA_023053575.1 Branchinecta lynchi
GGCTGAGGTTCCATCTCATAACGTCGGAGTCGCGACCGTGTTCACATTATGATAAGATTTCCAAGTCGGAGACTTACTCGTTTAGCAGATGTAAATACTCAGCTTCTCAACGAGGTTATGTTGCAGAACATTGCTCCGAACATCGAAATTTGTCAAGAAAGAAGTAGAATAAATACATGAACATAGCTTCAAAATCAGAATAGGGGTCGTGTCCCCCTCGGTTTTCACGGCGGCTGTGGACTCGTCCGGGGTCTGGTAACTATGGAAGTGGGCTTCCCCTTCCAGAAAATACATTCGCTAAATGGGCTAGGATATCAATCAGGCCTTCCGGGAATGTTCTAATTTCGGGCTTCGGTTTCCGGAACCTGTGGAATCTCATTAGGCAGACAGAAGAGCGGAGAGATGGCCGTGTGATCTGATGTAATTACTTCCCAGGACAAATATGATAGGAATAGAGAATTTTATAAATGAGTCTACAGAGGTTGAGCATGAAGTAATGAAGAAAGAAGAGACATCACTTACACTCTCACAAGCCTCATGATATTTACACATTGACGTGCCATTTCCGCGGATGTGAGATAACACACAATGTCGACGTTACAGAATATTATCCCATTGCCATCTTTTACTTATTTCTTGCAAAAGGTGGTATCTGACCAGTCACCGTGGTAACTGATATTGAGATACCACGGTCCGGTCGTGGTAACTGGTCATGGTATCTGAAAAATTCATCTCACTTTCATCATCACCAACAATAGAGCCTAGGATTTGTCAAATCGGTAGGAAAGAAGTTTAGCACTTAGTTGTGTGACTGGATATCAGTTTTTGGGATCCCAGAACGTAAGTGGAGGGATACCTATGACATCGAAAAGTTGTCCGTCTGTCCGTCCGTCTGTAAGCACGATAACTCTCGAAGGGAATGAGATATTTTGATGAAACTTGGTGTGAGGATTCGTTGGGTCGTCGGACCAGTCAAGTTCCTAGATGGGCTTTGTAGCCCTACATTTAGGGGTGGGGGAGGGGTTTCAAATTAAGGGGCAAACAAAATATTTTTAAACAGCTAATGTGATAGTCGATTATGGGGTAAGAAGACATGCTGAACACGATGGTGAAAACCATTTTGTCATCGAACATGTAGTTCGCCCAGAATCCGGCCAAAACCGGAAAGTTTGTTAAAAGTAAAAGTTTTATTTTAAGTTGATTAGATGTTCGACTTAGGGGTAGGAAGACACGCTGAACACGGGGGTGAAAACCATTTTCTCGACGGACAAGTAGTTCGCCCGGAATCCGGCCCAAACCGAAAGTTTGTTAAAATTAGAAGTTGAAGTTGAAGTTGAATAGATGTTCGATTTAGGGCAAGAAGACATGCTGAACACTTATATGAAAACAATTTTCTACCCGGATATGTAGTTCGCCTGGAATCCGGCCAAAACTGGAAAATTGGTAGAAGTTAAAGTTTTATTTCTAGTTGATTAGGTAACCGATTTAGGGGTAAGAAGAGAGTGCTGAATCCCTGTGTGACAATCATATTTTACCCTGACATATAGTTCGACCGGAATCCGACTGGAGTCGGAAAATTTGTTATAAGTTAAATTTTATTTGAAGTTGATTAGATGTTCATTATTGGGGAAAGAAGATACTCATTTCATTTTTGAGAGTTCATTTTTGAGCTTTCTTTTTTTCGCCGGACAATTAGTTCTGGACAATTAGTCTGGCGATGACTGGATCTGGCTAAGACAAGACCCAGTTGTCTGGATCAGATATTGAATTTTTGGGATCCCATCGAAACCTTTGGTCTTGTTCTTTTGGAATGACTTTGAAAAGCGCAATTTCGGCAATTGACCGCTTTTGCACAGCAACCGTAGTACTAGACACCACGGTTACTGAAAAACAACTAATTTCAGATCCATTTACCGTGGTAACAGATCCCATGGTATCTGCAAAAACGCGACTCATATTTCGTGTTATGTTCTATAGAAACGTAACACTTTAAGGATCACACACCATTTTTCTGTGTCATCAAAAGATGGTGTGTTTTCTCGTGTCTGTTAAAATTGCCAATCCTTTAGTAGATTTAGAAAAATTTGACAGTGTGATTACAAATTCTTGGTACCTGTTCGAGGACGCACATGCTGCTCATAGTTGTTTGACCGTTTTTTGCACAGAAACAGTAGTACTAGACACCACGGTAACTGCAAAAACAACTAATTGCAGATCCAGCTACCGTGGTAACAGATACCATGGTATCTGCAAAAACGCAACTCATATTTCGTTTTATGTTGTATAGAAACGTAACACTTTAAGGATCACACACAATTTTTCTGTATCATCAAAGATGGTGTGTTTTGTCGTATCTGTTAAAATTGCCAATCCTTTAGTAGATTTAGAAAAATTTGACAGTGTAATTACATATTCGTGGTACCTGTTCGAGGACGCACATGTTGCTCATAGTTGTTTTAGAATAGGGTAGGCTGGCAGAAAACCAGCTTTCTTTTCAAAGGAATACCAGATCTGCTGTTAGATCGCTATTACGTTTACATGCCCGATAAGGGGATTCGTCTCCTCTACGGAGCTGAATAGTTTCGAGGCTCCTAGTAGTTGAGAGCACGGTAGGCTGGGAGAAGAAGAACTATAAGAACTTTTTTCAGGACTATCAGGCACACTGTTAGTATGCTATTGGGTTTACATGGAAGATTTTGAAGTCCACCTCCAAGAGAGTGGCATAAATATGTACCTCGATATAAATACCAATATATACCCAAATGTATAACTTCAAGATATACCTAAATATAAACCCTCATTGTATGCGTCAATATTGGCACAAATTGTTAAAATATGTAAGCTACATCATCGATAGTCTATATATGCTCCATAAATCGTGCCAAGGTAATTCAGACGCTTAACTTTCCGCTTTTGAAAAGCGTTAGGAATAAGGCCTCGCTTCACTTGGCTAGTTTTCAAATTATATGCTTGTACAAATATTTATGAAACACATTTTCTAACCCAGCGGTCAACGAAGTTGCCAAAAAGGGGGTTGCCGTGAAGTTGCTCCAAAAAGCTGTCATAAGGGAAGTGGGGTAAGTATCGACAAGAACTGTCATCCAGTTTTTTGCCTGTCCGGTCCGGACGCTTCAATCCGGGTGAAGGGGCATCCTCTTCCTCCTTGATACGACAATTCCAGAGCCTCGTTTTTGTTGCATGCTGCAGGTCCACTTCTCGGCCGATTCCGGACTGATTCTTTCTACATCCGTTTTTGCACTGCAGCGCTTCCGAGGAGGACGGCAGCGCTTCTCGAGAATCGCGGACTTGCTCACCGACCAAGTCCATGCTTCCTTGCAAGATGCTGCAGCGCTGCCGCTTCAACCAAGAAGAAAGTGAGTCCAAAAACGCACATTTTGCAAAAGCAAAGAAGTGCTGCAGCAGCGATGCGGCAGCGCTATTGCAAGAAAAACGAGGCTCAGATGTACAGGATTCATTGGCAACTCGCAACTCTCATTTATCTTACAGCGTAACTTCATGAGAGCTGGGTACTAGCTTTCCGATGGTAGGAGCTTTACTAGGTATTGGCGTACTAAATCGTAACTGTTATTTCTCTTATAGCGCAACTTCATCATGGAAGGTGGCGCTATGGTACTGGCAGACGGTGGAGTGGTCTGCATCGACGAGTTTGACAAGATGAGGGAGGATGATCGAGTTGCAATTCACGAAGCCATGGAGCAGCAAACCATCTCCATTGCTAAGGTATGAATAGAATAGAATAGAATATAATTTACCAAAAAAGCCCGAGGGCCATGGCAACAAAAATTCTAAGAAACGCACTCACTTACATAGATAACACGCAGCTCCTATTCTAAAAATCTCCTTCTATTCTCCATCGCAAGCCTCAAGAAACGTCCAAGTATTTTTACAGTAACAAAACACTCATCCTTCATCATCCTTACCATCCATTCTTCATTAAACACTCTCTCACCAAATACCTCCTTTCGCCATTCATTCAATTCCACACAATCACACATCAAATGTACTACGCTTTCGTCCTCATGACCACACATAGGACAGAAGTAAGGACCAATTCTCTCGTTTACTTTACCAATATATTTTCTCCTTGCCCCAAGTGGTAAACTATCAGCCCTCATCTCAATAATATGCTTAATATCCTCCTTACTTAACCCTGCTTTAAACACAATACCCTCGCCCCAAGTCTCTTTGGCCTACCCCAGCTATACTGGGTTCGCCGGGACCACTCCATCAGGTGACACATACACTGTCAGAAGTTTCATTAAAGATAACACAAGGATGCGCGGTTTCAACAGATGACATTTGGGATGTTAGCTCTTATGTTTTTCAGACATTACGCAATAACACTTTATGCATAACGGTCATTGCCGCCGAAAGCCGAAAAAGTATCTGCTAATTTTTCGGATATCATGCTGACAAACAAAATAGTCAGCAGATATTTTTTTTTCTGTGTGTGTTTGTCTCTTTTTGTATGCATAACACTTTAATGCGCAACGTTTGAAAGACATAACAGCTAACATCATCAGTGTTATCTGTTTAAACTGCACATCCTTGTATTATTCTTATAAAACTTCTGACAGTTTAGTTGCGCATCCTTATGTTGAATGTTATGATGATACCGAGAATATTTCTGTTATGACTCTTCCAAGTTTACGTTTCGAGAAAAATAAATCTGTCATGGTTTATGACCTTTTTAAATGTTATGTTTCGCGGAAAGTTCACATTGAAAAGGGTCAT
The DNA here is from genome assembly GCA_023053575.1 of Branchinecta lynchi. NCBI lineage: Eukaryota > Metazoa > Arthropoda > Branchiopoda > Anostraca > Branchinectidae > Branchinecta > Branchinecta lynchi. The sequence goes on from JAKZAP010000036.1 coordinate 4,756, forward strand.
ACCAGATATGTTTTCATAACGTTTAACACGAGGATGTGCAAACATGTGTTGTATGAAAAAAAAAAAAAGTTTGGACAGTGCAGTAGTTGTATTGGGAAAAAGCCCGAGGGCCTTTCACCTTCAGCTCGATAATCTACAAATACGTAAATATCACTAAAATTAATCAACTATAAAAGATTGCTTACACCTGGCTCCCTGACGCTCTATTTACACATTTGCTTACCTGTTGCTTACCTTACTTTTATATTGGGCATTCTGTTAAAGCATACTGTCAGAAGTTTGATAACAGAAAGCACATGTTTGCGCATCCTGGTGTTAAACTTATATAACTACTATATTTGATATAATGAAGAAGGACCTGGCAGATGCTAAATTATCAGTTAGTTCAACTAAGAGTTTTGTATTAAGAGTTTCTTTCGTTAAGAGAGATCTTCCAGTTATGGAAAAGATTGGTCTGGAATGTATTATTGTTGTCCTAGGATTTCTTTAAAGTTGTCCCGAATAGGGTAGAGATCCGACCGTTTAGTTACACAAAGATAATTTCGTAAAGCACATTGTCCTGGCATATCACAAAAAAAATCAACGAAGAAACCAACGAAAATGGGGTTTGTAAAGGCCAGGGAATATACTGAAATAAAAGGCCTTTACAAACCCCATTTTCGTTGCTTTCTTCGTTGATTTTTTGTGTTTAGTTACACATCACTTATGCACTTAAATAGGCCCGAAAGCTTGATAAAAATGCGTTACTTTGTTTGTCCACTTCTACAGAAAATCGACTGGGTGAGTTTAGGGTTGTCGTGCAAGCAGCACACATTCTGAACACTAATACTAAAGCCTCCAGTGAACAAATATAAGACCCGTTCGATGGGTCAGAATATTTCAGTGTGTACAAATATCTGATGTAAAAATAAGCTGCCTTTGCAGTTAAACTTTAAAGCGTTGATAGATTCACTGGTTGCTACTCCAAAATCAATCAATTTTTTTTTCAAATAGCTTAAAGCTAGAAGAGAAATACAAATATTTACGAAATACACAGACATAAAACAAATTAACTAATATACTTACAAGAAATTACCAGAAATAAATGATGGGATGAAACTATGTAAATTCGGAAGAGGGATTAGCCGGACATGGAGAAAACTGATTGCCAGCATTCCTCTCGGACCGACGCACGGAAGACATGAGGGGAGGGGAGAATAGACGGCCTATCTGGGGACAACACATCATCATTGCTCCAACATTTTTGAGAGACTATTTTTGCGGTCAGTTAATTTAGGAAGTTGGTCCATCATTGTCATGTTTTACGTACCATTTTGCTTAGTTGAGAATTATGTCTGAAGGGGCGTTTGTCGTACTTTCCGTGACAAATCTTTTTATCAAATCGCCACTTAGAAACCGGAGTGCTTGTGCAGGAAAATTAGGTGCTTGGAGTTGTTGTGGACTCATTAAGGGCAGGGGAAAACTTCGTTAAACGCCATGTACTGTTTCTATGGCATCCGTGCGTTTGTCAAAAGAAAGTCAGATGGAATACCAACTACTCTGTTATTGGTGTACGTATTAGTTGCGTTTTTGCTGATACCATGGTGTCTGTTACCACGGTAGCTGGATCTGCAATTAGTCGTTTTTGCAGTCACAGTGGTATCTGAATATCAGATCCCACGGTACCTTGCCAGACCACGGTAACTACAAAAACTCCTTTTGACCGTGGTATCGGATACCACGGTAACTGCGAAAACGACTTTATACCGTGGTATCAGATGTATCCATGGTCTCTGTTAAGTCCAAATGGCCGTAGTACAGCAGAGGCTTGCTTATTTGAACACTTCTCTAAATTTGTTTACTACCCTGGTTTTCCCACTTGCTTACTAAACAGTCAGATGGAAAGGAAAACCAACAAACTTGAGGTCAGCTAATAGCCAACTGTTTCAGGTTTTCCTGTCAAAAACTCGTGGGTTGAAATTGAGGAAATCAGATTTTATGACGAGTTTTTGGGATCCCAAAACGTAAGTGGAGGGATACCTATGACATCGCAAAAGTTGTCTGTCCGTCCGTCCGTCTGTAAGCACGATAACTCTCTAAGGGAATGAGATATTTTGATGAAACTTGGTGTGAGGATTGTTTGGGTCAAGGGTAAGGTCGAGTTCGTAGATGGGCTCTGTAGCCCTATATTTGGGGGTGGGGGAGGGGGTTCAAATTAAGGGACAACACACATTTTGTAAACAGCTAATGTGATGTCGATTAGGGGTAAGAAGACATGCTGAGCACGATGCTGGAAACCATTTTCTCGCCGGACAACTGGTTCGCCTGGAATCCGGCCAAAACCGGAAAACATGTCAAAAGCAAAAGTTTTATCTGAAGTTGATTAGATGTAAGAAGATACGCCGAGCCTGTATATGACAAGCATTATTTACCCGGACGTATAATTTTTTTTAAGTCAAAGTTCTATTTAATTTTAATTAGATGTTCTTATAGGGATAAGGAGATACGCTGGATTCGTTCAGGCGAAACCGCAAATTTGGCAGAAGTAAAGCAGGAAGTTTCGGTTAGTATCGTCAAAATAGATATGGCCCATATAGGTATAGATTGATAGATAGATGGAATATCTGAACTCGGTTTTCTTTGATGATTAGCCTGGCGAGGAGTGGATCTGGCGAAGACAAGAACCAATTGTCCGGATCAAATCTTAGATTTTTGGGATCCCATCGACACCTTTGGTCTTGTTTAATGTGCTTCTTCTTTGTATGGCACTTGCAGCCTCTGGCTCAAGTGCCATATACCTATCGCAATTCCGTCTGTCGGTCGGTTCGTTTTTTTTGTCACTCGGCCAAGTACCATATAGCGATTGTAATTCGTGACGGTCTGTCGGTCCGGGTTTTTCTAGTTCGGCCACTTTCAGATAAGCTAAAACGATGAAACTTGGCAAGCGTATCAGGGACCGGGCCAGATTACATTAGAAATACTCGCTTCCCCGATCCGACCATCTGGAGGGGAGTGGAGGGACGGGGAATCCGAAAAAACTAGGAAAAGTTAGAAATTTTCAGCTTACGAACGGGGGATCAAATCTCAATGAAACTTTATATATGGAAGAATGTCGTGTCATAGACGTTCCGTTTCAAATCCAGACTGGATCCGGTGACATTTATTCAAACAATGTTTACAACGGATACGTCAGCTACGATTCTTCATCAGCGATATTTCGGCCATTCTTGGCAAGGGTCCTCGTCAGGCTATCAATCCTGCGGTGACATTAAGAGGAGTTGGAGGGGAGAACTGGAAATCTTGGAAAACGCTTAGAGTGGAGAGATCAGGGTAAACTTGGTGGAATGAACAAGCACAAGTCCTAGATACGTGATTGACATAACTGGAACGGATCCGCTCACTTTGGAGGAGTTGGGGGGGGGGGGCGAATTTCTATTGATCCCGGGAGTTCGGTGCTTCCTGATGTGCTGGGACGATGAAAATTGGGAGGCATGTCAGAGACCATAACAGCTTGATTTGAGAATAGTCGTTTCCCCGATCCAACCATCTGGGGGGGGGGGGGAGAGGGGAATTCGGAAAAGTGAGGTATTTGTAACTTAAGAACGGGTGATCGGATTTGAATGAAACTTGATATATAGAAAGTCCTCGTGTCTCAAGACGCCCCATTTTCAATCCGGAGCGGATCCGGTGACATGGGGGAAGGGGGGAACCGGAAATCTTTGGAAACGCTTTGAGTGGAGGGTTCGGGATGAAACTTGGTTGGAAGAACAAGCACAAGTCCTAGATACTTCAGTGACATAACCGGACCGGATCTGGTCACTGTGGGGAAGTTGGGGGAGGGGATCCGAATTTCTAGTGATCCCCCGAGTTCTGTACTTCCTGATGTGCTAGGATGAAGAACTTTGCAGGCGTGTTAGGGACCCGCACAGATTGACTTCAGAATTTAGTTTCCCCGATCCGAACATCGTGAGTGGAGTGAAGGGATTGGGAATCCGGAATCTAGTGGCAAGCTCAGCTATTGAGCGGGTGATCGGTTTTAAACGAAACTTGATATTCAGAAAGACCTCGTGCCTCGGACGTTCCATTTTAAATCCGGACCGAATTCGGTGACATTGGGGGGAACCGAAGATTTGTGGAAACGCTTGGAGTTGATGTAGTGGGGTTGAGGTATCACTTGTGGGTGGAGGGGGCATCGCAAAACTTTTGAAATGCTTAGAGCTAAGTCGAGGGATTGGGATGGAACTTGGCGGGAGAACACGCATTAGGCCTTAATGAAGGAGCCAGATTGTATCGGAGCTCAATGGGAGGAGATGGGGGGGGGGTCCCGGAATTCCAGTGATCGCCAGTTAGGATTGTTCCAGATGTTCTAAGGAAGATTAAACTTTGCAAGCATGTTAGTGACTTACGGTGTCTCTGTAATAATAATACAAAGATGGCACTTAACATAAGTGACTAAACACCGTGACCAATAAACCAGAAGGCCCCGACAACAGAGTCTAGGACTCCGTTATCGGAGCAACGTAAAGTGCCATCTTCGTATTATTATTAGTTTGCTTGACATGGGGTATGATAAATATTCCGTCAGCCCAAGCTGACTGCGAATCATATTTGACGATGCAAACGGATAAGTCAGCTACATTTTATTAGAGCTATATTTCGGCCCTTCTTTGCAAGGGTCCTCTTCAGGCTCAAACCGCTCAAGCTGGACAATGAGTCATTGTCCAGCTTGAGCGGTTTGAGCCTTGCCAAGAAGGGTCGAAATATAGCTCTAATAAAATGTAACTGACTTATCCGTTTGCATCGTCAAATATGGGAATGTGGGCTGGTTAGATGAATTTGCCTTCGGACGGGATCACTGTTCCTGTGGCCGGCTTGTACCAGACTATTGTAGTGGTTTGCGAATTCTGTTCACAAGCCCCTTGGTAGCTCAATTGGTAAGAGCGCCTACCTTGTAAGTAGAGGGTTCTGGGTTCGTATATTGTCTTTCAGTTCACTACTCATAAAATGGAGACAATTGAATGGTAACACAAACTAGATGTGCTTTGGTGATGTATGGAAACTAGACATCAAAGTGAAAGAATATTTTCGTGCTGAGAGATGATGGCGATTTGAAACCTTTTCAGCGAAGCATTGACTCTTTGTTTAATCACGGTCCTAGGGGCCGCAGGATGGTACTGATATGGAACTCGTAAATATTTGTTTTCTTTGCAAGGTTTTGAAAGCTTTCAAAACCCACAGCCACTTATCTGATGGTCTCACATTTCAGTTGTTTATTGCATAATTTAAATAAACAAATGCGTCATCATAAAATATATCCGATAAAACTAATTGTGAACCCCTCGAAGTTCACTTTGGGGGAATTGGGGGGGGGGGTCCGAATTCCTAGTGATCCCGCGAGGTCGGTGCTTCCTGATGGGCTAGGGCGATGAAAATTGGCAGGCATGTCAGGGACCAGACCAGACTAAATAGGAAATAGTCACTTCCTCGACCCGACCATCTGGGGGGGGGGAGGGGGAAGCTAAAAATTTAGGTTTTTTAACTTGAGAACGTGTGATTTGATCTTGATGAAAGTTGATATTTAGGATGACTTCGAGGTCTCAGACGTCCCACTTTAAATCCGGACTGGATCCGAAGACACTGGGGGGAGTTGGAGGAGGAACCGGAAATCTTGAGAAACGCCTAGAGTGGAGGGATCGGGACGAAACTTGGTTGGAAGAACAAGCACAAGTCCTAGATACGTCATTGACATAAACGGACCGGATCCGGGCACTGTGGAGGAGTTGGGGGGGGGGGGGGCGTATTTCTAGCGATCCTGCGAGTTCGGCATACGTCCTGATGTGCTAGGACGATGAAACTTGGCAGGTATGTCAGGGATCCGAACAGATTGACTTGATAATAGTCGTTTCTCCGATCCGACCCAGGGTTGGTCACCAAGAACCAGGGTGTAAGAGTTACTTTAGGATAATTTGGGTTACTCAGGGTTAATTTGGGTTACTTTTGGTTACATTGGATTACTCTGGGTTACATTGCATTGGGTTACTTTGGATTACATTAGGTTACATTGGGTTACTTTGAGATACTTTTGGGTTACTTTCCAGGGTGTACGAAGTTACTTTTGGTGACCAACCCTGGGATCCGACCATCGTGGAGGGAGTGGATGGATGCGGAGTCCGGAACCTAGTGGCATGGATAACTTTTGAACGGGTGATCGGGTTTGAATGAAACTTGGCAGGCGGAAAGAGCTATCGCCTCAGATGTTCAGTGTCAAGTCCGGGTCGGGTCCGATACCTGTGGGGGGATGGGGGGGGGGAACTCAAGAAACGCTTAAAGCGGAGAGATTGGGACGGAACTTAGTGGAGAGAATGAGCATTAGGCCTAGATACGAAATTGACAGAGCCAGATGGTTTCGGGGCTCTGTGAGGAGAGCTGGAGGGGGATCCTGGAATTCAGGTAATCGCGAGTTAGAATAGTTTTAGATGTTCTAAAACAAAGAAAGGCATATAAATGACCCGACACATTTGACTTAAGAACCTGACAAAACATACCCCGGAAACTTCTGTTCCTAGATCCGAGCATTTTTGGGGGAGCGAGGGAAGGGAAATATGGATATTGACTTGACTGCAAATTGCGAACGAGTGGTCTGATTCGAGTGAAATTTTATGGATGTTAAGAATCGATGACCTAGACGTGTAAACGTGCGTTCGAACTAAATGCGACCACGGTTGGGGGAATTGGGGGGGGGGGGGTAACTTTTGGCATGCACAAGAACCAAACGGCCGGATGGAATGAGATCCAAGCTCGACAGTGTCGAGTTTGTGCGGCGTAGATTTGTTATTTGGTGTTCGGGGCGGATTAGGCCAAGGGGGGAGGGGGCGGAAATTTTAAGATAGGCAATGCTCCGGTTTCAGTAAAACTTGATGGACGGGAAGAGGGGATTATGGGATACGACGTATATGTTTCCAAGTCCTCTTCGGCCACAGTGGGGGGAATTGGAGGGAGAATGCCGGAAACTTTGCTCGTATAGGGGTCAAACAAGTGCATCAGTTTAAATGAAACTTGGAGCGTAGAAAGAGCATATACCCTAGATGACATATTTTAGGGTCCGAACCGGATCCGACAACGGTGTGTGTGGGGGGGGGGTGCCGGATTTTTCCAGAAATGCTCAGATTCCTGTGAAACTTGATATATGGCGTAAAAGAAGATGCTTTAGGTGATCCATTTTTGAGTCCGAACCAGATTCCGCCACGGTAGGGTGAGATGGAGGGAGTACCGGAAATTGTGTAGCACGTCTAGGGATCAAACGAGTGAATCTATTGGGCTGAAACTTGGAAGTTTGAACAGTCATGCGCATTTGCTACAGATAATCCGAGACGATGCAAGGAACTGCTCAGATTTGCGTGAAACTAAATATCCTATTTCTATTTTCGAACCGCTTTTTTGGATGACGGGTGTTTTTTGTGACGTTCTCATCTACTTTCTTGTACAGCCTGCTCGTAACAAGTGCCATATGAGCTCGTAGCTCTTGTTTTGTACTGTAGCCTACCTTACCGAGCTTCCATTGCCAGTCAGTATAGGGCTTCTGCCTCAGTCAGAACAGGGCTCCTCCGTCAGACCAGGGGTTCTGTCTTAAGTTAGAAGAAGAAGAAAACCAGCAGGGTCCTCTGCTTCCTAGTTTTTCGCGAGGAGTTAAAGCACGCCGACTTTACCTATTTTAATGAGTCTTATGTCCCAGTTGCGTCGTATCAACGGATTTCCTTGGAATCACTTTATGAGCATTATCAGTTATTATTCGGTGTTATTAACGACTCCCCCTTGTACATTTGCAGCGAAGCGATATCCAATTAGACGTGTAATTTGCTTAGTAATGTGGAAACCAAGTTATCGGAAAGACTGGTGGGAAGCGAGCTAGACTTGCACGTTTGCTGTAGTTGGTCGAGTTGGTTATGCAGTGCAGTACAGTACAGTCAGACATACAGCCCTTTATTGTTCAATCTGTACATCAATGGCCTTGTAGACGGAACAGATTCTACTATTCTGCTGTATGCTGATGACACGAAGCTATACCGAGTAATTCGAATCCCCTGTAAGAATCACTGCAACTACACGCTGATCTAGATAAAATAAATAAATCGATGAAAGTCTGGCTGATGGAAATCAACGCAACAAAAAGTCATCTTATATAAAATTGGAGACACCGTCATCTTATAAAATTGGAGACACCTTCCTAAGCAGCAGCGATGAGGAGAGGGATTTGGGTATCATAGTCGACTCCCAAATAAGCTTCCACAGCCACTATGAACAGACCATTTCCAAGGCTAAGAAAGTTGCTGGTTTACTTCGAAGATCTTTTCAGTTTCACAACGAGCATATGCTTACTACACTGTACACCTGGCTAGTAAGGCCCATTCTCGAATATGGGCATTACTCAGTTAGACCCTTTTGCAATAGAGGCATTGATTCCCTCGAGACTGTTAAGCGGCGGCTCACGAAATTCCCGGCTAAACTGCGATATCTCCCATACCAGCAAAGCCTTGAAAGACTTTAACTCCCTACGCTGGCATACCGTTTCCACAGGGGAGACCTCCTTGAGACATACAGGCTATGCCACGGTATGTACGAAAACGTCGAAGCTGACGACATCCTCAACTTTAACTTTAACAACTTACGCGGTCATAGCCTCAAACTCACCGCAGAGAGGTTCTGCAAAGATATTGGTCGGTGGAGCTTCAAAACCGCGTGCCACCCCATTGGAATCAACTGCCCGAAGAAACAGCAAACTCTCCATCACTACGCCGATTCAAGAAAGAAATTGATGGAATATTTCTTTCCCAAATGTACGACCCTAAATGTTTCAAAAGAACTTTGTAGAGGTTTTGTGGCCTTTTTCTTTATCCTTCTAAAATTCTCGGAGTCTGTGTTTGTTTTCTTCAGTTGTTAAGGATTTTATTATCCAGCTACATAAATTGGATTGTCGAAGTTTAGCTGTAAAGGCAGCTTATTTTTACATCGGATATTTGTATATAGTGAAACATTTTGACACATCTAAGGGACTTTGGATTTTTCATCCGAGGCTCTAGTAATGACATTCAGAATCTGCGCTGGCACATGCTAACCCAAAGTTCATCAAGACGCGGAGATTTTGAATTTAAAAAAAAAAGTCTGCATTTGCAGGATTAAGGCCGATTAGCGCCGGCTTATTTTTTGGCAATGGGTTACCTTTGTAGTTGGTAAATATTTCAAGCATACAGAAACAGGCGCATAGAAGTACCACAAATCCGTGCATTCGAGGAAATCCATTATTTGCGGATAGCGGACAAACGGAGTAACGCATTTTTATCGGGTTTTCAGGCCTATTTAAGTGATAAGTGATGTGTAAGTAGACTGTTGGGTCTTAGCCCTTTCGCTTAAACTTTAAGAAAGTACCACCGTTGTATGCCACTGGAGGTTCGGCACTTTTGATAATAATGATGATATTTTTAATTTGTAACCCGTCAAAATCATAAAACACGAAGAGGAGTAAATAATAGGGAAAAAAGAGAAAAAGAAAGGAAAATATTACAGACAAAACCCTTTTAATGTCCCTGTTCCAGTTTCATTTCACAAACTTCTAGCTGTCCTTACCTTAGCAAGAATTATTGCTACAGGGGACCGCAAGTCGATTTTTTTTTTTTTTTTCTTGTCAGTTTGTTATTTCTACATTATTTTTTCTCTCCTTTTTTTTGTTTTTTTCCTTCAGACTATATGAATAAAGAATAAGCCCCGCCCATTGCCAGGCCGTATGCTGGGGCCACAAAGAGTTAATGGTGTTTATTATTTTTTTTATGAATAAAACTGAACTGAAGCAGGGGACCGCAATAGGTGGTTAAACGCGTTGTTTCCAGCCCATTACTCAGTATCGTTCCTGTTTCGCCATAACACCACTCTTATTTGTGTTCATTGAAACGTGACGAATTAATCAAAAGGACTGAACACTCGACGGTCAGTGAAGTTCTAGTTTTCTCAGTTCTGTCCAACTCGGAGTTGCAGTCCGTTCTGGAAACTTTCTAAATAAACACGCTTAAGTTCGCGTTGAAGAAGCAGGGATGAAAGTGACATCTCAACTTCAGCAGAGAAAACGTGACTTTGGTTAAAAGTCGGCAGTAACGGTCGGGGTAATGGATCTAGCCACTCTCTTAAGCCTCGGGGAGTGTCGCGTCCAACATAATTTGTGTCTCTCTTGCGATTTGCAGAAGGCACTATATAAACCCTCACGCTCGCCGTCATGACTCGTCATTGTTATGTCGATGGAGGTGTGTTAACTGTCATAACCTTTTGGGATCCCCAAACGTAAGTGGAAGGATACCTATGACATCGCAAAAATGTCCGTCTGTCTGTAAGCACGATAACTCTCGAAGGGAATGAGATATTTTGATGAAACTTGGTGTGAGGATTCATTGGGTCAAGGGTAAGGTCTAATTCGTAGATGGCCTCTGCAGCCCTACATTTAGGGGTGGGGGAGGGGGTTCAAATTAAGGGACAAACAAAATATTGTAAACAGCTAATGTGATGGTCGATAATGGGGTAAAAAGGCATTCTGAGCACGATAGTGAAAACAATTTTCTTGCCGGATAAGTAGTTCTTCCGGGATCCGGCAAAAACTGGAAAAATAGTTAAAAGTTTTATTTCAAGTTGATTAAATGTTCGGTTTAGGGGTAAGAAGACATGCCGAACACCATGTGCAAAACCATTTTCTCGTCGAACAAGTAGTTCGTCCGGAATCCGGCGAATACCGGAAAGTTGGTTAAAAGTAAAAGTTTCGTTTGAAGTTAATTAAATGTTCAGTTTAGGGGTAAAAGAACATGTTGCCAAAACTTGAAAAAAGTTACACACAGTTGACACTAGCTCCACTAGCGATAGAGAACGTCCCTACTGACGCTATCAGTCGTGCACCAGCGCTGGCTCCGACAACCCGAATGTTTATCTCGCTTTGAATGTCCCGATCGTAGTGGGCGGCACTACGAGTAAGGCCTGTTTGTGATGCAAAATGGTTTTCATCATCGTGTTCAGCATGTCTTCTTGCCCCTGAATCAAACATTTAATCAACTTGAAATGAAACTTTTACTTTTAACAAACTTTCCGGTTGTTGCCGGATTCCGGACGAACTACTGGTCCGGCGAGAAAATGTTTTTCACCATCGTGCTCAGCAGGTCTCCTTACCCCATAATCGACTATCACATTAGCTGTTTACAAATATTTTGTTTTTCCCCTAATTTGAACCCCCTCCCCCACCCCCAAATATAGGGCTACAGAGCCCATCTACGAACTCGACCTTACCCTTGACCCAAACAATCCTCAGACCAAGGTTTCATCAAAATATCTCATTCCCTTGGAGAGTTATAGATATAGTTATAGATATAGACGGACGGACAGACGGACGGACGGACAACTTTTGCGATGTCATAGGTATCCCTCCACTTACGTTTTGGGATCCCTAAAAGGAGACAGAGACTTCAATAGCAGTGTTTTTCAAAGTGTTTTGACTACAGGTGAATTTCTTGCGCCCTTAAAGTGCGCGTCATCAAAGCCAAGTGCAAAAAAAAACTTTTTTTGTTTTCCAAAAGGATATCTACATTGTCGTGATTTCCAAGGGTCCATTGCCATTCTTATCAGAAAGGTTGTGCTTACAATTGTTCACAACAAACCTACGAATTGGCAAATTCCTACTTTCGGCCCTTTCACCAAGCCTTGCAAGTGCCGTATGAGCTTACAGCTCTTGTTAAATACTCCTTGAGTACTGAGAATTAATGATTGAAAATTAATGATTTGTATGCTTTTCCTCCTGCTCTATGTGCTTTTTGTAATTGTTTGTCCGACCAGCAAGCAAAACAAAAACCCGAAATGCTCCCCCCCCCCCCCCACCCCCCAAATAAATTCCTGGATACGGGCCTGTGGAAGCATATTCATATAACGGATAAAACGGCAACGTTGGCTATGATGTTTTTAAGTATCAGCTTTAGAACAAAGCATATGTAGCTAACATGTCCGTTTTAATCCATTATACGAAACAAGTACAATTTGAACCTAAGGGATGGTGCCCACAGAGTCTGAAGTCTGAAGGTGCCAAAGTAACATTTTTAAATGTGTGGAGCAAACCAAAATAACACTAGTGAATAGCTCCGAGACCAGAGCAAAATAACACTAGGGAGTAGTACCAAGATCTATGCTTTCCATGCTTTGCAAACGGGCTTACTCGGAGCACCGCCCATTACGCTGGCGGCATTTAAAGCAAGACAAACTTGTGGGCTTATAAAACTTCTAGTAAAGCTAAGATGCGGTCTGCACACACCTTGGAAACAGGGGAGATCTTATCTTTTTTTTGCTGTGTTTAGAATGTGAAGTAATTGAAGCCAGCGCTGGTGCAAGACTGACTGAGTTTCAGTAGGGACGTATCCTATCACTGGTGGCGCTAGTGTAGCTGCTATTGAAGTCTCTGTCTCCTTTTAGGGATCCCAAACACTGTTGGACCTTTAGGTATGATCCTTGGACCTTTAGGATCATCTTAGCACATGTATAAGCATCTTAACTCGGCATCACCGGAATTTCGGAACCCCCACTCCAGCTCCTCCCACAGTGCTTGGATCCGGTCCGGTCTTGTCAACAATTTTTTTAGGGCTTGTGCTTGTTCTTCCCACCAAGTTTCATCCCGATCCGTCCACTCTGAAAAAGTCACACGATTTCCGGTTCCCCGCTCCGACTCCCCCCAAAGTCACCGGATCCATTCCGGACTTGAAGTATGACATCTCAGACACGAAATTTTTCCAAATATCAAGTTTCATTAACATCCGATCACCTGTTCAAAAGTTATAAATACGTCAATATTCCGGACTCCCCCTTCCTCCACTCCCCCACAGTGGTTAAATTGGGGAAGTGACTATTTCCAAGTTATTTTGGTTGGGTCCCTGATATGCCTGCCAACTTTCATTGTCCTAGCACATGTGTAAGCATCTGAACTCGAGATCAGCGGAATTGCGGAACACTCCCTCCTACTCCCCCCACTGGGTTCGGATCCGGTCCGGTCTTGAAATCCGTATCTAGGACTTTAGCTTGTTCTTCCCACCAAGTTTCATCCCGATCTATCCTCTCTGAACATGTCGCCCAATTTCCACTCCCCCCCCTCCAACTCCCCCCAAAGTGACTGGATCCTTTCCGGACTTGAAGTGTGACATTCTGAGACTTGTGTGACTTTCCAAATATCAAGTTTCATTAAGATCCGATTACCCGTTCAGAAGTTATACATACGTCAATATCCCGGATTCCCCCTCCCACCACTCCCCCCAGGGTGGTCGGATCAGGGAAATGATAATTTTCCCGTCAGTTTGGCGGGGTCCCTGATATGCCTACCAAGTTTCATCCTCCTAGCACATCTGGAAGTGCCCTAACTCGAGATGAGTGGACCGACCGACCGAAAGGTGATCGATATATGGCACTTGAGCGGAGCTGCAAGTGCCATAAGAACTGTCCGAACCGGTCGCCAGTTAAGCTAGCTCACGTTATTCCCTTTCAGCACTCGAAGTGGACTAGTCTTTGTTGGTCCTCCGTTGTCTCATAATCAACACTTGTGTAGACATAGAACGTGTCCGAAAGCTCCGAAACGAACGAATTTATGTAGCATTTCGCTTTCGGACTTAAATTTTCGTTCAATTAATGCAGCATATAATTCATCGAAAAATTCAGCAAGAATGCAAAATTTTAGGCTGAATTTTCAAGAAGAAACTGGGGAGTACGGCGATTCTGTCAGTGTTTTCGGCGGCGAACATAACAAATTCAAAAAGATAACTGACAAATCGGCAAACATTCCAAATTCTAAGACAACTGGGAATCATGGCCAACAGAGTAAGGAAAGGCAAGAAGGTTGGATACCAGTAATTGATCCATTTTGTCAGCTTTATACAGTTAATTATTTTTTCTTCTTCTTCATCCTGACTTAAATTTTGGTATTCTAGAAGTGTCAGAGAAGAAAAAAAGGTAACAGCTTTCGGACAAAAAAAGAAAAGAAAATGCAGCGTTGATGCAGCATATACAGCCAAAAGCTTTCGGACACGTTCGTAGTAAAAAGTCGGATCCGTAAGGTAGTGGGTGACTTTAACTTTCAGACCACTGGGACATTTGCAAAACCTCCATTACCTAGAAAGCAGATTGCAGATTTTCTGCTCATCAACCTGTGGATCTATTTTATTATCATAAGTGCTGATGGTGAGGCGTACGGGGATTGGCAGAAATTAGTCCGCTTGGAAGCGCTGAACTGGAATACGGCGAATTCGCTTTCATAGCTTCATGAATTACACTTCGCGTCACAAATCCCTTTCTTGGAAAACAAAAATTGGCCCTTCTTTTTGCGGAAGTGGAGGAAGCTTCTGGTGGTCTACCTCCCTCGCAAGTGCCATATTTATGGCTTTCCTTGTTAGCTTTCAAGAACGAACGTAGAAAATATTCCGCAGATGCCTACAGGTTTTTGGAATCCCAAAACGTAACTGGAGGGATACCTATGACATTGCAAAAGTTGTCCGTCTGTCCGTCCGTCCGTCTGTGCGCACTATAACTCTCCAAGGGAATGAGATATTTTGATGAAACTTGGTGTGAGGATTCTTTGGGTCAAGAGTAAGGTCAAGTTCGTAGATGGGCTCTGTAGCCCTACATTTAGGAGTGGGGGAGGGGGTTTAAATTAAGGGGCAAATGAAATATTTTAAACAGATAATGTGATAGTCGATTATGGGGTAAGAAGACATGCTGAAAACGATGGTGAAAATCATTTTGTCATCGGACAAATAGTTCGTCCGGAATCCGGCCAAAACCGGAAAGTTTGTTAAAAGTAAAAGTTTTATTTGGAGTTGATTAGATGTTCAATTTAGAGGTAAGAAAACATGCTGAATACTTCTGTGAAAACAATTTTCCACTCGGACAAGTAGTTCGCCCGGAATCCGGCCTAAACCGGAAAATTGTTACAAGTTAAAGTTTGTAGTTGATTAGATATCCGATTTAGGGGTAAAAATAGATGCTGAATCCGTGTATGACAATCATTGTTTACCCGGACATAAAGTTCGACCAGAATCCGGCTGGAGCCGGAAAATATGTTATAAGTTAAATTTTTGTTTGAAGTTGATTAGATGTTCAATACTGGGGAAAGAAGACACGCTGAGTTCGTTTTTGAGCTTCCTTTTTTCGCCGGACAAGTAGTTCAGTACAGCTACGACTTATAGGGGTAAACACACATGCTGACTCCATATCTGAACTTGGTTTTCTCAGATGATTAGCTATTTGGCCTTAATCTGTTTCTGAATTTTAATAGTAAAAATCTTCAAGGAGACTGGCGAAGATAAGACCCTGTCTGGATCAAATATTGAATCTTTGGGATCCCATCGAAACCTTTGGTCTTGTTCTAATGGCGCGAGTGGTTATTTCCCTCCGGACAAAGGCCGTCCCGACTCTCCAGTTTCCCCAAGAGAAAACTTCGAAACCTTATACGCCCCTGATAAAAATCCAATGACGAACTGCCGCCAGATGCGATAAAGAAACAATAACAATCACGTGAGATCTTGGGATAAGTTGTCTGAAGGGGGAATAAGCGATAAGGCTTTCGCTTCATACCGAGTCGCGCATTAGCCCCGTGGAGAAGTCAACCAACACTCAGCACTGAAGTCGGAAGCCAGAATTGACTCGATGAACAGGACAGAGACAGAGCAGAGCACACATAACAGAACATACTTATGTAGATGGCAAATAGAGGCAGTAGCATTTTAAAAGTTTTAAACGTGGCTAGGCCAGGAGGAGTTGAGAATAGCCAAACAAACCTTGATAAACATACACCAAGAAGTAATGTGTCACTGGTGCCACTGTCAATGTTTCACCATAGTTCGCAAACCCCTACATTAGTCAAATAGAAGCCGTGCGCAGGAACAGTGATCCCGTCAGAAGGCAAATTCGTATAATCAGTTCACATCCCCGTGTCATTGAGGAAAATAGAGATTACATAGATTGTGCTTTAAGGAACTTCTGCCGTGACAGCTAAACTAGACACATTTTTGAATTGAATCTAGAAGTCTAGAACTCCAGCGTCGGAGCCACGTAGACTCACCAGGCCCAAAATAGCGGAGCCTCATGGCTAAGGTGAAATAATTCCAAAGATATAATTTTTGATGGAAAGACGCTCTTGGGCTGGAAACATTTTATAAGTAGTGAACTGAAAGAAAAAAATGCTCCTTAGCTGGGATTTTAACCCAGGACCCTACGCTTTTCTGGCGACCGCTCTATCAATTGAGCTAGCGAGGGGCTTCTGAGCTTCGAAAACCACCACAGTATTCAGATAGAAGCCGGTCATAGGAGGAGCCATCTTGCCCGAAGCAAATTCAGCTAATCAGTTCACATCCCCTTTTCAGTTCAAAAATTTGTTTCGGTTTTGTCTGTCACTGTACTAGTCCACCGTATAAAGCGCCATCTCTGTAATCTTAAAAGAATAATAGCTATTTCTCTCTTTAGGCTGGCATCACGACTACCCTCAACTCTCGTTGCTCCGTGTTGGCTGCTGCTAACTCCGTGTTTGGTCGCTGGGATGAGACAAAAGGTGAAGAGAATATCGATTTCATGCCAACGATCCTGTCGCGTTTTGACATGATATTCATTGTGAAGGATGAACACGATGAGAAACGAGATACGGTGAGAGTTTCATATGTTGAGAGGTGGATTGGAAATCGATTTTTGCTTCTGTAGACTGGTATTTAATGCTGGTGAAAGCCTCATTAAACCGGATTCCGGAATCCGGCTCCTGAGCTCGCATCTGTTACGGCGACTGTATTTGAGTGTGAAGATACGTTCTCAACCTGATGTTTTGACGAGGGATGTAGTAAGCCGGACAGAAGACGGTGAATGATGAAGTATACAGTCGTGAGGGTCAGGATGACGTACTACACATGCACAACTTCACGGATTCCTGAAAGTGTTTTCCGTTTTTGTTATTTCGTGTATTTCGTGAAAACGGTAAAGGCTACATACACTGTCAGAAGTTTCAAAACAGATGAACACAAAGATTCGCAGTTTCAACAGACACCACTTGGGATGTAATCTGTTGTGATTTTGAAAACGTTATGCCTTAAATGCTATACATAACAAGCATTGCCATGAACATGCGAAAAACCGTCGAAAAGCATCGACTGATTTTTGTTTGTCGTCACGGTATCGGAAAAGTTATGCATAAGATTTATTGCGTAACATTTTCGAAATCACAAGAGATTACATCCAAAGTGTCGTCTGTTGACACTGCGCATCCTTGTGTTATCTCTTGTGAAACTTCTGACAGTAGGTAGCCTATATCATTTTCACGAAATATCCGAAACAACAAAAATGGAGAACACTTTCCGGAATCCGGAAAAGGGTAAGCGTATCATCACTAGCAATGACAGACGAAACTGATGATGAAGCTGGTCTGGCCGATTCTTGTGCAGATTATTCTTCTTCCTTGAGAGTTTTCGATGTCGTATTATCAAAAAATCATAAGTTGCGTCTTTGGCATAACTTCAGAATCATCCCTATGGGTAAGGAATGGGGTTTATTACCTTTACCTTTTGTCTTAGGGAATTTGTAATTCAAAATCACAACTAGATAATTCTGGGAATGTAGGATCGGTTTGAAAATAATGTTTAAAGCCAAGCTGACAATTCATAATAATATAATAATAATAATAATATAATTGCAACAATTAAGCTTTCGCCTCTATAATTTTCTCGCGACACTTTACTCGCTAAATTGAATTTCAGCCAGGTGGTAGTCGACACCTGCTTTGAATTGGTTTATATGTTCGGCATTTACAAAACTTTCTTGGAGATTATTCCAACATTCTGCTATTCGGTTTCTAAAGCTCCATTTTCCAATGTCTTTTCGGTATTTCGCAAGAACAAACAACGAGATTTCCGGTTTTGCATGTTGATCAGCTAATGATCCCTCTAAAATGTTATGCGAGGGATAACTGTCTCTATACGTTTACCGGAAGTGGAAGTTTACCAACATATTAGGATAATTAGCTGATCAACGACAATACAAATGAAGTCTCGTTTTTTTTCTTTGATCGATTCGTTGCATTTTTAATGAGTAGTCCCTCGTGTGCGAGTGACGATCCAAGCTGGAAGCCAATTTCCAGAAGTCTCTGTTCGTGGCCTCAATGGCTTTTTTTTTTTTCGAGTAGTCATATATGGATTGTCCAATTTTGGAAAATTGTGCTTAAAAGGTTTCAGTATAAGCTCTCCGGTGAGGACTTAATTGCCTTAACATATACGGTCGAGATAACACGTGGTCCCATAGGCAGAAAGTATCATCCCGAAATAGGGACTTCGCTCGAAGAACTGTAATAAATGAATAAATAATGATTTATATGTGAAATAAATATTGTAATGTTTCAAAAATTAAAAAAAATAGCTTTAAATGTGTCAAAATTTTAAACGTTCTTCGTAAATAGAATCATAGTAAAACATCAAATTATCAACAAGCCCGTCCAAAATTACGTCAGTGTTCTAAAATCAACATACTAATATTATGTGCTTCCATTATGAAATTTCGGTTAGGACGATTCTGGAAGAAATCTAAAAACGTTACAATACTAAGGACGCCATAGTTTTGTCGTGTGAGGGTGCAAAAGCAACTGAGCAAAAATTAAGATATAGATATTTAAAAACAAATTAGTTTGCGACTTTGCGGCTTAAATGTGACTTGATGTGGCTTTAGTATTATCTTGTGTCCACGACTGTTAATTAATAGTTGCGTTTTTGCAAATACCATGGTATCTGATAACACGGTCTAAAGTCGTTTTTGCAGTTATCGTGGTATCTGATACCACGGTCAAAAGGCGTTTTTGCAGTTATCCTGGTATCTGGCCAGCTAGCGTGGTATCTGATAATCAGATACTACGTTCCGACCGTGGTAACTGGTCTTGGTATCTGAGAAGTAATCTCACTTTCATCAAATTTTGTCAGATTATTGAGAAAGAAGTTTGGCACTTAGTGATGTAACTGGATATCAGTTTTCTTTTGGGATGATTTCGAAAAGCGCAATGTCGGGAATTGTCGTTCTTGCCGAGCAACCGTTTATCAGATACCACGGTAACTGCAAAAACGACTAATTGCAGAACCAGTTACCGTGGTAACAGATAAAGCGGAACTAATGTTTGCTATGTTTGAATTTTGTTATTTTCGTCGGTGCCGTTCAGAGTTAGGCGGCGTTCAAAGGAGCACACCTCTGTTACGGGTAGTTTCGGAGGAGGGGTTCGTTCAGTCGGTTAGATGGGGTATTGATAGTCGGAACCCTGAAGTCGTCGGAAACTAGAATTATCGGGGATTCCCATCTCGGACCATCTTCGTATAGTGACCTCACTTCAAGGTAGCTGACAGTTGAATAAACCCTTTCAGTTTGTTCGGTTTGGTTAGAGGACCTGTCCCACCATGTACTTCCATCCATGCTTGAACCCGTAGACCCGAATTTCATACGATACATTTTCCAACTCTCCCCCCTAACGACACCTCATTGATTTTCTCATTTGTCTTGTTTCGTTTACCTTCGATGCGCAGGTAAGGTGAAATTTTATTGGGAGCTCGAAAACATAAATGGTATAAAGCAACAGACATGCCAGTGTAAGAAAAAAAAAAACTAAGGACGAATCCAAACGAAAATGTCTGCAAAGCTTGCTGGTATACCAGAACCTTTGGTAATTTTTTCCCCTCCTACTCCTCTCAGTGAAGTGAGGCACCTACTCTTTCACTTTTATTTTAAAACCTTTACTTCTTTACTACTTAAAGGACGCCTGAATGAAGAGTACCAAGTATCATCCCTATCTGTATGACTTCCCTTAACATTGCCTGCAGAAAACCCAATCCAAATACGAAATAGTGTTTCCAGGCTATGATTTTTGCTATGTCCTTATTTCAGTACCGAAAAGTTTTAGAAATGAACAAATGTCACCAATCAATCCTTCTTCTGAAATATTTTTTTAACCAGTTAAGCCCAAACGTATATCTAGATGAAATTCCAATACGATCCGGCCAGCGCTGTACAAGATTTGAATGAATTGCGCTTTTTGTCTTGGAGTCTGCATGTGCAAACCTCCAGAAACGAACATCTCTATTTTGAAAACGTCACGCTCAGTAGAAGAATGCTCTCCGTGGCCATGTCTGTAAATGCATTCTCCATGGTGTGTTCAAGTATGGTTTCATTGTTCAGGTGTCCTTTAAGAAACAAAAGCTCAAATTTTCCTTTATTTTTTTTTTTACAATAACTGACATTACTGAAAGAAATCAGTGAAGAGCATTCAAAACATTCTGGCGTTGCAGCATTTAACTTTTCCGTCTTTTTTAGATTCTGGCCAAGCACGTCATGAGCATTCATATGAATGCACTTCAGTCGACCGAGGCGGAAGGTGAAATGTCTCTTGAGCTTTTGAAGAAGTATATTTCTTTCTGCCGAAGGTAAGTTAACGTTTAACCGAATACGGCTGAGACCCGACAGTCTAGTTACACATTACCGAGAACAAATAATCAGATAGAACCTCCGTCTCCCTATCTCTGTACTATGACTATGTGGAGTCGAGTATTTCCCCGTACATCTTTCGCTGCGAACGAGAGTAGTTAGTAGCTTCGCGCCACGTCACGTTTCCTTACCTCTACAATTAGCTATATGGATGTGAAGCCGGCTGGAGGAAAAGTAGAAGACAAAGCTGATTGGTTTTCTAGACGCGCTCAAAAGCGGGTCAGTGCGCGTAATATGTCTCCTGCATTTTCTTTCTCTGCGATGAGCAACGGCGAAGACAGAAGTAGAGTAGACGGGTAAAAGTAAATACCTCTAGGTCCGCTTAGTGAGATTAGATTTAGATTTATTGTATAATTCAGGTACAAAATTTCGTAGTTGTCCAACCAAATTGTTTGACCTTTGTCAGGTAATATATACAACAATTGTTAAAATCAAATTCAAATGTAAACCATTTAAGACAACAATCGAAATAAAATTCCTAACAAAATAACTAAGAGTAACATTATTGCAAAAATCCACAAATTTCGGAATGAAGCTATTACAATATCTTCCCCGGTTACATGCGATCGGCATGAGCTTCGGGACTTTGGTGGATACTTGCCTTGGTAGCCTTGGGCCTTCAACCTCAAAATCAGGGGGTAAAAGGGGTCGGAGAGTTGGGTGTTCAAGGAGTTTTAGTCCAGAATTTGACACAACTTCTGCCTCCTATTAGACAGCGCATCCAGTCCAAATAAAGAAAGAAGGCGACAGTCTCGTCGGGGTATTCATAGTCGCTGCATGGTACCAAAGACAGAGTTTCTATTTGATTATTTCTTGACATTACTTATTCATTTGAATATTCCTGAAAACCTGAGAAAAATGCGTTACTTCGTTTGATCTACGGATAACCGATTTCATCAGATGAACCTATTCTTTCGGATTTGTGGTAACTCAATGTGCTTGTCCCTCTATCAATAAAAAATGTAAGCCATTGCCGAAATCTAAATTAAAAGTGACGGATTCCTTGCAAGGCATATCTTAACATCATATTTTCATCGTCGACATGTCCACATGTCACACTAGATATGCAGGCCTTTGTTTAAATTAAAATTCTAAGCGTCTTGAAAAGTTTTGGTTTGCCGTGCAATTAGCTCACACTCCGAATGTTGTTACTAGAGCCCCGTGGGGAAAAAATGTGAAATCCCCTTAGGTGATAAAAAAATGTTTCAGTTTATTCAAGTATCAGATGTAAAAATAAGCTGCCTTTTCAGTTAAACTTTAAGAACATTATTGTGAACATACCGTAACTATAGGTTTTTTCGCCGGCATATTTGTGTCTCGCTCGCCGTTGGGACACGTTTTACCCACAATTAGAAACTCGCGGAAACGCCGTTTCTTCTGGATTTTGGAGGTATTTTCAAATGCCTAAAATGGCATTTGATTTACGGCGATAAACTAAAAGCTTAGCACCAAAGAGAATCTATGAAATTGGCTTATGTGACTTACGTGCGGCCGCTATTGGAATTTGCCTGCCCAGTTTGGGGACCCTTTGTACAAAGGAGCGTACAGCATAACGAAGACGTTGAATCAGTGCAAGTCAGAGCGTGCCGCATTATGCTAGGACTGAAATACGATGGTTACGAAACGTTCCTCCTCCTATTAAGACTTGAGCCACACCATGTCCGCTGGTAAACTTAAATTTACGTTTTGGCCGATCAATCCTTGCCAGTGAAAAACATAGAGATATTCTGCCCGATCTGGCACCGGCGACAGGGCGGACGTGGCACCGCAATCTCCTGGTGCCAGTTAGATTGTCGCACTAACCGGTGTTCGAATTCATTTGTGCCATGTTTTATTTAGAAAATTAACAAAAAATGAGTGAATTCCAAGTGATTTATTTTCTTTTATGTAATAATTGTATATATTCAAGTATTGTAACACTTAAATGTAATGGTCGACGTGTTTAGTGCCATGTCGGCGCTACGGGTTAGATCAATAAAAATATCTATCTATCTACCAAATGTAATAGTAAATAAAAATAAATTGAGCATAGGACTTACGTCCTTACCATTCTGTACCAGAAGGATCATCCGATTTGTGTCTATCTACTTACCAAAACAGCTCATTTATTCTTTTGATAAGAATTTGCTGCTAAATGTGAATTTCCCGCAAATTTTCAGCAACAAAATCGAAAGTCACGACTTGAGTAGAGTTGTTTATCAAGTATGTTCAACAGTGCAACCCAGAAACGTTTTGTCATTTGTTGCGGAAATCGACGTGTGGCATCCGATCCGAACGAGAAGGGAACCAGTCGCACGAGCTACAGAGTCATCTATTCGCGTGCTAGTCAACCAGTTGGACGGAAGGATTAAGTCCGGTCTTCATCTCCCAGAACTCCGGAATCTGGGCTTCCAGATTATTCTTTAACGTCTTCTGTAAATTGCATCTTGAATATGAATCGGTGCAAACGTATATCAAAATAATCCGGAAAAAGGGGCTTTTGAACTTCCAGATTTCCGGAATTTTTAAGTATCGCAGAAGAAATTCAAAAAAATTTCGAGAAATCTGGGAATCCAGATTCCGGAAGGTGAAGACTCACCTTAATTGAGCCTCATTTTCTTGTTTGCGGGCTTTGGAAGAACTGAACTGGGCTCAGATCCGACAGTCTTCAAATAACAGACGTAAAAATAAGCTGCTTTTTCAGTTAAACTTGAACTGAAGTATCTCAGTCGTTTTTTCATTGCTTATTTGTGTTTCTCGCAGAATGCCCATGTCAATCAGTCAAATTTATTTCTAGATAGCTTAAAGCTAGAAAAGGAATAGCAGTCACCACCTAAACAGCCACACATTCAATTGACTTCTTGTTTTATCTCGAGATCCTTGTAAGCCCAAACGAAAAGAATTGGCACGTTTTCACCCGCTGAAAATAAAATCAACGACCCGAAAAAAGATCTCATTCGTTGGGGGAACGTTATCAAAGGCTTTGAGTTTGGGCATCCTTTGTTTTCAGGCATCAGACCGTAAAACGCGGAGGGGGGGGGGGGGGTAGGGGGCAAAGCTCCAGGTCTAAGATGAAAAGTTTCTTGCTTTCCCAATCACTTTCCGGGTTGCTGTAAGCCCATACAGGTACCACAAATCCGACAGTGATATTCCACTATATGAAGATAGATTATTCGTGAACAGCAGAGTAACGAAGTAACGCATTTTCATCGGGTCTTCAAGCCTCTTTCAGTGAATAAGTGATGGGTGACTAGATTGTCTTACCCCAGCCCTCTTCGGTTAAATTTTAATGTACGGCATATCGTTAGGACGCAATGAATAAACCGTACAGAACTCGAAGTCTCGGGTGATAAGAGTGACTCGAGCAGTTAGGGAAGCATTTCCTGTAACTCGAAACTTTTTCTTACGTTATTTCAGTAATTTACTTATTTTTATTCTATTGATGTACAACGTTTCAGCTTATTTTTTTCTATTCATTTGTGGCATCGGGGCAGCTTGGAAGCGGACTCTCTGGTTGGTCTTCTTGTTGTTGGTGGGGCAGTCTATGGCACCTAATCAGTGGTCGCTGCTCAGGAGGAATTATTATCTTCTTCTTTATTTATTTATTATTACTTTTGGCGTTAAGCTTTTAGCTTGTCGCCATTACTACACAAGGACAAACGGATTAGATATACTTCACGCGCAGAAACTGACAAACTACAAAAGTAAACAAATTCTCAGACTACAAAAGCAACTGAGTAAAATGGGGGTTCGACTATACCACGCTTAAACGTTTCGATACTATATAAACTGCATTATCAGGCTTGCTTGAGCTTCGTTGAGTGGATCTATAGCATTCTAGAGGTCGTCAAAATTTGTCTTTTTTCTGGTAATAGTTTCGTTTTTGATCGGTGCCGTCGCAGCTTAATTTGCGATTTTTACTCACGGTTTGCTTGACGCCTTCCCATTTACGTTGCAAGGCGACAGACGCAGACTAAATTCCTGACAGAAATCAATATGCAATTCATGCAGCCATGACAAATGTCGGTAGCTCCGTAAGATTTGATGATCTTAGGATTATCATGAGATCAGGGCAGATGCAGAAGAAACTTACAATAACGGAAATAGTCTACTCTTCTTTAAGGCCCAGTCGGCTTTTTGGGATCCCAAAACGTAAGTGGAGGGATACCTATGACATCAGAAAAGTTGTCCGTCCGTCTGTCCGTCTGTGCGCACTATAACTCTCGAAGGGAATGAGATATTTCGATGAACTTGGTGTAAGGCTTGTTTGGGTCAAGAGTAAGGTCGAGTTCGTAGATGGGCTCTGTGGCCTTACATTTAGGGGTGGGTGAGGTGGTTAAATTAAGGGACAAATGAAATATTTTTAAACATATAATGTGATAGTCGGTTATGGGGCAAGAAGACATGCTGAACACGATGGTGAAAACCATTTTGTCATCAGACAAGTAGTTCGCCCGGAATCCGGCCAAAAGCGGAAAGTTTGTTGAAAGTAAAAGTTGTATTTGAAGTTGATTAGATTTTCGATTTAGGAGTAAGAAGACATGCTGAACACGATGGTGAAAACCATTTTTTTGCCGGACAAGGAGTTAGCCCGGAATCCGTCCAAAACCGGAAAGTGTTAAAAGTAGAAGTTGTATTTGAAGTTGATTAGATGTTCGATTTTGGGGTACGAAGACATGCTGCACACGACGGTGAAAACCATTTTTCGCCGGACAAGTAGTTGGCCCGTTATCCGGCCAAAACCGGAAAGTCTGTTAAAAGTAAAAGTTTTATTTGAAGTTGATTAGATGTTCGATTTAGGGGTAAGAAAGTTAAAGTTTTACTTGATGTTGATTAGATTTTCTTTATACGGATAAGGAGATACACTGAATTCGTTTCTGAACTTTTTTTGTTTTTTCTTTACTAGTAAGGTAGTTCGTTCGCAATTGTCTGGATCAAACATTAGATTTTTGGGATCCCATCGAAACCTTTGGTCTTGTTCAAATAGTCTATCCTTATTTAAGACCCAGTGGGCTTTGCGAAATAGTCCATCCTTACTTCAGGCCCAGTCGGCTTTTCGAAAGACACTTTTGTTCTTTCTAATTCTTACTGGTATTTGGAGATAATTTCGCCCTCAAACCTGCCTTCGGGCTATCTCGATATCTGGACGTAAACTTGACAGGTGTTTTAGGTTTAGGGTCTTCTCACGCTTTTCGACTGATAAGTTTTTCAGCATCTTCTCTGGGAGCTCTCCAGAATCGAGTGATGGGTGGTGATTTAGTGGGGGAAGCTGATCGAGTTAACCGTCCGTTTGGCATGAGCACGAGTGGTGCGATGTGATAAAATACTTCCAGGTGATGGAGCTCTTTTGCAAGCCCCCCCCCCCCCCCCCCCCTCCAGATGAATAGTGGGTAGACCCGGATATAGAGATCGGCGTCCCATAGTAGCCCCTTAGGCCGTTTACGTAGATTGGTTTACTTGTCTAGTGTAATAGAATATTTGTTAGTTATATTTTTATCTTCTCCTTGTACAGGTGGTGAGGGGTTACCCACTCTCGACTTTAGTGTACAGTAAGTGCCCGGTGGCAACACCGGTGCCGTGAGTTTAAAATTGGCATGTTTAGAAGCGGGACATGGCTGGTTTTGGTCGGTGACAGGAAAGGCTGTACAAGAAGGGTGGGTAGCCCCTCAACAGGTGGTAGATGCCACTTCTAAAGGAGAAATGAGAACAAGTGTTTTGTTTCTCCTTTTAAAGGAGAAATGATTAGTTACTGGTTTTTTTTTGTCAAGGTGAAGAAGGCTAAGCTGATCAGTCCATCATTATTGACGAAAAAGAATAGAACCTGTCAATTTGTTTTTATTTTTTTGTGATTTACCAAAACTCTAGTTGAAAATAAACTTCGCATACTAAAGCTTTTTTCTTTTCTAGTCGATGCGGCCCTCGTCTGTCAGAAGCGGCGGGTGAGAAATTAAAGAACCGCTACGTCCTGATGAGAACTGGAGTGAGAGAGCATGAAATTGATAGCGAAAAGAGAATGAATATTCCAATCACTGTCAGGTAAGCGTAAAAGTAATAGCAAGCGTCCTAAAGGCACAATCCGCCATATTCGAGTTCAGCGCATCCAAGCCGACTACCTTATGAAAGTCCCCCATGTTTTCATCAACACTTGTGACGGATATAAGGCGTATTCTCGCCGTTCCCAGGGGACTCCACTTGAGGAGTCCCCGCGTTTTTGTTTGTCCCGGGGACTTACTCCCTGTATTCTCGCGAGTCGCCACGGACGGGGAATGGTCCGATTATCATCACCGTCATCAAAAAGGACTCTCTTTCAGATTCGGAGGGGAATCAATTCAGCTGGTGTTTGTGCAATGTAAAATTAATTAAAACAGTCAGAATAAACAAAACCAAAAATAAAGTGGATTAAGACTAATTTCGTCAACTATATATTTCTTTTTCGAACGAAATCCATTTGGAAGCATTCCCCGTCTTCTCGCTTTTTCTGTACGCGGAGTCCATGTGGAATGACTCCCTCTATTCTCGCCGTTCCCTGTGATTCCCCGAGGAGTCCTCGGGAACGGCGAGGATACGCCTATAGAGCGTGTTCCACTCTACTTACCGTAGTTACTGCGCATGGCGTCCACGGATCCTGGCTTCTTGGCGTCAAGGCTCGAACGCATTTTTCTGTTTTCGGTAAAGCATGTCCGCGGTCTGATCGGGCCAGAAACGTCACAGTGATCGTAGTTACCACGCAACTCCGCTCCCGAGCATGGTAAGCAAATAGTTACGATTGGCTACTATTTCGAGAAGCTTGGAAAAGTCGGCATAGTAACTTTTCACGAGGTTAGAACGAAAATAGTAACTTACACTTACTATAAAACTAACTAATTGATACTAAGAAGGGGGGAACGCGCTCATAGTAAAATAGATCCGCCAGTTGATGAGTAGAAAATGTGTAGAATGCTTCCCGAACTGGGGAAGTTTTATCCTGTCTTGGAGAAGGGCTGCGGTTGGAAAGGAAAGTATCGGAGGTTGCTGGAAGAAACGAATCTGCAATAAGCTTCTAGATGAAGCTTAGCAACTAAAAATATCCTATTTTGTGGAATTACTTCTCCAGATGTACGGCTGTTGCTATATCAATACAAAAATACTTAAAGTCCAAATGAATGAACCGAGTTCGTTAGAAGAATTTCAGTTAATGAACCCGACTCCGACCACGCCTTTTGACTCGCGGCCGGGCCCCAATACGGACACCTGTTCGTACTTCGGTTTTTAGACGTTTTTAAAACCGGTGTTCGAAGACGTTTAGCACATTCCTCTCTCATTGGTGTTCATAAAAATAAAAAATGGGAGTTGGTTCTATCCATCCCCAGATTTCATGAACGGGCTGAAGGAGGAACTTCTAAAAACGTGTCGGGACATCTCACCACAAGCTCGCCACGGCGATAGCTGGGAGCCGACTACTCGCCACACCGACATCTTGCCACACCGACAACCTGCTACACCGATAGCTTGCCACACCGATAGCTCGCCACAGCGACAACTTGCCACAGTGACAAGCCGACACACAGACATCTTGCCACATTTATAGCATAAAGTACTTTATTCAGTTACTATTTATTCGAACAAAATTTATAATGCAGCAGATAACTATGGGCAATGCCTCTCAATTAACCAGAGCACTGCTACGGTTATACGGACTGACAATTCTTTCGATTCTCTGGTTAGTCTTCAAGTATTGTTTCTTTGACCTTGGAGGAGAACAACCTGCCTTGATCCGGTCCACGTCGGCCTTTCGCAAATCTTCGTCGATCTTGAAACATTTCAGGCAATGCCAAATAATTGGGAAACTATAGGAACCAAGAGGCACGGCCGGAGTGGCGCAGCGACGAATTCCGATTTGGCCGGTTCTGCCCGCTGACGTCTCAAGACGTTACAGACTCAGTCTTTACATTACAGGATTATTACAGGTTTGTTTCCTTCCCCGACGTTGACCCAGAGGATTGACAGCCTGACGAGGACCCTTGCCAAGAAGGGCCGAAATATCACTGATGAAGAATCGTAGCTGACGTATCCGTTGTAAACATTGTTTGAATAAACTAAACAGTGTATTAGCATATAGTCATACAGTGAATTAAAACGGAAACGTCAACTGCGATGCTTTAGCAGCGAAAATTTGGCTCTTCGTCCTCGTCAGGCTGTCGAACGTCAGGGACAACGTTCGGGAAACGAAAATGAACCTGCAGCTGCAACCGAAAATTATGTATTAGCACAGCAACAAATGCAAACCCGGTTGGCTGTTGAAATCGCCAGCGGTTATGATCTGGAAGCTAACACTGGATCCCTGTTGCTATTTTTCCAAATCATGCCTACTCCTCTCTTGAAAGCAGCAGATATTTCTGCCATCGCTGTCTCCTCAGGAGTTCCACAAGTGGACATAAGAAGTTGCCTAGATTCCGTTTCTTGCTCAAATATTAGTTGCGTGTTTGCAGATACCATGGTAACTGGATTTTCAATTAGTCGTTTTTGCAGTTACCGTGGTATCTAATACGCGGCTGCTCTGCAAAAACGACTATTGCCGAAATTGCACTTATCGAAGTTATCCCAAAAGAAAAACGAACATCCAGCTGCATCACTAAGGGCCAAACTTCTAGGATAGATATTCCTTCAGCCCAAGCTGACCGCGAATCATATTTGATAGTGCAAAACGGATCCGTCAGCTGAATTTTATTGGAGATATATTTCGTCCCTTTGTGGCCATTTTGCACTATCAAATATGCCGAACTTCTCCACCAATTTGACGAAATTTGATGAAAATGAGATGACTTTCAGATACCACGGACCGTAGTATCTGAGTATCAGATACAAGGATAACTGTCCAGATACCACGATAACAGCAAGAACGCCTCTTGACCGTTGTATCAGATACTATGTTAACTGCAAAAACGACTTTAGACCGTGGTATGAGATACCACCGTGTCTGCAAAAAACGCAACCATTGATTCTGGTGTCTCGTCCTTCTGGAGGTTTCTTGTTCGAGCAGCAGTTCGTAGCGCTTGTTGGGGAGCAAAGTCCATCAGATATATATGCATATCAAGTGTATATTTGATAGTGCAAAACGGATACGCCAGCTGCATTTTGTTCGTATCGACGTATCCATTTTGCACAGTGTTGCCATTTCGCGGCATAATGCCGCGATTCTGAGGAAAATGCCGCATACCGCAATTATGCCGCGAAATCGCTTTTTATACCGCTTTCGTTTCCGTACTTGTCCAACTGAAGTTGCTTGTCTTTTGTCTGGCAAGAAAAATAGGGATTTCAAAGCCGCGTTGATTCACGGAAGTCAACTATGGACCTTAATTATTTACCCTAGTCAGAAGCTTGTCCCGTGGGAGACCATTTTTCTCGACACTGGGTTGAGATCGCAGGTTTGAGATTCTCTTTCTCAGCTCTTCTGACGACATTTGTCAGCCCATATAGTCCATTTCAACTAGATATTTTTTATTTTTAGTTAAATTAACAATAAGGGACTGGCTTGTCCTCCGTGACAGGATTTCTTGATGGAAACTATATTTATGTATACATCATCAGGTCAGAAATAGTTTCTTAGATAATTTATATACTAGGCTACACGTGGGCCACGCCACCCAAAAGGACCTGACGTATCCTAGGGGCTAGGCGGCTGTTCTGCTGTATACGGTTGTGTTTAAGTCGTAGGGGGGGGGGGGGGGGCTCATAGCCTGTTAACTAATGACTAAAAAGACAAGTCAACCTTGGATTTGGATGTAGGATACTAGAAACAAAGAAGGGCATAGCTCATAGCTGCTATGGTGGATACGTTTTTTCTGCAGGTGTCGGTGTAATGCAGTACCTTTTAATCCACAAGTGAAAATTATAAATGGTACTCTCTGAGTGGATATAATGGGGTGATACAAATGTGCGGAAGGGGTGGTCGATATGAAAGTGCTTTGGTAATAATCTAGCATATTGTGAGATGGTATAGCGCTAAATGTTTTCGGCTGCTTGAATTCTAATTAGGAAGTGGAAATCAGAAATAATAGCGCATTGGTGGGTATGATGTGTCGGTATACGACGTTCGGAGGGGTAATATGGCTCATGTGGGGTCATCAGGTGATAACCACTCTTTAGCAAAAGACCAGAGCCATCCATACCATATCCGTTTTCAAAGAGATATAGATGTTATTCTAATCCAGTAAATGCTGAAGTTGCTGAAGAAGAAGAAGCAAAGACTAAAAAAAAGCCCGAGGTACCATCAATGGGGTAGACAGCACGTGTTTTCTCGCACTTACTCGATTTTCACCACCAGGGGAGTCACATATGTGGCGGGAGGGGCGACATCCCCCCCCCCCGAACCGATTCGGCGCGAAGCGCCCGTATTTTCCGTAAAAACAGTCGGTTTTTCGTAAAACTAAAAATAGTCGGATTTTCAGAATATCAGTCGATTTTTCATCAAAACAGTCATTTTGTTATAAAAAAAGTTGTTTTTCTGTAAAAAAAAAAAATAAAAAAAAAAACAGTTTGTAAAAAACGACCAGCCAGTCGGTAAATCGCCCACCAAACATTTTGGCTAGTAACGCCTCTGTTCACCAGATGAAGTGTTTGACCCTTTCTCCACCCAAAATAGAAAAAAACGAATCTTTTTAGAATTTTCGAGATGCCCCGAATTTTACCGCATTTTGGTTGAAGGATACCGCGGAAATGCCGCTTTTTAACGAGGCCGGCACCGCGAAGCGGTGTCGGTCGAGTGGCAACACTAATGCACTATCAAATATGATTCACAGTCAGCTTGGGCTGAAGGAATATTTAATCATTTCGAGCGTTGCTATGTTCCAGTTTATAAGTGTTAAGGCAACTGATTTATTCTTGAAAAACGATCCGCATTGTCTGAGAAAATCTTTTAAAGTTTAACTGAAAAAGGCTACGACAGATACGACAATCTAGTTAGCCATCCCATATTCACTTAACAGACTTGAAGACCTGATAAACATTCGATACTTCGTTGTTCCGCTATACAGGACAGTTTATTTTCATGTTGTAAATATTACCTTTCGGATTTGTGGTACCTCTGTGTGTTTATGCCTCTGTCCTTGAATATCTAGCACGTATAGCGGCAGAGGGTTGTTCTACAAATCATGTTAGTTCTCTTGCTTGACTTTAGTGGTTCTGTTGTGGAGCCCGTCTTGTCAGGAGGCCGTCCGTATTCTAGGCGTTCCGACTAGCGCATGTCGTGGAAAAAATTGAAATCCCTTAAGAAAACCAACAAGTTCATTGCTTTTAAAAATAATATACAAATATAAGCCTGCTTGTCAGTTAAACTTTAGGTAGTTATATATATTAGGTGCATTCCTCTTGAAGTTTCAATTGGGGAGTGTCGAGGCAAACTTAATTTCTTCCGGAATTACCGTCCACTGTGCCTGAGACAAGTCTTGATCACTTGTTTATATCAGGGTTATTTCTTTAGCGTTGATAACTTTCTGTTTATCTGTGTCGGGGCAAACTTCATTTGTTTCGGAAATACGGTCCGCTCTGTCAGAGAAAATCCTTTAAGCCTCCGTAACTTATTCGCGCCTTCCCTATCTTCAGCAAAGCGGAATAGATCTGGTTGTTCATTCATTTCCCTGTCTTAGGGAATTGATGGAGTGACTAGCATTGTGTACCGCTTGGCCTAGTTTCTCCGAGAGATAGTATTTCCAGATAACTTAGATGCAACCTGTAATGGTTTTGGTAAATTCTGTATTTGTCAAATATTTTGGTAGCCGAAGAAAACGGAAAGGAAAGTAATTGGATATACCTTGTGTCATCCATCCTCACCACACCCGAGGTAGTACCATCTCCATCTGATAAGAGTCGAAAACTACCGCTCATCTAAAGCTGACATTAAAACACGTTCACTGCCAGTGATGATGATGATGAAATTTTATTTACGCACTAGACAAGGGAAATAGCTTAGTACAAAACGATAACACTCAGCTTTCAGATCAAGTAATGGAAATCAATAGTTGGCAATTGGTGGGATCTTCTTGGCAAGTCTCCTCGTCTCTTCGACAAAACAAGCCAGTAGATAATAATAAGGAAGCAAAGAAATAATACTTGTTGTTTAAATATTAAGTTACCGCGGCGCGGCTGATTTTGACTTCCTAATTTTTCACACTTTGTTATTTATTTATTTCTTTTATTTCTTTCTACGGAATTGGCGGGTAAATTACACAGAAGAAAACACAAGAATATGTATATAAACACATCATTACGTACCCATATTCATATAAATGTTGAACAACAAGACCTCAAGAAAAACACAACAGTCCTAAATATTCCATAACGGTGATATTCAGTACAATAACAAGTATTTCAGTACAATTGCGCCAAGTTATGACTTGAAGAAGGAAATCGGCTTTTAAGTTCATTTCTATCCTGTTTATTAGTCTTACAGAAAAGTCGTTGTGTCAACTCTCCCTTGCGGAACATTTTTTGTGGCAGACCGCAGTGTTATTAGGAGGCCCTGGGACTGGCTGACTGCACGGTTCAGAACTGATTCCGTATTTCTCAACGATACCAGTGGCA
Source organism: Branchinecta lynchi (assembly GCA_023053575.1). Lineage (NCBI taxonomy): Eukaryota > Metazoa > Arthropoda > Branchiopoda > Anostraca > Branchinectidae > Branchinecta > Branchinecta lynchi. The sequence goes on from JAKZAP010000036.1 coordinate 37,813, forward strand.
TCTCCTTAAAAGACAGCTCTTATTAGAAATAACCCTTTTGTGATGAAGTATTCCGGAAGTATTATTTTTTCAAACATACTCATACTTGTCTTATCGAAATTAGGCATTCTCTTGTTAGCGCTTGCCGACTCTGACCGGGCTTCGGGTTGAAACTTTATTTTTTTTTTCTCGCGAAAATGAAGAGTGATAAAGGTGATAACTCGCCTTTTTGCTAGTTTCGAGATAATCACGTTTAAAGTGTGGTAAGTTAATATATTAAAAGCTAGTTATCAAAATTTGGAAGCTCGAAAATTTGGTAGCTCAAAGTTTTGATAGCCCATGTGGCCATGGCAGGAAAAAACAAGGAAAATAGAAACACACTAGGAACATTCTATCACCGACAAAGGTCACCGACCCCCCCCCCCCATTTTTAACAATTCCTCTTCCATCGTACCTAGCCCAAAAATTTCGCGTCTCAAATCTTGTATCTTCACGCAACGACACGAAATGAACAAGACCAAAGGTGTCGATGGGATCCCAAAAATCTAATATTTGATTCAGACAATCGAGTCTTGTCTTCGCCAGATCCAGTCTTGGACAGGCTAATTATCAGAGAAAACCAAGTTCAGATATACCTCTATAAACCATATCTATTTTGACGATGACCGGGACTTCCTGCCGATTTCCGAGCGAACTACTAGCCCAGCAAACAAAAAAAAATACAGAAACAAAACCAGCGTATCTCCTTATCCCTATAAAGAACATCTAATCAACTTTGAATAAAAGTTTGACTTAAGAAAAAATCCGGTTACAACCGGATTCCGGAAAAATTATATGTCCGGGTAAAAAAACATCGTCATAAACCGACTCAGCCTCCCTTCTTACCCCTTAATCTGTCATCTACTCGAACTTTTGCTTTTAACAAATTTTCCGGTTTTGGCCGGATTCCGGGCGAACTACTTGTCCGTCAAGAAAATGATTTTCACCATCGTCTTCAGCATGTTCTCCTACCCCTCAATCGAACATCTAATCAACTTCAAATAAAACTTTCACTTTTAACAAACTTTCCGGTTTTGGCCGGATTCCGGGTGAACTACTCGGCCGATGACAAAATGATTTTCCCCATCGTGCTCAGCATGTCTTCTTACCCCATAATCGACTATCAAACTATCAACTCGAAATAAAACTTCTAATTTTAACAAACTTTCCGGTTTTGGCCGGATTCCGGGCGAACTACTTGTCCGTCAAGAAAATGATTTTCACCATCGTCTTCAGCATGTCTTCCTACCCCTAAATCGAACATCTAATCAACTTCAAATAAAACTTTCACTTTTAACAAACTGTCCGGTTTTGGCCGGATTCCGGGCGAACTACTCGTCCGATGACAAAATGATTTTCCCCATCGTGCTCAGCATGTCTTCTTACCCCATAATCGACTATCAAACTATCAACTCGAAATAAAACTTCTAATTTTAACAAACTTTCCGGTTTCGGCCGGATTCCGGGCGTACTACTTATCCTTCGAGAAAATGGTTTTCACCATCGTCTTCAGCATGTCTTCCTACCCCTAAATCGAACATCTAATCAACTTCAAATAAAACTTTTACTTTTAACAAACTTTCCGGTTTTGGCCGGATTCCGGGCGAACTACTCGTCCGATGACAAAATAGTTTTCACCATCGTGCTCAGCATGTCTTCTTACCCCATAATCGACTATCACATTAGCTGTTTCAAAATATTTTGTTTGCCCCTTAATTTAAACCCCCTCCCCCACCCCTAAATGTAGGGCTACATAGCCCATCTACGAACTTGACTGGTCCGACGACCCAACGAATCCTCACACCAAGTTTCATCAAAATATCTCACTCCCTTCGAGAGTTATCGTGCTTACAGACGGACGGACAGACGGACGGACAGACGGACAACTTTTGCGATGTCATAGGTATCCCTCCACTTACGTTTTGGGATCCCAAAAATACCCTCCCGTCATCAACCTCACATAGGGCAAAAGTAGGGACTGGAACGCAGCTGGACTTTCGCTATAAATCGTCTTCTTCACGCCGGACAATTTTATTTTGTCGTACAACCAGTCTGTGCCCGAAGTGCTTTCCTTCCTCTCAGATACAGTTCTAGCAATTAGCTTTAGTTTGTCATTAGAACAATAGGGCCTACTCTGTTTCCATTAATGAACGTTGGATCGGGCGTTGATCGTTTGGTGTTAATGGCGACGGTATGTACCACTCATCATATGGATATGTGGGTCTCCTGAGAACTAGGACGAGATGTACAATAGCTCTGGAAGACATCTAATATAGAGGAGTGACTTCTGCCAAGAATTGATAATCCTGTATAGGAGAAATAGGAACTTCAGCCCCGGGCGTGCACAGCTAGTACACATTTATGGATGTTCTGAGGACATTAGAGAATTGATATTCTAGGAACAAAATTGGCATTCACAGTACTAGAGTATTACTTAGTCACAACATATTTCATAGGGATGACACAGGGCTGGCCACCAAAAGTATCCTCGTACACCCTGGAAAGTATCCTTAAAGTCTAACCGCACAGGGTCGAGATTCGACAGTCTAGTTACCTCTCACTTATTCAGTTAAAGAGGGTTGAAGACCCAATGAAAACGTGTTTACTTGGTTGCTCCGGTTTTCGCGAATAATCCATTTACAAATAGTGGAGTTGAATAGAACAAGCAGCCGGAAAGCCACATCTGTCTTGAGATTCATATTTTCCGCGCGATGATAGAATTTTTCATTCTGAGGAACGGCCGTACATATTCTGGCCGTCATACTATCGTAAATAAAAACAAGAGCTACGAGCTCATATGGCACTTGTACGAGTAGGATGTACAAGAAAGTAGATGAGAACGTCACAAAATACACCCGCCATCCAAAAATGCGGTTCGGAAATAGAAATAGGATATTTAGTTTCACTCATTTCTGAGCTGTTCCGGCATCGTCTAGATTGTCTGTAGCAAATGCACATGACTGTTCAAACTTTCATCCCAATAAATCCATTTGTTTGATCCCTAGACGTGCTACAGGATTTCCGGTACTCACTCTATCTCCACCTACCGTGGCCGAATCTGGTTCGGAATAAAAAAAAATCGACCACCTAAAGCATCTTCTTTTATACCATCTATCAAGTTTCACTCGAATCTGAGCATTTTTGGAAAGTTCCGGTACCCCCCCCCCCCCCTCCGACCAACGATGTCGGAGACGGTTCGGGCCCAATCTCTTAATTCCCTGTTCCTGTCCATCAAGTTTTACTGAAATTGGAGCATAGCCCATCTGCAAGTTTCCAGTACCCCCCCTACCTTGGCCGAATCCGGCCCAGACGCCAAATAACAAATGTAGGCCCCATATACTCGGCATTGTCGAATTTGCATCTCATTCGGTCCATCCGTTTGGTTTTTGTGCATGTCAAAAGTCCCCCCACCCCCAATTCCCCTAATCGTGGTCGCATATGGTTCGAACGCATGTTTTACATGTCGAGGCCATCGATTCGTATCACCCATGAAGTTTCACTCGAATCAGACCACTCGTTCGCAATTTATAAAGTCAATTTCCATATTTCTCTTCTCTTGCTCCCCAAAAAATGCTCGGATCTAGGAACGGTAGTTTCCGGGGGTATGTTGTGTCAGGTTCCTTAGTCAAGATAATTCGGGTCGCTAATATGCCTGCAAAGTTTCGTCGTCGTTTTACATCTGGAACTATTCTAACTCACGACTACCGGAAATTCCAGGAAACCCCCTCCAACTCCCCCCACAGAGCCCCGAAACCATCTGGCTCCGTCAATTTCATCTAGGCCTAATGCTTGTTCCATCCCTTAAGTTTCGTCCCAATCCCTCTGCTTTTAGAGTTTCTTGAGTTTTCCACCCCCACCCCCCATCCCCATAGGTATCGGACCCGACCCGGACGTGACACTGAACGTCGGAGGCGATAGCTCACCAGAAAAGTTTCATTCAAATCCGATCACCCGTTCAAAAGTTATGCACGCCACTAGATTCCGGACTCCCCATCCACCCACTCCCCCCACGATGGTCGGGTCGGGGAAACGGCTGTTCTCAAGTCAATCTGTTCGGATCCCTGACATACCAGCCAAGTTTCATCGCCCTAGGACATCAGGAAGTATGCCGAACTCGCGGGATCGCTAGAAATCCGGACCCCCACCCCAACTCCCCCACAGTGCCCTGATCCGGTCCGGTTATGTCAATGACGTGTCTAGGACCTGTGCTTATTTTTCCCACCAAGTTTCATCCCGATCCCTCCACTTTAAGCGTTTCTCAAAATTTCCGGTTCCCTCCTCCAACTCCCCCCAGTGTCATCGGATCCGGCCCGGATTTAAAGTGAGATGTCTGAACACGAGGTCATCCTAAATATCAATTTTCATCAAGATCCGATCACCCGTTCGCAAGCTAAAAATACCTCAAATTTTGGCTTCACCCTCCCTCCACTCCCCCCCCCCCCAGATGGTCGAATCGGGGAATTGACGATTTACTATTTAATTTGGTCGGGTCCCAGACATACCTGTAAATTTCCATCGTCCCAGCACATCAGGAAGCACGGAACTCGCGGGATCACTACCAATTCGGACTTCTCCCCCCCCCCCCCAACTCCCCCAAAGTGAGCGGATCCGTTCCGGTTATATCAGTCACGTATCTAGGACTTTGCTTGTACTTTCCACCAAGTTTCATCCGGATCCCTCCACTCTAAGTGTTTTCCAAGATTTCCGGTTTCCCCCTCCAACTCCCCCCAGTGTCACCGGATCCTGTCTGGATTTAAAATGGAGGGTCTGAGACACGAAGTCCTTCCATACATTAAAGATGCTATATAAACTTTCCGTTTACCTTTCCAACCGAATCGCGAGGGCAGAAATCAAGTATTTTTGCCTATTTTTGTCTTGTTGCTGCTGGGGCTCGAGAAAAAATCCGCATCGAAACCTACGCTCTATCCCTTCCATGATTGTTTCGATAATTAGAAGAGATTCAATTATGTTGTGTTATAGTTAATTTTTCTCATGATTATAGTAGTTGTTTCTTCTCTTGCTTTTTTTATTTTAGAAATAATTGGATTACTTAGCTTAGCTTTTTACGGAATTTTCTAATTTTGATTACGTGTCATACTTTTACAGTACGCTTGATGCTGAAAACTTTACTTCACTTACTCCTGACAGGTGTTATGGCTGTTAGGATAGGAAGTGTCTTAACACTTCCTAAGAAGTTGCTTTGCTGAGGACTGGACAAACTAAAGCTACTCAGCATGTGAGGCTTCAGAACAGCCAACAAGAACACATCTTAGGCTACATGGACAAAGTGTCCATTTCTGTCCCAGACACCTTCTTCAAGCAGAGCCTCCATAATAGGGATGCCAAGGTAATTGTATTTGAATTTTGATTGTGTTGTGTCTTTTAACCATGAGTTTTCTTAGGGTGGGAATATCTAGGCTCTCCTGAGAACAGACAGAGCGTGTTCCATCCTACTTACCGTAGTTACTACGCCTGACGTCACAAATTCTAGCTTTTCGCCGTCAAGGCTGGAACGATTTTTCTATTTTCCAGTAGGATCTCACGCCAGGGGCAAATACGACCAATCATGTTACAGAGATGCATAGTTACTACGCTTACTATGGTCCCGAGCATGGTAAGCAAATAGTAACTATTAGTTACTATTCCGACAAGGTTGGAACGGTCAGCATAGTAACTTTTCCTGAGGATGGAACGGAAATAGTAACTATTAGTAACTATTGTTAGAAGGGTGGAACACGCTCACAGATAAGCTAAATGGTGAGGTTTCTGACTCTAAGTCACTGTGCTAAGTGTAATTCCAAAATCCATGACGATTATTGATATTGCAGTGTGCCAAAAGTCAGTCAGCCTGTTTGAAACATTAGCTGCATTTTTTGCCTTTTCTCCATAGGTCAGTTAACCTACCTATTTGCTACTATTGACCGGTTTTTGTCTCCCCGGTCGGTTTTTCTGAGCTCTAAAAACAGCTTATAAGAAAAAATGGCGTCTTCCCCTCGCTGGCGCCTATCTCTTCAGTGAGAATTTTTAATATTTGACAGTACAAAATGGATAAGTCAGCTACATTTTATTTGAGCTATATTTCTGCCCTTCTTGGCAAGGGTCCTCTTCAGGCATTTTTGATTTGTGCAGTGCCAGGAGCGTAGATCGGTTGGATGGGGCTCCTGCCTCAGTCCACAGGACAGTTAACCGACCGGGAAACAGAGCCAAAAACAGCTTATAAAAACTTAGGTTGGTTGATTTGAAGGAAGAAAACGACTTATAGTGGGAAATCTTGTAGGTCGGTTGACTGGATGACGTCAAAAAACACAGCTTATTACTTTGGGAGTGTTGTGGGCAACCTAACTTAAAAACTACCTGGAAAGTATTTTAAATCAATGAGAATTTATAATTTGCGCAGTGCCAAGAGCGTAGGTCGGTTGGATGGAGCTCCTGCCTCAGTCCACAGCACGGTTAACCGACCGGCAAATGGAGCCCAAAAATAGCTTATAAAAACTTACTTCGATTAACTTGAAGGAAGAAAACAACTGATAGTGGGAAATCTTATAGGTCGGTTAACTGGATGATGGCAACACAGCTTATTACTTTGGGCGTGTCATGGGCAACCTAACTTAAAAACTACCTGGAAAGTATTTAAACCAATGCCTTTACATTGCACTTTGTCTTTATTTCTCTCATTAATAACAGACAAAAAATCATATGCTTTAGGCTATTCTTGGATGGCCACTACTTTATTTTGGTGAGGGTCAAGTTGATGCACTAATTTGATTTGTTGGTATGATTACGTTTTGGATGGCAGAGTGCATCTTAGCATAGGCTGCTTGGGGGCATTGTCTAATCCGATTGGCCATTCTAAATAGCCGCTTTGCCAATACCGTCAACACTGGTTAGGCCCATGCACTACAAAAAAAGCAGAAACTGAAGTCTGAGAAGACACTTGGAGAAAAAGAAAATCGGCCTATATCTGTGGCACATGTTGATAGCAGGTTCAAAGAATCTTTGTTGTAGTTATGCTACTGGTTGGTAAAACTTGTACTATAAATTTGTAATCAAGCCAGGGCTGTTATGTGTGAGGGGTGGAGGGGGCATGCACCCCCTCCAGATGTTTTTGGCAAGTCAGTGACAATAAATGAGCTAACCACCACAGTTTTTCGTCAAAACAGTGATTTTTTCATGAAAACAGCCGTTTTTCTTAATATCAATCAATTTTTCATGTAAACCACATGTTTTTACTTAAAAAACAGACAGTTTTCTGAAGTTCAGTCGATTTTTCGTCAAAAGAGTCATCTTTACCTAATTTTTCAGCAAAAACCATTCTGTGTAAATTAAATCCCCCCTCCCCGATAAAAAAAAAAAATGGCTGGTAATGCCCCTGACATTGCACAAATGCAGCAAGTGGTTGAAGGAATGAAAATGGGCATTGGAAACATTTTTTGGTTATGGCTAATGAAACGTTTATATTGCAGCATTTAACCTGAAAGCTTTGCACAAGGAGAAAACTTCACTGACTTTCATTGTCTGTGCGTTCAAGTACCTGCGGAGGCGGTGCAAGTGCGTGTGGTCGAGATACAAAAATCTGAAAGCCGTCATCCCATCACCATCCAACCGCTGCATTCATCATGTTGAGTTCAGTTGACACTTACAGAGGAACTGGAGCTGTGTACAGATGTATCTCCAGGAAAATTGCACTGATTTGTAAGTGAACACACCCATTTTTTCAATGATTTCTTATTTAAATCTACATAACTTTTTTGAAATTTCATAAGTTCTCAGATGTTTTTATGAGCCAATCTTATTATTCTGGTATGATTGTCTAAAAAAAAATCACATGTGTAACTCATAATTTGAAAAGTATTTCTTCAGCCCAAGCAGACTGCGAATCATATTCGACAGTGCAAAATGGCTACGTCAGCTGAATTTTATTTGAGCTTTTTGTGAACTTTTTTTCCAACTTGGGCGGCTTTGAGCCTGCAGAGGACCCTTGCCAAGAAGAGCGAAATATAGCTTGAATAAAATTAAGCTGAGGTATCCATTTTGCACTGTCAAACATAATTTTTGCACTCCTGAAGTGTTGCTCTTTGTGGAATCCCACAAAGTATGTGATGAGATACCTTTGACCCTACCTTAGGGATACTTATACTACTTATCTCTGAATCGACACAGTGAATTAGCAAATACCATTTGTTTTAGCCTTAGCTGGAATAGTCCGGTTGGAATCTTGGATGTTTAAGAATGAACATGATTTTCTTATGCTGTTATTGCCAGAAATAATTAACTAGTGGATCTGGTTAATGGTCAATTACAGTGGTCAGGGGCGTCGCTAGCCAAAACTCGAGGGGGGGGGGGGTGGATTAACTCTAAAAAAAAGAGCAAGAAAAAAAATGTTGTGTTCATTCATCGAACACAATATCATGGGCTGAATAGATAAGAGCTGTCAGTATTGATCTCGATACAATGGGAGTATTAAATTGGGAGGGGGGGATAGAACCCGAGGGCATTAAGTCCGTTGTCAATAGAGCAAAATAACACTAGGGAGTAGCGCCAAGACCGATGCTTTCCATGCTTTGAAAACGGGCAATACTCGTAGCGCCGCCCACTGCGCTTGCGGCATTTGAAGTGAGACAAACTTGCAGGTTTAGGAATCTCCAGTAAAGCAAAGGTGGAGTCTGGAAACACCAAGGTAACAATGGAGGCTGTATCAGTTTTTTTGCTATGTTCAGAAAATAATAATGATATATTGCAAAACAACAAGGCCACAAAGCCTCTAAAACGTTTTCTGAAAACATTTAGGGTCATACATTTGGGAAAGAAACATTTCTTCAATTTCTTTCTTGAATCAGCTCATTGATTAAGAGTTTGCTATTTGTTCGGGCAGTTGATTCCATTGGGGCGGCACACGGTTTTGAAGCTCCACCGACCAATATCTATGCAGAAACTCTCTGTGGTGAGTTTAAGGCTATGGCCGCATTAGTTGTTAAAGTTGAAGTTGATGACGTCGTCAGCTTTGACGTTTTCGTACATACAGTGGCATAGCTTGTATGTCTCAGTGAGGTCCCCCCCCCCTTTGGAAACGGTATGCCAGCGAATGGATTTTAAGTCTTTCAAGCATTTGCTGGTATGGGAGATGCCCCAGTTTAGGTGGGAATCTTGTGAACCGCCGCTGAACAGTCTCGAGGGTATCAATGTCTATTGTAAAAAGGGTCTAACTGAGCAGTGTACATATTTGAGAGTGGGCCTTACCAGCGTAAGGCCCACACCGTTACAGCGTAGAGTGTAGTAAGCATATGCTCGTCCTGAAACTGAAAAGATCTTTGAAGTAAACCAGCAGCTTTGTTAGCCTTGGAAATGGTCTGTTCATAGTGGCTGTGGAAGCTTACTCGGGAGTCAACTATGACAACCAAATTCCTCTCCTCATCGCAGCTGCTTAGAGAGGTGTAAAATGACGGCCTTTAGTTCGTCCTAAGGTCATCAGGTGGCTTTTCGTTGCGTTGATTTCGATCAGCCATTGATTTATGTCATCTACATCAGCCTGTAGTTGCAGTGAGTCTTCAGGGGATTCGATCACTCCGTATACTTTCGTGTCATCAGCATACAGCAGAATAGTAGAATATATTCCGTCCACAAGGTCACTGATGTACAGACTTAACAATAAAGGGCCTAGAACAGAACCTAGAGGATAGGCGAGAAAATGAAGTCATCAGCGAGGTTGATGAACGACTGAATGTGCTTCAGTAGGGGCGTTCTCTATCGCTAGTGGTGCTAGTATCGTTGATATTCATGTGTGCGTCAATTTTGTCAGGTCCCCTTACTTAGCTCTGGTTCAGAGCAAAATAACACTAGGGAGTAGCGCCAAGACTTGAAAAAGGGACACACACTCGAATAGCAGCGACAGTAGCACCACTGGCGATAGCGAACGTCCCTACTGAAACTCAACCTGTCGTGCACAAGCGCTGGCTCGAATAACTTCATACTCTGAATTCTGCAGAAAAAAGATGCACTATCCCCTGTTTCCTCGATGTGTGCAGACCGCATCTTAGGAGGGTTTTCGCGAGCTGGAAAGCCAAGTCCGAATGACTTTCCAATAGTTTTCGCGCTACATTGTAAATTGGCCGAACTTTCCAACCCAGTTTTCACGCTTCAGAAACCGATGCAGCTTTCCCGGAAACTCATTCCACGAGATTAGTGGAAAGCTCCGCTGAAAATTGAATGTTTCGGCGGGAATTTCAAAAGTGTGGAGAAAAAACATTGCAAGTATCACTAATAAATAAATAAAAAATGACAATCGTAATTATGGTGACTTCGATGGAAAATATGAGAATCAAAGAACCGTTACGTGATTTATTTATTCGAAAAGTTTGTAATTCAACATTTTCTCGGCGATATCAGCTTTCAATGCGTTTTCACGATCTGTCCAGGGGGAAAGTGGAAAGTTATTCCAGGAATCGCTTTCCCACAGTTTTCGCGATGCGCTTCGCTCGACGGAAAGTGATCTCGCGAAATTCCTCCTCTTAGCTTTACTAGAAATTTTTAAATCCGCAAGTTTGTCTCGCTTTGAAAGCAGCAAATTTGGTGGGCGGCGCTATGAGTATGGCCCGTTTGCGAAGCAAGGAAAATATAGGTTTTGACGCTACTCCCGAGTGTTATTTTGCTCTGCTCTGGTTCTCAGTACACTATCCATCCTTCCAGTGCTTCCACTTGCTCCACTTCGAAAATCCTGCCGGGAACCCCAAAAATCCTGAAAAATCCTGCTCGGAAAGTTCAAAAATCCTGCAAGAAATCCTGCCGTAAAAAATAAATATGTCAGTACTAATTAAAGGGATAGTTGTTAAGACTATATATAGCTGGAGGATTTGAGCAAACGTATCTGAATTTTTCGTCTCTATCGTTTGGGAGGACTAGAACGTTTTTGCCGTAAGAACTAAATAAATATTAAACGACCAAATACAAACACCAGGGTAACTACTGGGGGGGGGGGGGACACCTCCGTCCCCAATGTTGTTGGCCAGTCAGTATAAAATTACCGAGTCTGCGCGAAGCGCCGCGATTTTTCGTCAAAACAGTTGATTTTTTTTCAAGGGAACAGTCGATTTTTCTGAAAATCAGTTGATTTTTTATCAAAAAGTTGGGTTTTCTGAAAATCAGCCGACTTTTTTTCAAAACAGTCGTTTTTTTCTAGAAAACAGTCGTTTTTTCTATAAAAACAGCCGGTATAAATTACCAGCCAGTCGGTAAATGCCTTGCCCTCTCCCCCCCACCCACCTAACATTTTGGCTAGTAACGCCTCTGACCAACACTACCATTAAAGACGGCGTCTCTAGACGGGACTTGAAAATGTACATACAACAGGAGCAGCGGCAACGTCTGTACCCAGGACAAATTATACTAAGCGCCGCAGGCAAACGTTTTTAAACACGCCTTTTTTTCTGGCAAAATTTAACTTAAATTCTAGCTTTTAGTGTGGTTTATACTAAAAAATATTCCAAGCCTTCAACGCTTACTATAAATGACGCACCCTTCTTCTAAATAGGGAATATAAACTACAAAATGCGCCGCATGCGAAATTTTGTGAAAACACTGATGATCAAAGCGTCTTTTTGCTATCCGAAATGAAGACACGATCAGACGATTAAAACGAAAGAAATAAGCCGCATCCCCTCGTTTTCATAGCTAAACTAGATTTCTGGTTGTTTTTTCTCAAAAATCCCTAACTCTTACTGCAGTCTGTTAAAAATATCAGCAAATTCCTGATAAATCCCGAAGAAGTCCGGAAATCCTGTAAAATCCTGGAATCTCAAAAATCCTGAAAAAAATCCTGCAGGGACCCAAAAATCCTGAATTTCAGGATAAATCCTGCAAAGTGGAAGCACTGCATCCTTCGCCGAGGAAGACCCAAGCTTTATGAATCGGTCACAAATGTAATAGGTTATTTGGCTAATGTTAGTGATTGATATAACGTTTTCTTACAGGTCGAGGGACAGAACCTATGCCATCATCGGCGATCAGCACCATCGTATCATTTTACTGCATTTTGTGGATTTTTCTAAAATAAAAAACCCTGGTATACTGGACTAGTTTCTTTATGACATGTACAGCTTTTTCCTTAGCCTTTTTTTCCCTCGATTCAGTTAGCTATGACAAATCATGCATCAAGCTTGGTACGAAACAGAACGCGATTTTGTCCGCTTCTAGAACACAACCCGAATAAAGAGCGCGACACGAAATGGCGCGGTGCAAATTTTGCCGTGCCTGCGCTCATATTTTTCGCCTGCAATGCGGTCAAGTGCACGTGAATTTCCGTTCAATAGTGCCTTAGAGAGTTGAAGCTGCAGTTTTATGCATAGTGCGAAATTTTTTGGCAGAGCAGACTAACTAAAACTGAGTTGACACTGACACTGAGTTCATGTCAGTTTGACTTGCCGAAAAAACTTATATCCATGCATTTGCGGGGGCTTCGCCGTCCGACACAAGTTACTTGGGGCAAAGTTCTGCCGACGAATAACTCTACAAGTATTCCTGTTGGTTACATTCCAGCTGATTTCGAACAAAAATGGGCAGAGGTAGACTGTTGGTATACTTTTGCAAGCCCTTCACGCCGAAAAAAATTTGGGCTAAACTGCAAGTTTAGTCCTGGTCTTTAGTCCATAGTCATAGCAAATGGCTGGAATTCGAGTATGCTGTTTTAGTCGGCCAAAATAGAGCCTTGTTTTCCGTAAAATTGGAGAAAGGAGACATAAAAAACAATTTTCTAGACATTTCCCCTCACATAGGTTATCTTTTACCTCCAAATCACTATTCCTTTTTTGGCATACCTTACCTGAGCTGAGCTTGTGTGGGTCTGTGTTAACGAAAATGCCAGCAACAAACGAAATAACAAACGAAAACACTCTCTATACTGTTTTCAACAACCTTTATACTGTCTCATTTCACTGCGTAGATGTTTTGCGTACGGATTATGTCGCGTGTTGAAAGCCATTTACTTTTCGGTCTTCTGGCGGTCGCCGGATCGGAATTTTTTGAAATAACTGAAACTTGGTATGTCTCTTTGGATTTTCTTGTTGTTTGTTGGTAGTTTTCATGTGTTTGAACATTCAGAAAGGCTGTAGTGATGGTAATCATTGTTTCTCCTGCAGAAATAGCATTTTTATATACCTGCTTTAAGTTTCATTAAGATCCGATCACCCGTTCGTAAGCTAAAAATATCTCATTTTTCCTATTTTTTCCGGATTCCCCCCCCTCCACTCCCCTCCAGATGGTCGGATCGAGGAAGCGACAATTTCTAATTTAATCTGGTCCAGTTCCTGATATGCCTGCCAAGTTTCATCGTCCTAGCTTATCTGGAAGTGCCCGAACTAGCAAAACTGGGACCGACAGACCGACTGACGGACATAAATTACAATCGCTATATGGCACTTGAGTAAGCTCAAGTGCCATAAAAAAAACGTAACACAATCCAAATGATGCAGTCTATTCAGTTAAATGATAAACACTTAAGTTGGCTTTTCATTTAAACTTCTCTAAGTAACTTAACGTATCCCAGAGAAGCTCTTAGTACTCGGTTCATCTCGAATTATCCCAAAGTAGCTCTAAGTATCTCAGCATGTCTGGAAGTATCCTAAAGTGCCTCAGATTATTTCTATCTTTTCTCGAAAAATCTATAAATGTCTCATAAATATCTCGCAGATATCGTACCCTGCGAGTTCAAGAACGATCTGCGATTAACATATCCCAGAGAAGCTTGACGTGTCTTTACAGGTCTCAAAGTAGCTGTGATTACCTCGAAGTATCCTAAAGTATCCGAGGTTTTTAGAGTATCTTTGTTAAAGCACAACTCTTACTAGAAATGATCATTTCCCTGTGTAATGAGTCAGAAAAAAAGTTTTCCGAAAATACCATTATTTTCCACCTGGAACTAGCTATGTTCTTGTTAGCGCTTATCGCCTCTGTCCAGCCGTCCTGAACTCCGACACGGCGGCTGGGCGCAAAACATTTTAAACTGAACGCACCGTGGTAAAATTGGGAAAACTAAGCAAATAAAAGAATTAAAAAAAACGGAAGATTCTCATATCCTTAGGTGTGATAGAGTTGCCAGCGGGCGTTAAAGATTCCGGCAAACTTTGCGTTGCGTGACGACCGAAAAAACGCTAAAATTAGTAGGCACAAAACGAAACAAAGGAGAAAATTGGGGATTCCATAAGGGAGCTGGGTATGTTGTAAAAAGCAGAATAAGCAAGAGGGGTCCTTTTAACTATGTACCTTGCTCATCCTTGTGACGCAACTATGGGGGATGTTAGGAAAAAGTTTCCCTGAGAAGTACTGGTGTTTTCTTCTCTGCGAGTTTTAAAGTTCGAACGAAAGGGGCTGAGATACGACTGTCTAGTTAACCATCACTTATCACGCTTTCGAGTACTTTTCTAAGTGTTCAGTTTTGGAGAAGAAAAATCTCAAGTGGAGCAAGTGCACCTGGAGCGGGATTTGAACCCGTCTACTTTGACTTACCGGATCGACGCTCTAACTATATGAGCTACCGAGCGGCTTTTTATACTAAATTCGCAGACCAACCCGCAGTTAGGAACGGATTACAGGAACAGTTATCTCGCTAGATAAATGTTTTATTTTTATGGCACTTGCCCTTCGGCCAAGTGCCATATAGCGATCGCAGTTTCTGTCCGTCCGTCGGTCGCTCCAGGTTCTGCTAGTTCGGTCACTTCCACATAAGCTAGAACGATGAAATCAGGGACTCCAAATGATTAAGTTTGAAATCGTCAATTTCCCGATCCGAGCATCGTGGGGGATTGGAGGGAGGGGGAATCCGGAATCTTGAGGTATTTATAACTTTTGAACGGGTGATCGGATCTTAATGAAATTTTATATTTGGAAAGATCTCGTGCCTCAGACGACCCGCCTAAAATCCGGACTGGATTCAGGGACTTCGGGGGGGAGGTCGAGGGGGGAACCGGAAATTTTTTGAGAAATGCTTAGAGTGGAGGGATCGGGGCGAAAGATGGAGGGAAGTACAAGCGCAAGTCCTAGATACATCGTTGACATAACCGGACCGGATACGGGCACTGTGGAGGAAGTTGGGGGGGGGGGGGGTGGAATTCGGTGATCCTGCGAATTCGGGACTAGGAAGGTGAAATTTTGTGGGCATATCAGGGACCCGAACAGAAATCCTTGAGAATAGTCATTTCCCCGATCCGACCATCGTAGGAGGAGTGGAGGGATAGGGAATCCCGAAATTAGTAACATTTATAACATTGGAACGGGTAATCGGGCGTGCATGAAACGTGTCAAGAACAAGTGCCTCAGATGTTCCTTTTCAAATCCGGACCGGATCTGATCACTGGGGGGGGGGGGAGCTGGAGGGGGCACCGGAAATCTCGTGAATCGCTCAAAGTCCAGGGATTTCGTTGGAAGAACGAGCGTAAACCCTAGATACATTCCTGACAAAACAGGAGCGGATCGTATCACGGTGGGGGAAGTTGGAGAGGGTTTTCCGGAATTCCGGTGAGCTCGAGCTAGGGTGCTTCCAGATGTGCTAGAACCATGAAACTTGACAGGCCTATTAGGGACTCATATTGAATTCAAAATGCCCCTTCCCCGATCAAATCATCGTGGGGGGATTAGGGGGAGGGGTAATCCAGAATCTGGTGACATTCATAACTTCGGAACGGGGATCGGACGTGCATGAAACTTGACAAGTGTCAAGAACAAGTGTCTGAAATCTTCAGTTTTAAGTCCGGAGTGGGTCTGATCACTGCGAGGGGGGGGGGGGGGCTGGAGAGGGACAAACATGCTAGCTGTTCCGACAAGTACCATATGAGCTTTCAGCTCTTGTTAACAGTTCACTTCCCCATGGCACGATAGTGGTATATATTCAAAACAAAAATATGGTTTTAATACTAACTAATAATAAATCTCCACTTGCTTGTCTGCGGGGCTCGACATTGGAGACCTAGATTTCTAAATCCAAAATTTAGTTCTAGTTTGTCCGCAACGGTAGAAGTCCCTTGTATAAATTCAGTCCCCGCTTAGATATTTATGGGTGGAATGTTCAATAGACACCAACGTTTACACTCCACATAGCAACAACTTTTAGCGTAACTCCGTTTTGCCCTTTCTTGCAATTCGCCATGTAATTCCGAGTGGAACATCCTTGATACGGATAGATGACGCTTTTTTAGTCTTCCAGCTCTTGTTCCAGCGGCTGCATAGGAGATGGAGATAATGTTTCTTGTTTTGACGAGAAAAAAACGTGCCTTTGTAAGTGGGATGTCCTTGGGTTTGAGCAGCGCGTGTAGCTTGATATGTATTGATTCGGAAGAGTTTGTTCTTGTTTCTTCGCCGCTGGAGCTGAGACCTGGGCCAATGAACCAAAGAATGAGATTTAATAGAAATTTTTCTAGCGAATAGTAATCATTATTCTCAGTTTTCTTAGTTTCTATTTTTCCTGAATAAGTGAGAACCTTTTTTCTATTTTCTCCGCTTTCGTGTTTTCCTTTCTGTTCAAAATCATCCTTTTTCTATAACATTGCTCAAACAAAACGTTCAATCGTCTTTCGTAACATTTGCATTCAGTTGGTCTCTTGTCTCCTTGTTTTCTTTTCCTTTTCTCCACTTGTATGGCACTTGTTAAAATGCTGCCTTCGGCTCAAGTGTCACCTCTTAGTGTCTGACACTCTATTCTGCACTTGTCTGGCACTTGCTAAAATGCTGCCTTCTTCTCAAGTGCCACCTTGTAATAGCCGCGTTCGTTAGGTCGTTTAAATATTTTCATATTATTAGTGTTTTCTTTGGCACGTTCTATAGACGTCGGTCCACGAACGAAGTTGATACGAAAACGTTAAGAGTCGAACTAACTTAATATTTGCAACAGCAGCTACAACAAAGTACTAAAATGGATTTTAGCATAACAGGACCATTGTTTTTGGGATCCCAAAACGTAAGTGGAGGGATACCTATGACATCGCAAAAAATTGTCCGTCTGTCCGCACGATAACTCTCGAAGGGACTGAGATATTTTGATGAAACTTGGTAGGAGGACCCTTTGGGTCAAGTACAGGTCAAGTTCGAAGATGGGATATGCAGCCCTGTAAATATTCTTTGAGCCCAAGCTGACTTTGAAACATTTATTCAAACAATGTTTTCAACGGATACGTCAGCTACGATTCTTCATCAGCGATATTTCGGCCCTTCTTGGCAAGGACCGCAGGCATGCAGCCCTATGTTTCAGGGTGGGGTTTCAAATTAAGGGGCACAACAAATATTCTTTGAAAGCGATTGAGATAGTTGATTTAGGTGTAAAGAGACATGCTGAATTCGAATATGAACTTTATTTTCTCGCCAGAAAACTAGTTCGGCCGGAATCCGGCCCGAACCGAAGTTAAAAGTAAAAGTTTTATTTAAATTTGATAAGATCTGCAATGAGAAGACATGCTGAAGTCACACATGACAATAATATTCTCACCGGACGTATTATCGCGCGGAACCCGGCTGAAACCGGAAAATTAGTTAAAAGTAAAAGTTTAATCTGAAGTTGATTGTTGGATGTAGGGGTAAGGAGACTTTAGTTTTTTTGCCATCAAGTAGTTCGTCCGGAATCCGGCCGAAACCAGGTTGGGCAGAAGTAAGGAACGAAGGATATACGACGTAGGCTATAGGGTAAATATACCCTATAGCTGAATCTGTATCTGCTCCAACCATATGCTGAATCCGTATCTGAATATTTGACAGTGCAAAACGGATATCTTCAGATATCTGAACTCGTTGAAATTCAGCTGGCGTATCCGGTTTTCTCTGTCAAATACGAATTCGGTCTTCTCCTATTATTACCATTGGCCTTTAACCTGTTTGTAAATTAAAGTAAAAAAGTCTGTCGAAGACCGAATATCTACAGGACCGAATTGTCTGGAGCAAATATCAAAATTTTGGGACCCCATCGAAACCTTTGGTCTTGTTAAACTTTGTTCACATCTTTAATCAGTTTGGTCGATATTTTTGAAAATTCGAGCCTAATTACTGAACGGAGATGTTGAAACTGACTTTCCGGCTCAGTTCGTCGTTTCAGGAACGACGAATGAAACGGCAGTTCAAGCACACAAAAAACTCCTTATTATCGGCAGTTCAACGCCGTTAACGAACGTCATTGTAAAGAAAACGCTTGTAGTAGAGCGGCGAACCGAACGAAAAAAACGAACGCAGCTGATGTCTGTCACTTTGTCAAATTTTTTTCCAGTTCCTTTACTTCAAAATAAGCTAGAACCAAGAAAATTTGCATACATAAGGATCTGACAAAATTCTCCATACAAAATCGACAAACTTGGGTGATCCGATTGAAACAAACTTGACGGTTGGTAAAGCAGATGTCGCTTAACTGTCCGGAATCCATCCGATCACGTGGAAGGAAGTTTTTGTTGTTCTTTTTTCACACGCGTAGGGACCATACAGATGGAGGGATTGTGATGAAACTTGGAAGGTACAAGGTCGTTGGCCTAGATGTGCCATTTTGGGGCCCAAATGGATCCGAACTTGGTGGGGATGAGTTGGAGGGAAACCACACTAAAGATTTTGGCACATCGCTCCAACGTTAAGGCAAGCCTCAGTGTATGACCACCGATGATCAGACTTTGGGCCCCTTGCCTTGGGGAAATAGCACACAGTTTGTTTGAAAAGCTAATTTTCAGTTCAACTACTTATCTTGGGGGGCACTGTGCCCTAGCTTCAGAATTGATGTGTGACTGGGATACACTTGGATGCGACATATATGTGTCCAAACTGCGTCTGGCAACGACTGATGCAGCGTGTCTGGGGATAGGCGTAAGACAAATACACAGATTCTGGCCTCATTATCCGAATTTATCATCGCCGGGTGTAGGAACTAGTGGAGGTAGTACCTTTATTCGCTTCTACAGTACGGATCGGTTATGCTCCGGGTCAGAGCAAAATAACTCTAGAGAGTAATGCGCGAACTTTGAAAAAGTGAAACACATCAAACTGCAGCGACAATAGCTCCACTAGAGCACGCGAACATCCCTACTGAAACTCAACCAGTCGTTAAAGTTTAACTGAACAGGCAACTTATTTTTACATCTTAGATTCAAATACATTGAATTATTACAACACCTATTGGGGATTTTCATTCTGTCCACAGTAGTCTTCAGTAGGGACGTTGGGAATGTGGACGCTTTCCCATGGTGAATCCGTCCACAATTCGCCCGCGAAAATCACTGCACTATCACCATCACTAGCTAGCACTAGTTTTTGGCACTGCAGACACTTATTTGTTTATTTGATACACAATTTATTTACTCGTTTGCTGCTGGTATTGTTGCCAAATGTTCCAGGCACCATAGAGATATCACAAAAACGGGAAGAGCGGCAAGCACAATGGGATAATCGATTATTTGGAAATATCAGAAAAACAAACTAACGCTTTTTCATCGGGTTTTCAAGATTATATAAGCGAACAAGTGATGGGTAACTAGACTGTCGTATCCTAGCCCTTTTCGGTTAAACTTTAACGAGCGCTGGCTCGCCTGGCAGTCGCCTGGCTTTGCAACGCATCTTAGCCTTGCTAGACTTTTCTATGTCCGCCACAGCACACACAAACAGGGCGGCGCTGCGACGGAGGCCCATTTTTGATAGATGGGAAGGATAGGTCTTCGCATTACTCTCTAGAGTTATTTTGCTCTGCTCCGGGTATTGTTCGTTTTCTTGTTGGATTGTATGTCGGATGTCTCGTGATTTGAAAGGACATTATCTTTAGATTTGAAAGAACATTCGATTCAATTTCTCTTGAGTAAGATATTTTATTCGGTTCGAGCTTGTTCTTCTTCTCTCACAAAATTGACTCTCTAGGGGATGCCTGCTCTCGATTTTATAGCGTAGTCACGGTTAATTGGGAAATACTATTTTTCTCGCCTCAGATTGATAGTCTGGTCTGAAACAAGTGGACAAGCGCTCAGACGTGGAGTATGAAAGTAAAATGTTTTATCACATCTTATAAACAAACAGCGTTAGAAACAAAATATTTCACGTTACCAATAACCGACAAATATTGAAATAACCAGATTTGAAATCATCCCAGTTTAAAAGCTTTTAGTGTAAACAAATCGCATTTAGAAATCCAAAGAAGATCTTCAAGCTCTTGCAAGAACGTTCTATGTTTCATGCTGAATGTCTCGCTAGCCAGTCCGACAGTTTAAACCTCTTTTCTATTAGCAAGGTAATAAAAAGTGTAATTAAACCAGTCCCATATCCAGGAATTTTTTTCGTGCGGGGGGGGGGGGGGGAGGTTATGGCCTGCTTGTCGGACAAAAAAGTACAAAAAACACATAGATCAGAGGGAAAAGCCTATAAAAATCATTAGTTTTGTATGTTTCGGGGGGGGGGGGGAGGTTCAACCCCCTAACCCCTCTCCCCCCTGGATACGGCCTTGAATAAAAACAAATAGTTTTATTGCCTGATATCCCCCCCCCCCTGTCACAACTTCATTAAGAACGGCATATAATTGATCATATGATATAACGGTCGAGTTTCCAACTGATCATTAAGGATTAAAGTACGCCGCGTGGTCTTATTTGTTGCTCTTACACCAAAATCCGCATCTATACATATATATCCACAAGAACACAAGATAGTCCGACCGCCAGCTCGTCAAAAGACGCTTAGTTTCGAAAACACCCGACCCAAAAGGTACAGTAGGTTTAATAGTGGATTCCGACCAAATCGAACACGCTGATTCCAAATATGCCAGGAACTGGTTCCGGAAATGATGGCTTAAAGTAGAAATGAAGCCCGATGCTGTTCCATTATTTCCTCTCAATAAGAAGTATCGCTCTCAAACACAGTAGGCTGAAAAAAATTAATTCCGACCAAATCGAACCCGCTGATTTCGAATATGCCAGGAATAAATTCCGGAAAGGGTGGCTTAAAGTAGAAATGAAGCCTGATGCTATTCCATTATTTCTTCTCAACTTCTCAATAGCTATCAAACACGGTAGGTTGAAAGTGGATTCTGACCAAATCGAACTCGTTGATTATGAATATACCGTTAATAAATAAAGTAGACCTGGAACCTGATAAGTTATTCTTCTCCTCAGTAACTAGTGCCATCATCCGGTGTAGTGGGCTACTGTCGGCAGAAAAGTTTATTCTAACCAAATTGAACCCGCTGCTTACGTTTGCCAGGGATAGCCACTGGTTGCTTAAGGATGTGATGCGAGTCTGTTGCTTAGTAACCTAAGTTTGCTGAAATTCATCAACGACTACAGGGATTACAATTGGATCAAATAGTATGATCTTGCTTTGAAATGTTACAAGAAATATCTAAATCACAAAAAGGCGAGTTAAATGGACACAGAAGTCTCAAACTTCGCCAACATTGCGTCACAAAATCAAATTCTAATTCTGAGTCGACAGAACACCTGCCCCGCACGAACATTTTCGCGGCAACAATCGAGCTAGTGCAAAAACGAGGTCGGGTACCCCTTCTGTACGTAAGAAATTAAATTGTGCAAACTTTGTCGGGTGGATCCGAGAAGTCCAAGTCTTGACGGTACAACAAGTTATTTTTGCACTTTTGTATAGTCCAGTCGGGCAAAACAGAAGAAATCAAATGCTGTATTCTTTAATCGGTCTTCGCATCAGGTACTTTTTACACTTTCTACTATTTACCCCAAACCTGCATTGTTCACATTAAAGTAACTGTTCAAATAATAAACATACCAGACAGACTGAGCTGCAAACATGGGTAAAAACCATCTTATTATGCCAAGTTTGGCTACATTATTTCCACTGTTAATAATCAGAAATCAGATGTTTTGCATTTTACGGCGCTAAATTCTCTAAATAAGTAGCAAGAAAGTCTGATCTTTAAGTTGCTTTTACTCTTATGTTTGTTTCGCAATTTTATTTCTTATTTTATTCGGAATCAGCGGGTTTGATTTGGTCGGAACCCATTTTTCAACCTACTGTGTTTGAGAGCGATACTTCTTATTGAGAGGAAATAATGGAACAGCATCGGGCTTCATTTCTACTTTAAGCCATCGTTTCCAGAACCAGTTCCCGGCATATTCGGAATCAGCGTGTTCGATTTGCTCGGAATCCACTTTTAAACCTACTGTACCTTTTGGGTTAGGGGGGTGTCACATTTTCAGGACCTGGCGGTCGGAACTTGAGACATGTCATAGACGAATATAACTCACATAAAATCTGGGCCCAGATACCCGTGAACGGGAGGGTGGGGGGGGGGGGGCATTAAATTGCATATCTAGACCTAAATATCCTCGAATGTACCAACTTAGAGTTTGATTCCAGTCACGGGTCAAAAACTTTACTCATGGTCAAATTGGGCCCACTTCCCAATCAACCTTAGGGAGGGGGGAGTGGTTCCACTTCGCATTGATATTTCAAACCCGATGATCCAAAAGCACAAAGGAATTTCATCGCTATCTCCAATTTTTGTCAAGTTCTAAACATACAAAACGGGGAATCTTGGCCCAATTGCCCCAAAACCAGGGGGGGGGGGGCGCAAATAGTTTCAACTAAGTTTCAACTTGATATTTGTTGATTCCTGTCACGGGTATCCTGGGCAATCTGGGCCCAGTTGCCCTTGAACGGGGTGAGTGTGGTAGATGAAACTTTGAAAGTAATTTTCCAGCCCCAGGATCTACAAGTACAAGGAATTTCATCGTCCTATGTCCAGTTCTGATCAAGTTATTAGTCACTGGACAATCTGGGCCTATTTGCCCCTGAACCGGGTGGATGTCGGGGTAGGACCCTCAAAAGGCACAACTAACCCCAATACCCACAAGTGTACCAAGTTTGAACTTGCTACTTGCGCTGGTTCACGAGTTATGATCTCCACAAAATACGGTGAAAACCGAAAGCCGAAAGCTGCTACAGCGCCCGCAATAGTGGAATGTTCCAAGGAACACTCCACTAAATACGGATGTTTACGAATGAACCCGATTGTAGATATGCATTTTGCTAGAAAGTACATCTAATGGATCTGTTTAAGGCGTTTGTTAGGGTGATACCTCGACAAAGACCGAATATTTTCTCTCCCGGATGGTCTGTATTATAGAGATTAACAAATATTCTCCTTCGGGATCCCATCAAAAGCATTGTTCCTGTTCGTATAAGGCGTTTGCCAGCACCGGCTGACACCAGCCGCTAAAGGTTGCCACGCGTTGGAACAGTAAATGGCATGTCTTGACGTGGAATCCTCTACTGCACGTCCTGCACCGCTGGTTTGGGCCGGTGTCGAGAAAGGGTGTACAGCAGGTAGCAGGGAGTGGGAAACCCCTTGCCTCTTGCTTTAGTTTTTACCTGTTTAGGTTTCACTCTTGTTTCTCTCGTGAACATAATTATTGTCAGTTTCCTATCCCGTTGTTTGGGATCCCAAAACGTAAGTGGAGGGATACCTATGACATTGCAAATGTTCTTCGTTTGTCCGTCTATTAGCACGATATGATGATATGATATGATATTTATTACACTAAAAGCCCAAGGGCCATGGCAATACAATCAGAAGGAAACACAGTGACGAACTTATTTCTAACATCTGCTAAAACTACAACAAATGTTTTCTGTGAATCATTGACAGCTTGAGGAATCTGTCCACTTTCTTTAGAGTAGTATAACACTCACTCCGAAACATTTGCTCCGTCCATTCCTGATTACACGCATTTACTCCAAATATTTCTCTTCTCAAATCATTCAATTCCCTACAATCACGCATAAGATGTCTCAACTCTCGAAGGGGCTGAGGTATTTTGTTCAAACTCGGCCGGAGGAGTCTTTGGGTCAAAGTACATGTCCAGTCTGAAGATGGGCTCTGTAGCCCTATATTTAAGGGTGGGGTAGGGGGTTTAAATTGAGGGGCGAAAAATAATATGTTTAAAAGATATTGAGATAGTCGATTAAGGGGAAAGAAGACATGCTGAACCCGAATATGAAAATCATTTTCTCGCCGAACCAGTAGTTCATCTGGAATCCGTATAGGGGTAAGGTGTATGAGACATGCTGAACACGTACATGAACATTATTTTTTTGCCGGACAAGTAGTTGGGCCGGAATCCGGCCTTGATTAGACTTGGTGAATGAGTATATGACAATAATTTTCCACCCGGACACAGTTCGTCCGGAATCCGGCTGAAATCGGAAAACTTGCTACAAGTAAGAGTTTTTTCTGAAGTTGATTAGAGGTTCGATGTACTGGTAAGGAGGCATGCTGAATTCACATGTGTAAATTGTTTTCTCGCTGAACCAGTAGTTTGCCCGGAATCCGGTCAAAACATGAAAATTCGTTAAAAGTTACAAGTTTTATCGGAAGTTGATCAGAGGTTAAATATAGGGGTAATGAGATATACTGAATTTGTTTTTGAGTTTTTTTTAAATGGACAAACAGTTAAATAAAAATGTTTGTAAATGTTTACGAAAAACATTAGATATTTCCAGTTTCCTTCGTTTTTATGTGACTTCCAGCTTTATTTATTTGTTTTTAGGACGTTTTTACCTGTTTTTGGTTCCGTCTGTACTTAAACTTTGTTTCTCTCATCAAGATAATAATGACATTTACAACTTTATTTGTTTTTCATTTTTCAATGTTCGTTTGACTTCTTCTGGTTTCGTCAGAGTTACTTAATTTTTTTCTCTCGCGAACATGAGGTATTTTCTCTTTCCCGTCGCGTTTTTTCTGTGACTTTTCCAGCTTTGTTTATTCTCCTTTACGACGTTCAGGATTCTTGTTTCCGATCCCCAGGCTTAATCTCGACATCGCGCTTTTCACGCCTTCCCCTTTAGCCGTAGGTAGTTTTCTTTTCCCAAAGGATGTTGTTGTTTCCGATGTAGAATAACCTTATTTTCGAGATAGAGGGATTAAAGCTTGGGTCTTGCTGACAGGATACGACTGGATTTTTTATTTCTAAAATCATGGCGTGATGTTGCCTGGTGATGAACTCGCGGTAGTTTTTGGGGGGCCATAAATCGGCGCAGCAGTGAGCTTTGAGTTTTCTTAAAGGTTCACTGAAGAGCCTATCGTTCCAAATTCCTACCATGTGTGTACAGTTGGTGCGTTCCAGTTCGAATTACCTGGATAAAAAAAATAGATCAGCTTCTATGCAGTTACTCCAGCAATATCTCTGCATTGTGAAAGCACACTACCTATTACTCGCAATCTTGACTAACATTGCTAGCGAAGTCTTTTGGCTTGTACAGTTTGTACTTCCCAGTGAACCAATCACAAAGGACGCGAGAGGCGGGGCATAATTGTGAAAAGACTCCATGGGAAGATTAGGTTTGGAAAAAGAGCAAAAGCCAGAAAACAACTGTGAAACGAATCGAGAATTAGACGAGCTGGTCATGTGTATCAGGTTCCAGTTCGTTTTAAGTAAATACCTTAGAATATATTTGTACGCAAGTAATTAAATATAAGTAATGACAAAATCATGATGCTAAGTTTTTGTCGGTTGGTCAGGACAAAAGTTGACGTCAGTGTGGTCAGGCAACCGTGTCTCGTCAGTCGTGTATATCACATGGAACATGAAAGCGGACCTTTAAAGGACCCGTCGCACCAGTAATACCTATGCAACCCACTTCCGTAACTGCGTTTGTTAATTCTTAAACCCGGAGACCCAAATATCATTTTACATTTTAAATCCGCTTAGGACACCTCAGTATTTGACAATGCAAAACGGATACGTTAGCTACATTTTATTAGAGCTATATTTCGGCACTTCTTGGCAAGGGTCCTCTTTAGGCTCAAACCGCTTAAGCTGGAAAATGAACTTCAACTAAAGATTTTCCTTAAATGTCTGGTTTTGTCAATTTCTTCCTTGAACAGTGCTTCGAGTTGAAGCTGGTGTTTCTGCTCCTCGATTGGGTCGTTGAAAGGGATATTTGATGGTGCAAGACGGATACGTCATACGGTGAAGATTAAATTAAATCGTAAAATTATTTTTTCTGAATCTTGCCATGTTTTTGCTAGAAGTCAATTGGTTTTGGAAAAGCCTTAAAACACCCAAAGCCCTAGATAATTTGTTAAAAGGAGAGCTTAGTCCACAGTATTCAGATAGTTTAGAATATTGGAACGTAAACAGTACACAGTGCGAGATGTGCTATAAGATTTGTTGATCCACGCGACAAATAATTTTTCTCAGCCGCTTCTCTTCCTAACTACCAAGTGTCCTGTAGCATCTTAGCATCTACTTCCCTGGGAAATAAAAATGCTTATATTTATATCGAGGATGTCGGAAAGTTACCCACTCCCCTTTATCCCATCTCGTTGCTGGTGCCGGCCATTAGTTCAGTGATTCATCTTTCAGTGCTTATACATATGCTGATTTAATATTCTAACACGCGGCAGCCACCGGTTACCTCGTGTACACCCGAATTGGGAATGGGCAAGCCCTCGGAGGATGTTCGTGTAAATGGAAGGTTCTTAGACCGAAAAGTGCAAAGATTTAGTATTTGACAGTGCAAAACGGAGACGTCAGCTGAAATTTTATTAGAACTGTATTTCACCCCCCCCCCTCACCCCCCCCCCCCCATTACAAAAAAAGATCGTAGCCAACATCAGTACATGCGGATATTGGCATATTTTGTGGATTCAGTTATACTGTTTGGTTCGAAATTGTGATCGAAAATGTCTTGAAAATGTTATCGGATTCAAGTATCCCCATCCAAGATATGTCCCTGACTCATTGCTCATGTAGCTTGGGGGAACCCACATTAAGATGCATCTATTTAAATTGTCAATAATCTGTCAAGTTCGAAGAGAACGAGAACGGATTCCATCAGAGAAAAATGAAAAAAATAAAGTCAAGGCAAATGTCGATCTGTGTGAAAGTATCTGCAACAGCACAAATGAAGAAGAACAGAATTGCGATCATCACATTCTTCTGTTGGCATTACGTATCAGCATAGCAAAACCGTAATTCTGCTATCGTCCACTCTAAATCTCCACCATGCGTTTGTTGAGGGGTCCATACACTTATCCTCTTCAGAGCTCCCACACGTCTTTCATTTCGTCACCCTTGCTCTTTTGTTTGTTCGGACAAGACATTCACAATCCATGGAGGTCCTTTCTCGACCAAAGCTAGGTTGCGGAAATACGCTCACTGAATGTTGATTGGCGAAAGAGTATGTGGCAACTTAGGATCAATATCCAGGCTCCGGAATGTGACCGAAGTTTAGTGTAGTGGTATCTGGGATCCAAATCCAAATAGGACGAACGTGAAGGAATAGTCAATATGCCCGTCTGCCGGTTGGCTGTTCTGTCTGTCACCTAGAAAATCGCCGAACTGATTAAGAAATGAAGGTGAAAGTTGGTATATTTAGACTATGAAGGTAAAGAGAGTAAGGTAAGTAAGGTCGAGTTGTGCGTATTGAAGACTACCTCATTATTCAGGGATGAGCGATAACCTTAGAATAGTGACCGATAATTTTTTAACCCAGATTGATTGGAAGGTTGTTAAAGGGCAAACAACATTGCCGATGTTGTTGGTTTTCGTGTTAGATCGATAGTGTAGATCAAACGGGAGGTAAAAGCCGGAAATATAAGAACGGGACAAATTGACTCACAAAAACTACCAAGAGGTTAACCTAGGAGTGATAGAACAGTCTGGATCATGATATGCTGACCGGATTCTGGTAACCAAAAACTTCTTGTCCGTTAGTAGGAGTAACAATTCGAGTTGTTTGAGTAACCAGAATCTAGGAAGGACTTAATTCCAGTGTGATCTACAACTTTCACCTCATTCGTTTATTTCCTCCATAGCAACACATTTCGATCAAGGCTGAAAACAAAAATTAAAGAAAACATCTGAAATGTTCACAAGTACTGTATAGGCTGTTTAAATGATGGTGTCTCAAACTAACAAATCTACTTTTGCATATTATTCACAGATGATTCGTTCTAATCGTGTTCGGAATTTAGAAATCCCGATATCGCCGACTCGGGCGAAAACAGTGACAAGCGATAAGCAAGAGGGTTAAAGACTCTTAAGTGAATGGATATGAAGTTCAAACAGCGTAATTTGAGACCGTCTTTAAGAAAGCAGGCTTATTTCATATCTTTGCTTCATTTTCTCATTTAACAAGTGATACGGCAGGAATCCAGTGCAAACAAGTAATTTCTTAGACCCACCCATCTTGGTCCGAATGTTGGTCATGCAAATCTAGGGAGTGATAGTATTAGGAGCCTGCAGCTTAGACATGGCAATCCTGTATGCAGTCAGTATCCTTGCCTTTCGCCGGAAAAAAATGGCATCTACCCCGTATCGACCGAACCAAGAAATCGATAGAACCCAGTTTGGAATTGCACCTAAACTTCTTCTTTTTTTTAATTAAGGCACATCTTATTTCTCCTTAAAGCACAACTCTTACTAGAAATGATCTTTTGCCTATGAAAGGTATCAGAAAACAAGTTTTCCAAAAATACCATTACTTTACACCTGAAATTAGCGATTTTTATGGCACTTGCCCTTCGGCCAAGTGCCATATAGCGATCGCAATTTCTGTCCGTCCGTCGGTCTGTCCAGGTTTTGCTAGTTCGGGCACTTCCACATAAGCTAGGACGATAAAACTTGGCAGGCGTATCAGGGACCCCAAATGATTAAGTTGGAAATAGTCACTTCCCCGATCCAAGCACCGTGGGGGGAGTGGAGGGAGGGGGAATCCGGAATCTTGAGGTATTTTTAACTTTTGAACGGGTGATCGGATCTCGATGAAACTTGATATTTGGAACGACCTCATGCCGCAGACGACCCACTTAAAATCCGGACCGGATCCGGTGACTTTTGGGGGGAGCTGGAGGGGGCAACCGGAAATCTTGGGAAACGCTATGAGTGGAGGGATCGAGATGAAACTTGGTGGGAAGACACCTAGCAAACACTAGATACATCATTGACATAACCGAGCCGATTCGGGCACTGTGGGGGGAGTGGAGGGAGGGGGAATCCGGAATCTTGAGGGATTTATAACTTTTGAACGGGTGATAGGATCTCGATGGAACTTGATATTTGGAAAGACCTCATGCCTCAGACGACGTACTTAAAATCCGGACCGGATCCGGTGACTTTTGGGGGGGGAGCTGGAGGGGGCAACCGGAAATCTTGGGAAACGCTATGAGTGGAGGGATCGAGATGAAACTTGGTGGGAAGACACCTAGCAAACACTAGATACATTATTGACATAACCGAGCCGATTTTGGTACTGTGGAAGGAGGGGGAATCTGGAATCTTGAGGTATTTATAACTTTTGAACGGGTGACCGGATCTCGATGAAACTTGATATTTGGAACGACCTCATGCCTCAGATGACCCACTTAAAATCCGGACCGGATCCGGTTACTTTTGTGGGGAGCTGGAGGGGGCAACCGGAAATCTTGGGAAACGCTATGAGTGGAGGGATCGAGATGAAACTTGGTGTGAAGACACCTAGCAAACACTAGATACATCATTGACATAACCGAGCCGATTCGGGCACTGTGGGGGGAGTGGAGGGAGGGGGAATCCGGAATCTTGAGGTATTTATAACTTTTGAACGGGTGATCGGATCTCGATGGAGCTTGATATTTGGAAAGGCCTCATGCCTCAGACGACCCACTTAAAATCCGGACCGGATCCGGTGACTTTTGGGGGAGCTGGAGGGGGCAACCGGAAATCTTGGGAAACGCTATGAGTGGAGGGATCGAGATGAAACTTGATGGGAAGACACCTAGCAAACACTAGATACATCATTGACATGACCGAGCCGATTCGGGCACTGTCGGGGGAGTGGAGGGAGGGGGAATCCGGAATCTTGAGGTATTTATAACTTTTGAACGGGTGACCGGATCTCGATGAAACTTGATATTTCGAAAGACCTCATGCCTCAGACGACCCACTTAAAATTCGGACCGGATCCGGTGACTTTTGGGGGGAGCTGGACGGGAGAACCGGAAATATTGGAAAACGCTATTAGTGGAGGGATCGAGATGAAACTTGGTGAAAAGACACCTAGCAAACACTAGATATATCATTGACGTAACCGAGCCGTGCCTACTCGTAACAAGTGCCATATGAGCTCGTAGCTCTTGTTTTGTTAGCGCTTGTCGTGACTATCTAGCCTTCCTGCTCTCCGACGCGGCAGGTGGGAGCAAAACGTTTCAAAACTGAACGCGCCGTGGTTAAAAAGTTGGAAAACGTAAGTAAATAAAAAAGTAAAAAACATAAGATTTTCAAATCCTTATGTTTGAAAGAGTTGTCAGCTGACATTAAAGACTCCGGCACACTTTGCTTTGTGTGACGAGCAAAACTCGGCATGGCCGAAAAAGCGCTAAAATTCGTAGGCACAAAACGAAACAATGGAGAAAGGTGGGGATTTTAGAAGCTTGTAATTTCACATTCACAAGGGAGCTAGGTATATTATAAAATGCAGAATAAGCAAGCGTGGTCCTTTAAGGAGCGATTAAGGTCCAATAGATCTGTTTTGCTCCATATGTGATAATGGCTGACATCTGTTGCTGGTCAAGTTCGTCTCGGCAGTCCAGTCCTTACGGCCACTAGTTGTCCAGCGACCTCTTGGATGCTTTCTTGAGATGGTGCTGATCGGATGGATTCGGAAAGATCATTCAAGTCGTTTATCACTCTTTCGAAAAGAAGGTCTTTCGTACTCTGGTTTTGGCGTGGGATTGGGCGCAGCGTACCTATGACTCCAATCTGTGATCGCTTCGTCCAGTCGAACCCGAGACCCGAATTTCATACGGTACATTCGAACCCCCCAACAACAACTAATTTTCACACTTGCCTTGTTTCGCTATTCTTTACGAGAATCACCGTCGTCAGAAAAATGGTTATGTGAATTCTTCCCTGTATTTGGATCCCAAAACGTAAGTTGAGGGATACCTATGACTTCGTAAAATTCGTCCGTCTGTCTGTCTGTCTCTCTGTTCGTTTGCCAGAAATTTATCACTCGAAGGGAATGAGATTTTTTTATGAAACATGTGAGGATTCTTTGGGTCAAGGGACAGGCCAAGTTCGAAAATGGGCTCTGTAGCCCTACATTTAGTGGTCTGGGAGGGGGTTAAAATTTAGGGTCGAACAACACTATTTTTAACAGCTAATGAGATCTTCGATTTAGGGGTAAGGAGACATGCTGAATATGCTTATGAAAATCTTTTTCTCGCCGGCCAAGTAGTTCGCCAGGAATCCGGCTAAAACCGGAACATTCGTTAAAAGTATAAGTTTTATTTGAAGTTGGTTAGACGTTCGATTCAGACGTAAGAAGACATGCTGAATACGTATATGACGATAATTTTCTACCCGGACACATAGTCCTTCCGGAATCCTGCTGAAACCGGAATCCTGTTGTGTTGTAGTTGATTAGAGGTTCGATACCGGGTAAGGAGATATGCTAAATTCTTTTTTGAGCTTTATGTTTTTAGCCGGACAAGCAGTTCGCCCGGAATTGCCGGTAAGGCAGGAAGTTTCGGTCAATTTTGTCAAAATATATATAACTTGTAAGGGTAAAGGCATATGCTGAATCCACGTCTGAAATTGGTTTTCTAAGAAATTTATCCATCTGTTCCTAAATTTCAATAGGGAAAATGTTCAACGAGTCTTGCTAAAACAAGACCCAATTTTCTGTATAAAATGTTAAATTTTTGGGATCCCATAGGAACCTTTGGTCTTGTTATAAGATACGGGAACGTAAGCAAACAACAGTGCGAGGGGCGCTTTAAACGATTTCTTAGAATGACTTATTATATGAAACTATTTTGGTGGTTGCAGAAGCAGATGGAGGACCCTAGTTGGACTATTATAAGGCTGTGGGCAAGTAGCAACTCACCTTGTCTACAGTGGTACAGCAAGGGGTTCGTACTTTCCAACGTATTGCAAAGAATTTTATGAGTTGCCTTTTGCAGATAATTTGGCATCTGATATTCAGACAACACGGTCCCGACCGAGGTAACGGACCTTAGTATCTGAAAAAGTTGTGTCATTTTATTTTAATGATCACTAGCAAAAGAGCCTAGGCCTTTGTTAAAGTGGTAGGAAAGAAGTTTGGAACTTGTGATGAGAGTGAATGTAATATTTCTAAAAAGCGCGAATTTTGGCTATTTGTCGTTTCTGCAAACCATCCATAGTATCAGATACCATAGTAACAGCAAAACGACAGAATGCATGTTCAGATACCGTGGTATCAGATATCGTCGTATCTGCGAAAATGGAACGCAGCTATTATTAGTATCTGAACAAGGCTATTAATGTCGTTAATTTCATATTAAATAAAATCGTGTTGCATTGTCCAACGTTCCAACTCCACCTATCATGCAGGAACTTTGACAGGCCTGGGGTGGTACATTCCAGTTGCCATAATATATAGAGAATTCTTGACACTAATTGATTCCCGACCAGTTCCGTACCGGGAGCAAACAGGTGTTCTGGCCCTTCGCGTGAGATGTCATTCTCAGACCTGAAAGTCTTGTCTGGAGTCCAATTTTTCCAGCCTTGTTGAGACCAAGGGAGACAGAGACAGGATGGCTTGGTGCCGCTTGGCCGAGTCAAGTGGGAACAATAATATGGAGGAATAGATTTTCGGAACTGCTGGGCCTTAGCTCTGCGGGCCAGCCCTGGCCCGTCTGCCTTGTTATGTAAACGATGGAAGTCGTAGAGAAACTTGTGCACTACTTAAAAAGCATAATAATAAGCCTGAAGGACGTGCAAGATTTAAGACATATAACACTTAATAAACTGTTACACCTAACGTAAACTAAACTAAACTTTCTGTTCAAGTTGGAATGCTTTGATTAGATATTTGCAAACATCCATGTTGAAGTTGGGACTCGTATATTTCAGGATATAGGGAAGCACGTAAAGTATTGCATCTGTGGTATCTAACACGCTATGATTTCACGTCCAGTCCTCGTAGCTATCTACAATTTAATCGCCCTTCCTCGTATCCTGTATACAACACCTATATCGAGACTTCGTTTCAAGTTGGACAAAAAAAATCCGGTCAATCTTATACCAAAACCTAAGAATTTTAGCTGATATTAAAACTGAAATGTTGAAAAATCTCTACCCTCTGTACGACCCAGTCGAGCATCAAAAACAGCAACGGTGTCCAAAATGAAATCGCAGCACCAGCCTTACCCCAGTCCCCAAGTCATTTTCAAGAAGAAATTAACAAAAATCAAATACCCAAAAGTGTTTTTCTTTAAGTTCATTTTCTAGCTTGAATGGCTTCAGCTTGAAGAGAACCCTCGCCAAGAATGGCCGAAATATATCTAATAAAATGCCCACCTTCTGTCACAACCTGAAATTCTTTTGATTTAGTAGTCCCGAGTTAGAGGTTGGATGTTGTTTTGTTCATTTTTGAAGTTGTTCTTTCGTTTTCCCGTCTAATAATTCGGTCTTCTTGTCTTGTTGTTAAAACCTAAATCCTTAAAGGGGCTTGTCGAACGTCAACAAATAAACCTGAATTGTATTAATATTGAAACATAAAAAACGACTTTTTATCCTCTTTTGTAGGCAGTTGGAGGCCGTAATTCGCATCTCAGAATCCCTTGCGAAGATGCAACTTCTGCCATTCGCCACTGAAACACACGTTGACGAGTCTCTTCGCTTGTTTCAAGTTTCAACGCTAGATGCTGCCATGTCCGGATCTTTAGCCGGTAAGTGCTTTTCTGGAATCCTTTGCACAATTTTTGTGATCTTGGGTCTTCTAGGCACTGCTGGTTTCAGTGAAAAGGTTGGGGGGGGGGATAAGCATTTTTGGTTTCACTGAAAAAGTTGCAGTGCAACATACTTATGGAGATTTTCAGGAGTTTTGATTGGATATTTCTGGAGAAGAAGGTTCGAGGTCGCATTAGAAGGTCATGACCTCAATATTCAGTTCTTCTATTCACGCTGCCTCATATAAATCAATCAATCGTTTATTTATACTAAATTACCCATTGGATAGCATAGACAGACTACAATATTATCACAAACTAGATCTACGTTGCCTGGGCAATCTGAAGTGTTGCAGTAACTATAACTCGGTTTCGCCGACTGAAGTTCTTTGTTTCTTCGCTGAAGTTGTCGCTTGTTTGTTCCAAGAAAAAAAAATTGAACTAATAACACATATCCATAATCACATGGATATCGTTCAGCGTTGAAAAAATAAATTGACTTTGCAGCCAGTTGAACTTATCCTTTTTCGGGTCCCAAAACGTAAGTGGGGGGATAACTATGACATCGCAAAGGTTGTCCGTCTGTTAGCACGATAACTCTCGAAGGGAATAAGATATTTTGATGAACCTTGGTGTGAGCGTTCTTTGGGTCTAGGGTAAGGTCAAGTTCGTAGATGGCTCTGTAGCCTTACATTTAGGGGTGGGGGAGGGGGTTCAGATTAAGGGGCAAACAAAATATTTGTAAACAGCTAATGTGATAGTCGATTATGAGGTAAGAAGACATGCTGAAGACGATGGTGAAAATGATTTTCTCGCCGGACAAGTGGTTCATCCGGAATTCGGTAAAAAACGGAAAGTTGGTAAAAAGTAAAAGTTTCATTTGAAGTTGATTAAATGTTCGATTTAGGGTTAAGAAGACATACTGAACACTTATGTGCTTTTACTCGGACAACTAGTTCCGGAGAATTTGTTAAAAGTAAGTTTTATTTAAATTTTATAAGATGTTCGATTTGCGGGTAAGGAGACATGCTAAATTCGCATATGACAATCATTTTCTCACCGGATGTATAGATTGCTCGGAATCCGGCTGAAACCGGAAAATTTGTTAACAGTAAAAGTTTAATCTGAAGTTGATTAGAGGTTGGATGTAAGGGTAAGGAGACAGGCTGAATTCGTTTTTGAGCTTTAGTCTTTTGCCAGACAAGTAGTTTTTCCGGAACCCGGCCGAAACCGGAAGTTGGGCAGAAGTAAGAAAGGAAGGAGATACGACGTAGGCTATAGGGTAATCCATATTTGAATATTTGACAGCGCAAAACGGATATCTGAATATATATGAGCTTGTTGAAGTTCAGCTGGCGTATCCGGTTTGCACTGTCAAATACGAACTTGATCTTCGCCGATTATTACCATTGGCCTTAACCTGTTTTTAAATGTTAAAAGTAAAAATGCTTAAGAAGTGTGTTTAAGGCCGAATATCTACAAGACCCAATTGCCGGGAGCAGATATTAAAAACTTTTGGGATCCCGTCGAAACCTTTGGTCTTGTTCTTATTATCAGCAAATAATTTGTCCTTGAAAAGGAGTCATGTGTGAGGGAGGATTTTTTCGTGTGAGATCTCGAGCCAAGAATTCATTTGGGAGTTAGCGACCCAGCAGATGGGACTGAACCCAAGTCTACATCCTACACCATTATATTTTAAGATTTATTATTTCCGTGCAATTAATTATATAGAATCAGATTCGAGACCGAAACGTAACCTCACGTTTTATTGGCACTGAACTCTGAGAGTGTGTGGGCCAATTGCATAGGTTATTTTGTCCACGGGGGAAGACCGAGGGACTATGCAGTTGTTCTGACAAAACTTTCGATGACTAACTCTTCGTGCCGATAAAGAATCCTGATGTGACCTGCGAAGAGCCAGATACAACACGACAACAAACGTTATTGGTTGGTTGACACATGATTTTGACCAATTTTTAGGGTTCGTTTGGGTGACCTTTATTGTTCTTCCTGAGGTTCTCTGGCGTGTTTCGGACTTATTCATATAGAGTAAATTTATCAGGAAGGTTGTGGGAAAGAACAAGACAAAGGTTTCCATGGGATCCCAAAAATTCAATATTTGATCTAGACAATTGGGTCTTGTCTTCGCCAGATCCAGTTTTCGCCAGATTCCTTGAACATTTTTACTATTAAAATTCAGAAAGAGATTAAGGCCAACTAGCGAATCATCTGAGAAAACCAAGTTCATGTATGGATTCAGCATGTGACTTTACCAATATAAATCATATCTGTTTTGACGAAAACTTCCTGCCTTATGCTTCTGCCAATTTCCCGGTTTTGGCCGAATTTTGGAATTACTTGTTCGGTGAAAAAAGAAAGCTAAAAAACGAACTCAGCAATCTTCTTTCCCCTATATCTAACAAATAATCAACTTCAGATACAAATTTAACTTATTTTAAATTTTCCGGTTGCAGCCGGATTCCGGGCGAACTATATGCTCGGTAGAAAAGAATGTCCTACACGGATTCAGCATCTCTTCTTACCGCTAAATCTGAGATCTAATCAACTATAAATAAAACTTTAACTTTTAGCAATTTTCCAGTTTTGGCCGGATTCCGGTCGAACTACTTGTCCGGCGAGGAAATGGATTTCATATTCGTGTTCAGTTTATCTTCTTACGTCTTAATCGACTATCTCATTAGCTGTTTACAAATATTTTGTTTGTCCCTTAATTTGACCCCCCTCCCCTACACCTAAATGTTGGGCTAAAGAGCCAATCTACTAACTCGACTTTTCCCTTGCCGCAAAGGATCCTCCCACCAAGTTCCATCAAACTATCCCTTCGAAAGTTATCGTGCTCACAGACAGACAGACGGACAACTTTTGCGATGTCATAGGTATCCCTCCACTTACGTTTTGTTATCCCAAAAAGAGTTACGGGCCCGTATGGCACTTGGCACGGGTACCTGGAACACATCCGACTACGGTGGGAGTAGGGGGGTTCCCGGTAAATTTTGTTCGCGCTTAGAGACTAAATGTTGCCGGTACCCAGACTGCATCTGACCACCGTGGGAGCAGGAGGGGGTTCCGGTAATTTTGTTTCGTGCATAGGGACTAAACGACTGGATTCAAGAGGTACTCTGCCTATGTTACAGTTACGGGGATATTTGTACAGGATAGTAAATCAGGACATCACAAAATTTTCGCGACCTTCATCGATTGTCGGCAAAGAACAAGAGGTAAAGGATCATATGGCACTGGGTACGGGTACCCAAACCGCACCCGACAAGAGTTGAAGTAGGAGGGGATTCCGGCAAAAAAAAATCGCGCTTACAAACTAAAACGGTGGAGGCAGTTGGCGATGTAGAATATTGTTAAAGAAGCAGTATCTAGTTCTCTATGTCTTTCAATATTTTTTCAAATTTCATGCCTTGAGAACAACTAGTTTAAAAATTTAAAAATGCGATAAACACTTCACTGCTTTACGTTACATTATTTTGTATACAGATTACATTATTTTGCGTGATTGAACTCTCAATCCAATATCTCTTTATATTGCGAAACTGATACGTCAGCTACATGTATTAGAGCTATATTTCGGTCCTACATGGTAAGATTCCTCTTCAGGCTCAAGATGGAAAATGAACTGTTTGTTTTTCCACAAGTCCATTTTCTAGCTTGAGTGACATTAGCCTGAAGAGGATCCTAGCCAAGAAAGGCCGAAATATAGCTCTAATAAAATGTAGCTGACGTATCCGTTTTGCAGTGTCAAAAGATGATTCGCTGTCAGCTTCGGTTGGAGGAATATGCATCTCCCTTTGCTGAGAGCGATACTAGCTATGTGGCATTAACGAGGAGACTCTGAGCCAGTTAGTCTCCCAAGTCTCGTTTGGACTGAAGATTGATGCCTGCAGTGAAATGACGAACGAAACTGAGTTTGGCAGTCAAAATTTAAAATAAGATATCCAAGGGATTAGGAAAGTTTCGCAGAAAGGCTATCTTTAGGGATAGGGTTCGTGGACTGAAATTCTGACTAAGTGCAGAGTAGGAGCCGAGTTCTTTGGAGGAAATCTAAACAGAGATCCTGACTGCTCGTTTTTGAGTGGGGATAATACATATGTTTGTGTTCTTTCAGAAAGTTCCTGGCATTCTTTGGAAATATTTCTTTAAAGGAAATGTAATACTGCTAGTATATGGTAGAGGTATGCTACTTTGAACGATAGTTGGACATAATAGAACGAGAACAGTGCAGTTTTAGGCTAAGTGGTAAAATGAAGACCCAAGACGCCCACATTTAGGGGTTCTTAGGTGCAGGCTGGTAGTTGACTTTAGCCACACTAATTGGACGGAAATGGCACTGTTCAAAAAAGCTAACTTATGTTCAAAGAAACATACCTCTACTGTACTCCAGTTGCTCGATCCTATCTTGTCCTCGAAATTCTGAACTTCTTCCGATGGGCAACCTTGACTAACAACTTTTTGTTTGTTTGTGGGATGCGCGAGTAAAGAATGGAATACTTGTGATAATATAAATATATCCGACTGCCTGCCTCTCTGTCCCTGCATGTGAAGAGTGAGATCGATTTAATAGATGGCATTATACCTCAGGTCTTAGCAATTCAGGGACGGAAAAACTTCATCGACCAGATGGATTGTAAGGTTGAACAAAAATTAAAAAGACATGATGAAAGCTGCTCTTGCTGGGAGGGTAGTTTGAGGGAATCCGGTCGGAATCGGATATTTGAGACCGGATCGAACAGAGTGAGGAATTTGGTTGGATGAGGGGGTATACCTATGAGTAGAAACATGTTGAATTGCGAGACGTAATTGGTTTTTGAGATCCCAAAACCCAAGTGAAGGGATACCTATGAAAAGTTGTCCGTCTGTGAGCATGATAACTCTCATAGGGAATGAGGTATTTTGATGAAATTGGTGTGATGATCCTTTGGGTCAAGGGATAGGTCGAGTTCACTGATGGGCTGATAGGGAGATACGCTGAATTTGTTTTGAACTCTATTTTTCCGCCGGACAAGTAGTTATGGAATTCTGACGGACCGGAAAATTGGCAGAAGTAAGGCAGGAAGTTTCGATCGGTTTCGTCAAAATAGATGACTTATAGGGACCACATACTGAATCCATATCTGAACTTGGTTTTCTCAGATGATTAGCTATTTGGCCTTAATCTGTTTCTATATTGCAATAGTAAAAATGTTCAAGGAGTTACATTTGATTTTGCACCATCAAATATGATTCGCAGTCAGCTTGGGCTGAAGGAATATTTGTTCAAGGAGTCTGGTGAAGGCTGGATCTGGCGAAGACAAGACCCAATTGTATGGATCAAATATTGAATTTCTGGGATCCTATCGAAACCTTTCGTCTTGTTGTCTTGGACATAGAATTTGGCCAGGATCTGGAAGAAATCGAATGCTATACTGCAGAGTCAACACCCTCTTAAACAAGACCAAAGGTTTGGATGGGATCCCAAAAACGTAATATTTATTGGACTTCTTGATTCAGACAATCGAATCTTGTACATTTCCGAGTCTTCACCAGCCTCCTTTGACATTTTACTATTTATCCACAACCCACCGCTTACGTACAAAAATAATGTTACATGTTTGGAGTGTTTGGCAACTTACGGCCAAACTTATCAGATGAAAAAAACAAGTTCAGATATGGATTCAACAAGGACGTTTACTCCAATTTCTAATCCAATCGACTTCAGAAAGGTCCTGACTTTGACAAAGTTCTTCGTATTTTAGCAGCATTCCCGACCAACTGCATGCAGAGCAAAAGAGCTAGTGACATTGAGAGAAGAACCTTTCAATCCAAATTTCCTTTTGTCAGCTTATCTGCCAACGAAATAAATTTCAGAATTAAATTCATAAGGTCTCCTTACCCCGATACGAAACCTATAATCGACTTCATAATCAACATTGAGCTTCAACCAAATTTCCAGTTTCGGCCGGATCCCGGGTGAATCATTTGTCCGGCAAGACGACTAAGTTCATATATGGATTCAGTGGGCCTCCTTACCCCTTACACGACTGTCTCATTAGCTTATAAAACATACCTTTTTTTTTAACCTTAATTTGAAACCCCCTCCTCTGCCTCTAAATATCCGTTCCGCAGTACTGAATTCGATGAAGGGGCCAATATAAGGCTAGAAATACATGCTGAATCGGGGTATGCTGGTAGTGTGCGGGTCTGGTCCCTTGTAATCGATTCTTCTTCAGAAAAATTTCTTGATTGGTTTGTAAAATGTTGGTTAGTTCTTCTTCAAAGTAGTAAATAATAATAGTGTGTTGCCTCAAAAATGGGATTTCGCCTCTGCAGATTTCAGCTTCAGCTGATTTATCTGTTTAGCGCCATCGGATATATTGATCAAATTTGAGAGACTGAGCGCTTAAAGTTGTTGAAACCTCCAGTGTTAACAGCAATTCTAATAACAGCAACTCTTTTACCAAAACTCCACTTGAACACTTGCGACAAGAATGCGCCGTATTAAAAGTTTATCTTGTCTCCTCTATTAAACAATACACCGTAAAAAAAAAAAAAATCTTGCAGTATTTGCTACTGGTGTAATACTGTCTCTACTCAGATAAGATTATTTCTAATTCGGATTAATCTTATCCTAGCAGAGATAAGATTAATCCCAGTAGCAGGTACTGCAGTTAACTTCAATCTTTTCTCGGACAAACTTTTTACAGTGTAGGCGTAGGCTGATTATCACGCTTGCCACGATTGTAGAAACATTATGCAGTGCGAGGCGTCCTTAAATATATTTTTTGAACGTGTTTTCAGGAGCTTTGCATGTAGGGGCCAAGCGACATTTTTTTTTGTTTAACGGATTATCGGTAGAAGGGGTCTTAGCTATCTAATCTACTGTAA
Organism: Branchinecta lynchi; assembly: GCA_023053575.1. Classification (NCBI taxonomy): domain Eukaryota; kingdom Metazoa; phylum Arthropoda; class Branchiopoda; order Anostraca; family Branchinectidae; genus Branchinecta; species Branchinecta lynchi. The sequence continues at coordinate 78,377 of JAKZAP010000036.1, forward strand.
TTTTCGGAGCCCGGCAATCCGTTCCCGAGATACTTGATTTGCTCAAAAGATCTGACCGCCACGAAAACGGTCAAAAAGAGCTAAGCGACATAATAAGGAATTTAAATGTTCTTTTCTTGTCCGCTGTAAAGAAAGATGTTATTCCACATAAAAATCAAGATTGGTTGAAAAATCAGTCGATTGAATTTTCTTTTTTTAATGTTTCTTGACCCCTTAATGCGTGACAGTGATGATATACCCAGCTGCACACATTAAAAACGTAGCACCAGTTTTAGATACCTTCTCTTGAAATACCAATACGACGCAGCCAACATCTGAAACTGAAAGACCATCCTTGGTTCTGTTTAAATGATAAGTCGGCAGAATTCCTGGGATATTTCTGTCCTTCGGTTCTTGTTTCTTCTGTCTAGAGTCTTAAGAGACCCTTGTCAAGAAGAGCCGAAATATCGTAGCAAATCTTATTGGCAATTATCTTTGTATCACCTCAGAAATATCCGTAGTCAGCTTCGACTGAAAGACTAGAAAGAGTTCTTATAGGGAAATACCTTTTGCTGCAAAGATGAAACCTCGAAATCTTGTGGACGTCAGTTCGAGAGTCTAGAAGGATGCCTTAGTCCATGCTAATGATGAGTCCTACTAGTGTCTGGGCATTTTCGCCCTGGGCATCTGAGTCTGATTTGATAGACAACGTAGGGGCCAGCTGAATCTTGGACGCTTCTAGCTAGACTCTTTGTTGCCATGTGGCTTGCAAATTAGTTACTTTATCCCGTTTTTGAGGTAAAATAAACAGTGAATTCGGATGCATTGAAAGGTTCTCAAAGGGAATGAGATATTTTGATGAAACTTGGTGTGAAGATTCATTGGGTCATCGGACAAGTCAAGTTCGTAGATGGGCTTTGTAGCCCTACATTTAGGGGTGGGGGAGGGGGTTCAAATTAAGGGACACACAAAATATTTTGAAACAGCTAATGTGATAGTCGATTGTGTGGTAAGAAGACACGCTGAACACGATGTTGAAAATCATTTTGTCATCGGACAAGTAGTTCGCCCGGAATCCGACCAAAACCGGAAAGTTTGTTAGAAGTAAAAGTTATATTTTAAGTTGATTAGATGTTTGATTCAGGGGTAAGAAGACATGCTGGACACGATGGTGAAAACCATTTTCTCGACGGACAAGTAGTTCGCCCGGAATCCGGCCCAAACCGGAAAGTTTGTTAAAATTAAAAATTTTATTTGGAGTTGATTAGATGTTAAGACATGTATGTATGTGAAAATAATTTCTTCCCGGACATGTAGTTCGCCCGGAATCCGGCCAAAACTGGAAAATTGTTATAAGTTAAGTTTTATTTGTAGTTGATTAGATATCCGATTTAGGAGTGTTAAGAAGAGATGCTGAATCCTGACAATAATTTTTTACCCGGACATATACCTCGACCGGAATCTGGCTGGAGTCGGAAACTTTGTTATAAGTTAAATTTTTATTTGAAGTTGATTATATGTTCATTAGTGGGGAAAGAAGACACACTGAGTTGGTTTTTAGCTTTCTTTTCTCGCTGGACAAGTAGTTCCGGAGTTCGGCCGAAACTGGGAAAATGGCAGGAAGTTTTCGTCAAAACAGATATGACTTATAGGGGTAAACACATATGCTGAATCCATATCTGAACTTGGTTTTCTCAGATGACTAGATATTTGGCCTTAATCTGTTTCTGAATTTTAATATAAAAATGTTCAAGGAGTCTGGCGAAGACTGGATCTGGTAAGACCCAGTTGTCTGGATCGGATATTGAATTTTTGGGATCCCATCGAAATTTTTGTTCTTGTTGTATAGGTCGAGGGAATTCCTTTTTTCCCCATGGATTTGATCCCAACTTTTTGTTGTAAATTTCTCCAAGTTTACTGACCGTTGATATTGCGGAGAGCTGACAGCCATCGACTGGAATTCTCCTCGTTTTCAACTCGTCGTATACTTTTTCTCCCGAATTTTATCAAATGATGAAGTGCCAAGAAAAACAAATCATTGTCTGGTGAGCAGCCGATACAACTACATCAAATTAGAGTTTTTGTTATTTCGTTCTTTAATCGATTGGTTAATTAACAAAGCGTATATTTTCTATGCAATTGGCATTTCGGGTACTCTTACAGCTGGAGTCGAACATTGGAAATACTGGTAGACCTAAAGAAAACGGTGCAATCTCTTTAAGGAAAGCGAGAAAAGCCATTCTGATCTCAACAGGATCATGAACCTTGATGAACTAATCAGCTGTAAAAGCGAACCATTCAATAGAAGACCGTGCAACATTGACCTTATTCGCTTCTATGTATATAAATAAAAATCTTTCGAAGTCTTCCTGGTGAATAGTAGCCCATCCCATTCAGCTGGACAACATATATTACGTATTGAAATAAATTGGTCTTTGGGGGTACCTTCCGTTCACTACTACCATTCATAAAGTAAATGGTACACAGAGATGAAAAGTCAAGGGGCTGTCTGAGCCCCAAGAAATATGGGCAATTATTTACTAGACATCTGACAGGTCGTAGGAAGCTGATGCATGCTCCCAACTGGGCTGGTGAGGAGATAACATTATACCTTCTTATGAGTGTCATGGGAGTAGGGGTCTGTCAGTTCTGGCAGTGCTAATAGGCTGATTAAATTGCAGGGCTCTCTCACCAGTTGCTTTATAGTAGTGCGAAAGTTAACCGCTAGAGCAGGATAGTAATCACTATTGCACGTGACTCCTATATGGGAGATATACCCTTTCAGTTCTAGGGAGGGAGGGAGGATACCTTAGTGAAGCAGAGTTGAAAGACACTATAATTTCTTCCACTTTATCAAGGTTTGCAAGCTTGCTAAAAACATCTCCATTTCCATAAGAATCTGCCACATTTCTTTTATTTACGGAATAGCTCTCAGTTTCTTAGCCTTTTGATACCATGTTTGAAGTCGAGAAATCAGTACATCGCATGTTTTCTTATCTCACGGGGTAATGTATTCATTTACTTCAGCCAAAGCCCTATAAACATATAGAAAACAAATACAAACGACTACATGCTCACTAGTGTAAGCCTTCGTTGGGACCTTCGGTCGCTTAAACTGTAATCAAACAGCGAAAACTTTTTAATTTCGTCTTGTAACATTGTAGTTATTAAAAAAGTTATTCTGCTAAATAATTGCATGTATATTGTGGCGTTTAAAATAAGCTGAAAGGATTATATTGATTGGTTTATTTATTAGTTTCTTCGACAGCGAACACATTTTGAAGCCTCGCAAGCACTTATTTTTGAAAGACTTGTCGGTGGTTCCTCTTGTCACACTTCCTTCCTTTTCAAATACTGGGATTTAACCATTCTCTTGAATGATGCCAGACTTACAGCCTCTCTGACCGATTCTGGAAGGTCATTCCAGACGCTCACACCTATAAATATTCTTTGAGCTCAAGCTGACTTTGAAACATTTATTCAAACAATGTTTTCAACGGATACGTCAGCTACGATTCTTCGTCAGCGATATTTCGGCCCTTCTTGGCAAGGGTCCTCTTCAGGCTATCAATCCTCTGGTTCAACTTCGGGGAAGGAAACAAACCTGTAATAACTATTAAGTAACTGAAGCTTCTACCGACTATAAATATCTTATTAAAATAAATTATCTTCAAATACCACTATAGTGAAAACACTAGTCCTGAGATTTAATTTTTGACACCGACGCTGTTTTTGCTGTACGATTGGGGCGATGACAGGAAAGGGTTTTTTCTGCAGTTTGATCAACTTCGGTTTTTTTATGAATAAGGGGCTGAAAACTTAAATATTATTTTATTAAAGACCTCGTTCTATGTTTCTATTATGAATACTCGCCTGTATCTATTGCTTTGAATAATCACTGCACGGAAAAACTAGTGCTGAGATTTAATGTTTGACACGGCTGCTGTTTTTGCTGCACGATTGGGGAGACGGCAGGAAAAGTTTTTTTCTGCATTTTGATCGACTTCGGCTTGTTGTTAATAAGGGACTGAGGCTTAAATTTTCTTCCCGTAATAACCCCGTTCCACGTTTCCGGTGTTTCTTTCAAAAACAAAAATCACAGCTCACCTACGTTCAAAATCCCATTCTTTCTAATATACTCCGCAGTATTCTGACAATTTTGAAATTCTCCTATGAGACGCAGCGCGTCTATGTCTATGTGGATTTGAAGGTTTAATCGAAGTTTGTGCTCCGTGACTCACAAACTCGGCTGAACCGAAAAAGCGCTTAAAAATTGTTGGGGCTCAGGAAACAATGGCGAAGGGCGGGGATTTTGGAAGCTGATAATTCCGTAGGCGAGCTGGAGATAACAGATGATGCAGAATAAGTAAGAGGTCCATTAAGTTAACAGCTTAGCCGATTGGTAGCTCGGTACAAAGCGAGACTAGGTGATAGCAGCGCTTACTGACAAATTTAATGACCAAACAAAAACTCAAACGCGGCCATGGATCAGTCGATTAACGACCCGAAGGTCTTCATTCTGAACCTCAGTATGGAGCAGATCTGAATGTTTACCACAGAAAAGATGCATTTAAATGGAATTAAAAAAGGGAGAAGTGGATAAACTGAGCGGGCCTTTCAGCTTGACTTTAAACCTATGTTTCCCATCTTGGCAGTCCGGAACATAGACCGGAGTAGATCTTCAATGTTCTGTCCTCAGAAGAAAGACGAATAGGGTATACCTCAGTATTAATAAAAAAGGAGACGTCACCCCCCCCCCCCCCCCCCCCCCCCCCACCCTATGAAAAATCATGTCGGTAAATTTGTCGCGCCGACAAACGCTTTTACCATTACGTTTCTGATTTGGACAAAAGCTTTGTCGGGGGGGCCAAAGCGGGGAAAAAAAGGTTTCTCTTTTTAGTACCGACAAGAGCTCTGACAAACACTTTTTTCATTTCGTTTCTGGTGCCCACGAAAGCTTTATCGGCAAATCATGAAGTTTGTTAAAAGGAAACGGCAGCGTCTGTCGGTGTACGGATTCCGTTTTCAGTACCGACAAGAGCTCTTTATGTAAATTAGGAAACTTTTTGTATGGAAATTGGCAGTGTTTGGAGGTGCGGAGACGGTGCGCGAATTCGTTTTCAGTGCCGGCAAGAGCTTTGATATAACAATTCCTCGTTTCTGATACCGACAGAAGCCCCGTCGCCAATCAGGAAGCTTCTTGTCCTGAAATCGGATTTTTTTTTTTTTTTGGGGGGGGGGGGATCCCAAAACGTAAGTGGAGGGATACCTATGACATCGCAAAAGTTGTCCGTCTGTCCGTCCGTCTGTAAGCACGATAACTCTCGAAGGGAATGAGATATTTTGATGAAACTTGGTGTGAGGATTCGTTGGGTCGTTGGACCAGTCAAGTTTCTCAGATGGGCTTTGTAGCCCTATATTTAGGGGTGGGGGAGGGGGTTCAGATTAAGGGGCAAACAAAATATTTTGAAACAGCTAATGTGATAGTCGATTATGGGGTAAGAAGACATGCTGAGCACGATGGTGAACACAATTTTATCATCGGACTAGTAGTTCGCCCGGAATCCGGCCGGAAAGTGTGTTAAAAGTAATAGTTTTATTTGAAGTTGATTAGATGTTCGATTTAGGGGTAGGAAGACATGCTGAAGACGATGGTGAAAACCATTTTCTCGACGGACAAGTAGTTCGCCCGGAATTCGGTCGAAACCGGAAATTTTGTTAAAATTTAAAGTTTTATTTCGAGTTGATTAGATGTTCGATTTTGGTAAGAAGACATGCTGAACACTTGTGTGAAAACAGTTTTCTACCCGGACATGTAGTTCGCCCGGAAAGTTGGTTAAAAGTAAAAGTTTAATTTGAAGTTGAATAAATGTTTGATTTATGGGTAACGATGGTGAAAATCATTTTCTCGCCTGACAACTAGTTTGCCCGGAATCCGGCCAAAACCGGAAAATTTGTTAAAAGCAAAAGTTCGATTAGATGACAGATTAAGGGGTAAGAAGAGAGGCTGAGTCGGTATATGACAATGGTTTTATACCCGGACATATAATAAGTCAAACTTTTATTCAAAGTTGATTAGATATTCTTTATAGGGATAAGGAAATACGCTGGTTTTATTTCTGTAATTTTTTTTTGCTGGACTAGTAGTTTGCTCGGAAATCGGCAGGAAGTCTCGGTCAGTATCATCAAAACAGATATGGTTTATAGAGGTATATCTGAAATTGGTTTTCTCTGATGATTAGCCTGTCCAAGACTGGATCTGGCGAAGACAAGACTCGATTGTCTGAATCAAATATTAGATTTTTGGGATCCCATCGACACCTTTGGTCTTGTTTTTTTTTTTCGGTACGGGGATGATACCGATGATACTGAAAACCATTTTCTTGCTGAACAAGTATTTTGTCCGGAATCCGGTGAAAATCGGAAAGTCGGTTAAAAGTAAAAGTTTCATTTGAAGTTGATTAAATGTTCGACTTGGAAGGTAAAGGAATAATTATGCTGAACATGATGGTGAAAACTTTTTCTCGCTCAACTACTAGTTCGCCCGGAATCCAGTCAAAACCGGAAGATTCGTTAAAAGCAAAACTTTTTTACCCGGACATATAATTAGTCTGGAATCCGGTTGTAACCGGAATTTTTTTTTAGTCAAAGTTTTATTCAATGTTGACTACGTGTTCTTTATAGGGATAAGGTATACGCTAGATTTTTTCTGAATTTCCTTTTTTTGCTGAACTAGTAGTTCGCTCGGAATTCGGGCAAAACCGGAAACTTGACAGAAGCATAAAGCAGGAAGTCTTGGTCAATATCGTCAAAATAGATATGGCTTATAGAGGTATATCTGAACTTGGTTTTCTCTGATGATTAGCCTGGCGAAGACTGGATCTGGCGAATACAAGACCCAATTGTCCGAATCAAATATTAGATTTTTGGGATCCCATCGACACCTTTGGTCTTGTTCGATACAGTGACCGGGAAAAGTTTTGTAAGTAAAATGGTTACATCCTGATTGGATAAAAATCGTGTCGTTAAATTCAGTAATGGTGAACTGTTCGTCAGTGTGAATACTGTGAATACACAGATGTGCCGACTGGAACATTCTCATCGGTAAATCAGCAAATCTGTTTGTGTACAGAGCACTTACGAAAAACTTTTGCATTCCTTTCTGATCCCTGACGGTAAACGAACCCCACCGGCAAACTGTATCTGTCGTTTATTCTCGAGTGATTTCTCTGTTCCCACCCATTAACTATCCTTATGGGTCGATCTAGCTGTACATGGTACAGTCTATCCGGAAAATGGGCCAATATTCGCTTACTTATGACTTTCAAATTCTCATCACCGATACCACCACCAACTCTGCCCACCGACGCTAGATCCGGCCAAGATATCTGAATAACACGTCTAGGTCAGATGGGCGCAGTACCGCCAGGTTGATCTCAAACATTCAATTAATTTGTCTCCAAGCGGTTCAAAAAATGTCCAGGGTCCACCTCTAATCACCCCCATAGCACTACCACCATGGCAAGAAAAGGTTCGGGAACATATTTGGCATCTGTGCCCACCACCCATCAAGCATCACGCGTATTGGCATTTTTGAAAATTTTTCAGTGGGTCTACCGGTCCGATACCCCCACAGCACCACCGTCAAACCACAGTCGTCAGATCCAGATCAGACCTCAAACTATCAGAATTCATCTTTCAAGTTTTATCACAATCACTTCATCTGTTCGGCCCCTGCGCGGATTAAAATTTTTCCAAGAACCACGTCTAATTTATGAGCCGTGTCACAAAGTTACCGTGACCCCTACCTTCCACTCACAATTGTCGGATTTTGCTCGGACGCAGAAGCAAATATAGGGCATTTGCTCTAATCAGTCTTTGGGTTTCCATAGTATTGGATTGCCTGCTCACCTCCAGTGCATCCCCATACCAAATTTCAACAAAATATCTCAACCACTTTGAGAGTTAACAGATGGACTGGCAAACTTTACAAAGTCAAAGGTGCTAACGGTTTGGAATCCAAAAATGCTGCCTAGTTAACAAGCGAAAAAGATAGTCGCACAAATCTTCAAGCAGTGAAGTATTCTGATGCAGTGTCTGTTACTACTTTTCTGGTTTACAAGACTATTGGCTGCATAGGATGTTCCTGGTTCCATGTGATAACCATTGGTGCCAGGAAGTGAATGGCAAATTCTTTAACTCTCATTAGAAAACCATTTCAGTTGATATATTACAACAGTTGTAAAATGCTTGCGGGGGAAATGTTAGCCCCCCCCCCCTCCCCAACACACACGAAAATGGGCTAGCTTCGCCACCTCAAGTCTCCCATCGTCTCAATCCTCCAATACACAGTTGATGGTAAACCATCACTCTAAACACAATCGATTAAAAGACCAGTCTTATATTGGGGATTTTCCCTCATAAATCTTTATTAATTGATTTATATTCAAAAATATTCATTTTGCTGGGTTCCAGCTCAATCTTGTCAATAAACTGACTCTTCATTGGTCGATTATCAGTGTCTTGGATCAGAGATAACCTACAGGCATGTATGTCATTTTCAGCTGACAGAGCCTCATTGTCTTGGATTGAATCAATCTTGCAGGCAACTGTTACTGTCATTGATGACTTCAACTCAAGCGGTCGAGATCATGAGCCGCCAATAGCTGCCCTGTAGCTGTTTGCCTGTACTCCAGCCCCTGCTGAAAGCGGGTAAGCTTAGGTCAGCAAGGGGAGAGTGATATTCATGGGCATGAACACCACTATGTGGTGTTGCTGTTTGCCTGTACTCCAGCCCCTGCTGAAAGCGGGTAAGCTTAGGTCAGCAGGGGGAGAGTGATATTCATGGGCATGAACACCACTATGCACGGCTGCCCTGGGTTACTGGAGAGTTCACATTCCTTTCCTGGTGGGCTCAAGCTTATTGCAAACCATGGTACAAATGCAAGCAAAGAAAACTTGTACCAAACCATAGTACAAATGCAAGCAAAGAAAACAAAAAGTAAAAAGTGTCAAGCACAATTCCCAACCTACCCTGGGATACGACGAGGACGTCACTTACCACCGTACCCTGAAACATAGAATGCAATCTATGGTCTTCCCGCAGAAATACGGATAGAAAATGTTTGTGTTAAAAGAGGAGAAGTTGCTAAATTGACCTGGGCCTTTCAGCTCAAATCTTCTTCAGGATGGAATGTTGTGTTATCGCATTTTTGTCTCATACGTGCATTTCTTGTTCGCCACGTCCTCTCCCTATCTTATATTTTGCTAAGTTTCTGTCAAGTTCTTCCTATAAAATCTACGTGACCTGACTACGGTAAATTGCCTAAGCTTTTTTTTTATGGCTGGAGCGAAGAGGTGATTTGTTTTTGCGAAGAGAGGACGAAGGTGTTGATGGTGAAAAGTGGTATAAATAAAAATGTGGTTGGGGAAAACAGCGATATCAACGCCAACTAGACTGGGCACTTTGTGCTGGAAAGACTTTCGTTTGATTTCAGTATTTTAGTTTCTTGGCTACAGAAAATTGTATTGTTCATTCTCCATACTCCAGTTCAGAGCAATGAAAATGATCAGTGTTAAACTAAACATTTGTAAAGCGAATTCTTTCAGAAGAAAAAAGGTGCGAACTTCTCGGATCTTTTTTTTTAACGTTTTAGCTAAAAACTACAGGCTTCTTTTTTTCTATTCATTAACTTGTAGACCGATTGTCGGGCCCAATGGGTGATAGTTGCTGACAATGAGGCGAGGGGGACAAACATAAACCAATGCTGCGGAAATGATGAGGTTGATAAAATGGGGTAGCCCTCGAGAGTCAAGCTGGCAATCTTAGCCGCATATCATCACCGCGTGAGGGGATTCTCAGGACGCGGAGTTCGTGTCTGCACTAATTTGGCTCTATATATCACAGAACTGCTATCTCAGTGTGATTGATGCCGATAGTGAGACGAAGTTCAAACAGAGACCAATTCGCTTGGAATGCTCAACTGATATGATGCCAATTGGACCCCTTGAAATAGGTCTTGAAAAGTCGAGTGAACAGTTTATATGCACGGCTTGAAATGTTATGACAAGTGGTACTGGCTCTGTAGGAATACGCGAGATAGTTTGTTTAATGTACACTACATACTCGTAAGCAAGAAGCTTTTTGTGGGCTGTTTGGAAACGAATTTTACCCGTCAAATTCAGGACAAGGGATATATACGGAATAGGAATAAAGAAAAACAAAACATATAAACAAAAAGATCTAGTCTAAAACGCACGTATGTGTCAATTCAAAAGGCTACATGATTTGATTACACTTATCAGGGACTGACATCCCAGTTGAATCCTACATTCCCGTAGTACTGCTTCTGACTCGAAGGTTTGCAGATAATGAATGAACGAAATGCAAAAAAAATTACGAGGACAAAGAAATAAAATAACTTTGTAGACAGAAATACCAGATTACAATACTCTTCAATATTTCTATAAAAAAAAAAAAATACGAACCAGACTTGGAAGATGTTCATCTTTCATCGTCTTCACCATCAATCCTTCACGGCTAAACTCTGTTCATATATCAAGTACACTCTCTACTTACACCTCTCTTCGCTGTTCACTAGATTTTTTGCACTCGCACACTAGATGAACTAAGAAGGACAGCAATACATTTCAATTTTCAAGACACGTGTCAATCTGGCTTACAAGCATCGAATGACCCCGCCGAGCCAGACCTTCACTCGCTGCCATCACTTCGACATCTTTGATATGCTTCTAGACTTACTAAACTGAGACTGAAACATTCATACCCAGTCTTCTTCTTCTGTTCGAGACCATTCTTTTATAGGCATGTCCCGACCTCGTTCTCAGTAATAAACACCCAACACTATTAATTAAACACATTCGGAGACACACCTCCCCCCCCCCCCCCCCCCCCCCGCGGTCGAACTCACTAATGGTGTATTGGGAATACGACCGCAGGGAAATGGTGGTTAGAACAGTATAAATCATGTCAGTCTAAAACCACAAATTGCACTATTGTACTCTGCACGATAGCGTTAGGGGTCGTTGTTTCCCTTAACCCTCTTGCTCAAGTGAGATGGAAAACTATTGAAACGATTGAATCTGTTCATTGACTACACAAATGATCCTAACAATGGTTTATTTGCAGTAGAGGTAAGCTTTTTTTTTTTACAGTTACTCTTACAGACTAAGAGTTTATTCGGAATTGAACCAGCTTGAGCGGTTTGAGCCTGGAGAGGATTCTTATCAAGAAGGACCGAAATAACACGAAAGTGTGAATCGCTGTGATTCGCAGTCAGCTTGGGCTGAAATAATATTTGTTTGTACAGTTTGCCAAATAAAACAGTAACAAGAGCTGTAAGCTCGTGGGACTTGCAAGCTCACGGAGTAGGTAATAGTAACAAGTAAGATTCTTGCTGTGTTGAGGAACAGACGGTTATGGACCTTTAAGAATTTATGAAAATGTATGGTTTAGTAAAAATATGCCATGCAGTTTTTGGTTACAATGCGCAATTTAAGGGGGCTAGGAATCCGTTTTGTAAGCATTAGCAAATGCACTAGTTCACAAATGATCATTGGCCCTTGGCTCACGAAAGTATATCATTCGCTCGAAAGTGTTATTTTTTCGCATTTCGCGGCTAAGATGCGCACTATAGGGGTTCAAACTGAATTTGGTAGCAAAATACTTGAGTCACAGATGATCATGAGCCCTTGGGGATCCTAAAAACGTTTAGTTTCTTAAAAATGTTCTTATGAATTTGCGGTAAAGTTGGTGCTTTAAATGTGTCGGAAAATCATTTGTAAGCAAAATCCTTGAGGCAAAAATTATGACGGGCCAAGATAGCGAAGAAATAAAACCAACACTAGTCGGCGTAGCCGAACAAAGGTTGCTGCAACACTTCACTGTGCCCAGGCAACGTAGGTCTAGTTTTTCCTGAATTCAAGGGAAATGTGCAAATATGTTATAATCTGCCTTCGTTCTGAGTCTCTGCAGCTTGCTCATGAACTCGCTGAGGCCCGAGCGGCTGTTCTCAATTTTGTCAGTTATCTAAACCAAACCAAGGGTTTGTATTGAGTTTTTCGTCCCTGATGAAAACGAACCAGCTCTTTCTCAGGCCTTCAAGTGATGTTCATGACTATAGTCATGAGGTCATCCCCGATTATTCGATTTGATCTGCCAAGAAACAAAACCAGTAAGAGTCGGGGATAGACAGTAGCTGTTTCTTTCAAACGGAGGAGTCCGACAACAACGAATCGGATTTGGTGCATTGATGATTCGATTTCGATTGCAACTCTCTCTGTTTTTATTTTCATTATTTATTTTTGTATTTTCGGTAGCCCGTATTATAATTTATTAAAGTATGATATTTCAGTACACTGCTTCGTAGAAATTTATAGCATAATCTGATTTTTACGAAGAAAAGTACTTGAAAAAAAAAAAGAAATACTGAAAAAAGAACCGATTTAAAATCTGTATCAGTCGTTACTAGCTAATTTAAGAAAATTTGATATTTTTTAAGGAATAAATTTTGCGCGCCAGTACATTTTTTTTTTCATCCGAACATCTAATAAAATGTAGCTGGCGTATCAGGTTTGCGTTGCCAAATAGGATTCGAAATCGGATTTGGCTGAAGGAATATCTATTTTCATCCAACGGTAGAACAACTTTGGGAGGGGGTTGCCCTTTTCCCCTCTTCATGAGTATGTCGATGGTCCAACATGTTTTCGCGGGGTATGATTTTCCAAACAATCTGCAAGTTGCTGATAACAATTTAAGCTAATAATTTATTTTCCCCTCTTCATGAGTATGTCGATGGTCCAACGTGTTTTCGCGGGGTATGATTTTCCAAACAATCTGCAAGTTGCTGATAACAATTTAAGCTAATAATTTATTTTCCCCTCTTCATGAGTATGTCGATGGTCCAACTTGTTTTCGCGGGGTATGATTTTCCAAACAATCTGCAAGTTGCTGATAACAATTTAAGCTAATAATTTATTCTTCATATATATACCCCTTCATTCTACCCCGATTTAGGGGTAGAAAGACATGCTGAAAACGATGGTGAAAACCATTTGTTTGCAGGGCAAGAAGTTCGCCTGGAATTCAACCAAAACCGGAAAGTTTGTTAAAAGTATAAGTTTTATCTGAAGTTGATTATATGTTCGATGTAGTGGTAAGAAGACATGCTGAACACCTATTTGAAAAGTATTTTCCACCCGGACAACTTGTTCGCCCGGAATCAGGCAGAAACAGGAAAATTTGTTGAAATCAAAAGTTTTATTTGAAGTTGATTAGATGACATATTTAGGGGTAAGAAGACACACTGAATCTGTGTATGACAATCTTTTTTTTACCGGGACATATAGCTTGTTCGGAATCCGGTTGAAACCGGATTTTTTTATAAGAAGTTTTACTTGAAGTTGATTCGATGTTCTTTATACGGATAAGGAGATACGCTGAATTCGCTTCTGAACTTTTTTTTTTTTTTTTTTCTGGACAAGTATGGTAGTTCGTTCGCAATTGTCTGGATCAAGTATTAGATTTTTTGGATCCCATCGAAACCTTTGGTCTTGTTATTACTAGATGCGTGTGAAAGGTTGTAGTTAAAGCTTTGCAGGACGAAGGAGCTCCGTATTCAGTCGTACCACATCGTGCGGCCGATTTTTTTTAAACTATGGAGTTTGACACGACTGCGTGCTTACCTATTTCTGGATCCCATATTTTACCTGTTGATGATGGCAGAGAGCGACGTTGTCTATACGCTTGGGAACATAAACAGTTCAGCTACTTGAGAGCTCCCGACTTTTGTTCGCTTATTTTCCTTTCGTATTTGGAACCTTTTATTCGTCTGTTTAACGATTGCTGGAAGGGATGGATGCAAATAAACGGGACAATGGATCTGTCCGAAAATTCTGAAAGTCAGCACAAAGATAGGCTATGGCTTGAAGGATAGGAATGAACAGCTTAATTTAGGGGAATGTGTTGTAGTAATGTAACAAGACCAAAGGTTTAGATGGGATCCAAGTGGGAACATTTATTAGAATTGTTCATCCAAGTATGTTCCGTGCAGTTTGTCGCCGCTCAGACGAGTCTTGTTAACTGTACGAGCATTTTCTGTGGCAAATTATTCCCGAAAAAAAACTCTTCAGATTATTCGACCTTAGATATACCATATCAGCATATTTTCAATTTACTGATTCTATACTTTCCAATTTATTTGAAAATTTGATTTTAATTTTTGGTCAACCTTATGAACTTGCAACTTAACTGAAGTTGAACTTGCCTACTCCCTTAAGGGACTTGTCGCACGTTACGTAAAAACTTTAGGAACTTTGTTCTTTTTGGGATCCCAAAACGTAAGTGGAGGGATACCTATGAATCGCAAAAATGTCCGTCTGTCTGTGAGCACGATAACTCTCGAAGGGAATGAAATATTTTGATGAAACTTGCTGTGAGGATTCATTGGGTCAAGGGTAAGGTCAAGTTCGTAGATGGGCTTTGTAACCCTACATTTAGGGGTGGGGGAGGGGGTTCAAATTAAGGGACAAACAAAATATTTTTATACAGCTAATGTGATAGTCGATTATGGGGTAAGAAGGAATGCTGAGCACGGTGGTGAAAACCATTTTTTCGTCGGACAAGTAGTTCGTCCGGAATCCGGCGAAAACCGGAAAGTTGGTTAAAAGTAATAAGTTCCATTTGAAGTTGATTAAATGTTCGATTTAGGGGTAAAAAGACTTGCTAAACACGATGGCGAAAACCACTTTCTCGCTGGACAACTAGTTGGCCCGGAATCCGGCCAAAACCGGAAAATTTGTTAAAAGCAAAAGTTTGATTAGATGACAGATTAAGGGGTAAGACGAGAGTCCGAGTCTGTATATGACAATATTCTGTACCCGGACATATAATTAGTCCGGAATCCGGCTGTAACCGGAAGTCAAAGGTTCTTGGGGGGATTCGCGGGATAAGGAGATTCGCTTGATTCGTTTCTGATTTTTTTTTTTTTTTTTTGCTGGACTAGTAGTTCGCTCGTAATTCGGGCGAACCCGGAAACTTGGCAGAAGTTGGACTTGGTTTACCCTGATGATTAGGTTGGCGAAGACTGGATCTGGCGAAGACAAGACCCAATTGTCTGAATCGAATATTTGATTTTTAGGATCCCATCGACACCTTTGGCCTTGTTCTGTACGCCATTCTAACTCCACACATGCTTCTGTCACTTTAAAAATAAAGAAATACTGTTAAATTTGTGGGTATAGATGGTCAACAGGTGTTTGGGGGTGCTTTCATTCGGTATTAAAACTTCGATGTAACGACAATAAATGCATTGCTTTGTATACGAACAAGAGCTGGAAGCTCATATGGCACCTGCAAGGCCGGGTTAGAGGATTAAATTTGGAATTCGTCAATTCGTGGGTTTGTTTTGATCATTTGTAATCAAAACCCTTGAGGTAAGAATGGTCATGGGTTGTATATTGTTCGTAAAAACTATTTTATCTCTGCATTTGGCCGTGATGATGCGCACTTTAAGGGCTCTAGAGATTTATCCTTAATGAACACTATTGGAGAACAAATGATGATAAGCTCATTCGAATCATGAAAATGTATATTTTGCTCAGAATTATTGCTTGTATTTTAAGAAATTCAGTTGTAAGCAAAACCCTTGAGGCAAAAATGATCATGGGCCCTTGGGAATCATGAATATATATATATCGTTTGTAATCAAACCTGTAATCAAATTGATTACAGGTTTGTTTCCTTCCCCGAAGTTCAATCAGAGGATTGACAGCCTGACGAGGACCCTTGCCAAGAATGGCCGAAATATCGCTGACGAAGAATCGTAGCTGATGTATCCGTTGTAAACATTGTTTGAATATCGTTTGGTTAAAGTAAGTTTTTGAAGAACACCCTTGAGTTAAAATGTATACTTTTCTTAAAAGTATTTTTTGTACTTTGTGGTTAAGATTAGTACTTTAAAGGATGGTCGGATCTGAGAAGTGACAATTTGTAAGCCAATCTTGTCAGGATTATAATGTTCAAGCCAAGTTCCATCGCCCTAGCACGTCTAGAAGTACCTTAATTCGCGATCACCGAATTTCTGGACCCCACCCCCCACCAACTCCCCTCGCAGTGCCCGAACCCGGTTCGGTTTTTTACTGATTTATCTAGTTCTTGTCCCTGTTCTTCTCATCCCAATCACTCCGATGTAAGCGTCTCACAAGATTTCTGCCCCCCCCCCACATTCATCGGATCCGGTCCGGACTTAAAATAGGAAATCCGAGACATGAGGTCTTTCCAAATAATAAGTTCGTGAGATCCGACCACTCGTTCAAAAGTTATTCATACCTCAAAATTCCAGATTCCCCCTCCCTCCACACCCCCACGATGGTTGGGTCGAAGAACTGACTTTTTCTAAGCTATTCGTGTCAAGTCTCTAATGTTCAAGCCAAGTTTCATCGTCCTAGCGTATCTGGAAATTCTTTAACTCGTGATAGCCAGAATTTCGGACCCCCCCCCCCCCCCTAACTCCCCCCACAGTGCCGAAATCCGATCAGGTTCTGTCACTGACGTGTTTAGTTCTTGTGCTTCCCTTCCCACCAAGTTTCATATATCAAGTCAAATATCAAGTTTAATTAAGATCAGACCACCTGTTCGGAAGTTATGCTTGTCACCATATTTCGGATTCCGGCTCGCCTCCCTCTCCCCATGATGGTCGGATTGAGCAAGTGACTATTTCCAAGTTAGTTTGGTCGGGTCCCTAATATGCCTGCCCAGTTTCATCGTCCTAGCACATCTGGAAGTACCCTAACTCGCAAACACCGGACTGACCGACCGACCGACGGAAAAGTGATCGGTATATTGCACTTGACCGGAAGGCAAGTGCCATAATGAGACAAACCCTAATTTTGTCAAGAGAATTATCATTGAATTTCAGACATTAGCGACCGCCAGGCCGTTGTAACTGTGCGCGTCCAGACCTGGCGTGCTCTAATTGTCTGAAAATTGCGGTTACGGCACGTTAGAGTATGTTTGTAAAACCGTCTGTTCAGTCGATTCTGCAGAAACAAATAATACAAATTAAATAAGTCGTTTTCTCTCCTGCAAACACGCTCAGATTTAACTGTCAGAAAAAATATTGTAAGATGCGGGTGCCTTTTGGTTGGGCAGAGGAGATGTGCTCTGTAGATTTAAAAAATCACCCTCCTTAGTGATATTTTTTTGCCGCTAAATAGGTTTCAGCAATGACTTTACTTTACTTGAAGGTATGCTCGAAAACTACCTTAAATTTACCGCAAAACGAGCGAGTAAATTTTGAATCTGTAGCCTCATAAACCAGCTGGTGCGCAAAGTTTACCCCCCCCCCAGGATTGGCTGAAATGGTTGCCACTGTAATCATGCAAACATCACATAGTCAATACTAGTCCTGCATACAAACCTTTGTTTCCTCGTTCTATTTCGAAACGATCAATACGTCTGTTATATGTCACTTGATGGAGTGACCCAGTCTAAGAGAACGTAGGGAAGTAATGAATCCCGAGTGACAGGTTGATTGATGGGCGGAGAAGAATTCGAGATCTTCAGAATCAGAACTTTCAAGACCAGTGAAGCAGGAAGTATTCAAGGATTCAGTAATGAATGCATTTGACCCAGTAGCATCTTAGGAACTCATTTGACGATACGTTTACTGACTCACTGAATTTTAGTTTAGTAAAAATGAGGAAAACAAAATAAACATCAGAACTGTTTAAACGCAAACAACAGCGTTTGAAAGAATTTGATTATTCATACTACATCATTCATAGGCCATGATTCCTGTTTATAGTAAAGTTATGCATATTTGAACGTTGGCTAACAGTGAACTGTCGGCGAAGAAAACACTAAACCCCATACCAGTCAACCTCTACTGCAATATAATTGCTGGGAGCGGTTATTCACATCCAGTTTATCCTATTTTTGCTGGAATTTTAATGTTGGGTCTTAATTTCCTTCTGTTTCTTCTGTCGAATTTTGTTTCTTTTGTTAGGTGGCGCACAAGCTCATCCAGTAGATGATGTTCGAAAAACAATACTGCAATGAAAGAATAAGAAAAGTCATCACTAAATCGAAAAATTTAATTCACAACAAACTTCCAGAAGAAAGCTGAAGTAGTTGGCTGTTAGGTGATATTACGTTTGTTATTTTTCTTACATTTCACTGTTTTGTAAACAAGAAACAAAACCAAGGTAGTGACGGTTGTAGAGAAGTGTTTAAATAAACATACCTCTGTAACGGGGCCAGTGGGCAGCCTCTTACTACAATCTTGGTTCTGAATTTATTCGGGGAGTTGGATGGACACATGACCAGTTAAGGTTTGTTGATTGGTTCTGCCAAATTAGCCCTTACATTATACCTCACTAACAAGAAGCAAATCCGTATCATTCCTTTCCCAACTCCTAAAATTGGGTTTGACTCTTCGTCAGGATAACATAGTATAACAAAGTTATCTGCAATTGCCCAGGACCATCACATTTCTGCCCTTGGCCATTTCTCCGCATTCCATCTAGGAAGAAGATTTTTTAGACCCGATTAGTCCCTATCCTTTTTTTAATGTTTATTTTCTTGATCTTGTGCATTTACTACATTATTGAAAGTTCAGCGTATTTTTTCCTTTTCTTTGTCTGTACTGCACTATTTTCCTCTTTTCAAATGCGTCAAATTCATTTTCATAGTGCGGAATTTAAACTCCATGGATAAAGTTTGAAGATTACAAGATATGAAGCGATCCTACTTGTTTTATCAAATAAATGTTAAATACTGAAAAATAGCAGACGAGCGTAACGATTCCCTCTCCTCATGTCCATCAAAATTGGAAAGCCGTGAGATATTTGGACGAAGTTTAGTTGATTTAGTTTAGAACTCATACACTATACACTGTACTTCACTAACCAGAAGTGAACCCTGCCCTTTCCTTTTCCAACTCCTCTAATCTGGTGTTGACCCTTCATCAGAGTAACTCGGTGCTTAAACTTCATGACTAAATTTCAAAGATGTACCGATAAGAAGTGGATACTTGTTTTAGTAAATAAATTTTGAAAAAATATCAGCCGAGCGTAACGAGTCCCTTCCCCACGTCACAGTAATGCTCACCCATAATGAACGCTATGATATATTCTGACGAAGCTTAGTTGACGCCTCTACTTCAAGCTTCTACGAAGGCAAAGGAGGACTGTGATTCAGTCACAGGCTTTCTAAGTTACACAAACACATTGGGGAGGAAGGATGTTGATGTGGACTAGAATAACGACAGAAAACGTGCTTTAGAAATAAAAGGAGAAAAACAGAAATGGTGTTTATCTTGACAACAATAACTGAGCGAAAATTCGCATTAGAAATAAAAGGGGATTGTCAAGAGGAAAACAGATCCGTTTGGATTTGGGACTCTCGAGGGAGCTGTAGCAGAAATACAGGACGGAATTGTTTCCACTATTAACATCATGCTCGCAAGGTTTAGTGCCACGGAATGCCAGCGATACGGTTATATCCCCTACGGGCCGCACACTCAGGGGCGTAGCAAGGGTACATCCCTCGTAGATAGGGGTACAGCCCTCCCCCCCAAAACAAAACTTTTTTAGATTCGGCAAATTTTGGGCCTAGTAAAATTGTTCGGTAATTTTTGTATACCAGAACTATTCGGTATATGTACGGGGATTCGGTAGTTGTACAGAATCCCGAATGGCTTATAGGTGAAAATCTATTCGGTATAACGATCGGAATTTGGTATTTATTTGCTATGATTGCCAAGATTCGGTAGTTATCACGAGTTCGGAGAAGGAATTACTGAAATTATTGGTATTCTTCGGTGCTAGAACTATGCGGTATATTTATGGAGATTCAGTAGTTAAACAGGATTCTTAATATGCTATCGGTCCAAAATTAGGCTGTATCATGATGGGGATTCGGTAACTGTTAGGTATAGTTGCCAGGATTCGGTTGTTACCAGTAACCCGACTTTCGGTCCACTTTCGACGAAATTATGCCAAATCCGAATATTATAGGTAGTTCTCGAAACTAAAACTATTCGGTATGATTACTGGGATTCGATAGCTATACAGAACCCCGAATAGGGTATCAGTCCAAGCTTATTTGGTTTAATATAGGTACTCGGTGGTTTATTCTACATAATTTCCGGGATTCGGTAGTTATGACGAATCCCGAACTTCGGTCCAGTATCTCCAAATTATACATATGTATTTGGGATAATTGGGACTCGATTGATACAGTTCTCGAATAGGCTATCGGTCCAAACTTATTCGGAATAATATCGGGATTCGGTAGTTAATTCGATAATTGCCGGGATTTGGTAGTTACCACGAATCCCGAACTTCGGTCCGATTTCGAAGATATTTTACCGAATATCAGTCCATAATTATTCGCTATACTTATCCCGAACTTTGGTCCGATCTCGACGTAAATCCTAAAATTCGGTGACCCCCCCCCCTTGCCCCCCCCCCCTCTTCCTCCAGTGGTATGAAGGTATTTAACAAACCTTGAATTTCGGAAGTCGAGTTTTGTACCAAAATCGTTCTGTCGGAAAGCGTAAAAGATGCCGATATTCACATTTTTCGCCTGTGGCGCATAGTTTCAACATAATTTGGTTCTGTTATTGTATTTTAGCAGAGAATAGGTTTTAAACAAAAATAATGCAGTGCAAGGTTCGGACATAAATTTGATTTATAATCATTGAGAAGGGGTCAAGTGAAGCTCTGGTCACAGACAGAAAGACTGATCTATAATTTCATCGGCACTCCATACTTTTTTGTTGGATCCCAAAAAGACGCTCAGATCATAAATGTTTCCAAAAATTACGGCGCCTTTGGTAATGGTCTCTAGTTTAGGTAAGGGCGCGTCATTGAGCTGGAGTTTTAAGCCAGTTTTATGCTTGGGATATTTGAGAAACATTAATAGCTAGAATCTTCATGGAAATAGTTAAATTGGGCAGGAAAAAGCGAACTTAAAAAAAATTGCCTGCGGCGCTCACTTTATGTGGTAATTGGTAGTGCCTACTAAGTAGCCTACAATATCTACAAGCTGCTACAGGGACGTCGCTCCATCCGGTTTTAATGTGTCTGGGAATGTCTGCGATATTGGTGTCTAATCTAGAATAAAAGATAGAATTTATATAGAATTTGCGCTCACTTTATGTGGTAATGGTTAGTGCCTACGGAGTAGCCTACAGTATCTACAAGCTGCTACAGATACGTCGCTCCATCCGGTTTTAATGTGGCTGGGAATGTCTGCAATCTTGGTGTCTATTCTAGGATAAAAGATAGAATTTATATAGAATTTGCATAACAAATTGAATTTAAAAAAAAATCACCTTCGGTGCTTATTTAATTTTCTCTTGGTGATAGTAAATAGAAGCTTCTATTGGAGTCATGCCCTGCAATATACTGTCCAAGTTGACTTCGCAAACACGACGCCTATTAGCTGTTAAATAATTTAAAATAATTCTAAGCTCGAATTCTCAGTTTCAAGGATTCGGTAGAACTTTTGTAAGATCCGGTAAAAATTTGACTCAGCCCTCTCCCAACAAAAATTCACTTGCGACGCCCCTGTGTACACTTGTAGCCTACAGTAAAACCGTACAGAATATTTCGGTTGTATATTAAAAGAAAAAGTGGATAAGCTAGTGCTACTCCAACTATACAGGACACATCAAGAATTGTATACAATAAATATCTGTTCAAACAATAGCCAAAAACGGATAGTCAGTGACGTTGCTTTGCCAGCGATATTTTGCCCTTCTTGACCCTCCTCGTCAGGCTATTGAAAAGTACAAAATGTGGGAGTACTTATTGCTTAACACTTAAAGGACCTGTCTTACCGATAAGTTCAAGTTCTTTTATTAAAGGACACATGAACAATGAAACCATACTGCAACACACCAGGGAGAATGCATTTACAGACATGGCCACGGAGAGCATTTTTCTCCTGAGTGTGACGTTTTCAAAATAGGGATGTTCGTTTCTGGAGGTTTGCACATGCAGACTCCAAGACAAAAAGCGCAATTCATTCAAATCTTGTACAGCGCTGGCCGGATCGTATTGGAATTTCTTCTAGATATACGTTTGGGCCTAATTGGTTAAAAAATATTCCAGAACAAGGGCTGATTGGAGACATTTGTTCGTTTCTAAAATTGTTCGGTACTGAAATAAGGACATATGCAAAATGGAGCAAAAACCATAGCTTGGAAACACTATTTCGTATTTTTGAGTTTTCTGCAGTCAATGTTAACGGTCATACAGATAGGGATGATACTTGGTACTCTTCATTCAGGTGTCCTTTAACAAACTTAAATATACACAACTAGAATAATACTAACATAGACAAAAAACAAAATCTGTTTATTAAGCAAAATCCCAAGGGCTCTATGGCCCGTTGGCTGGGAAACAGCTATCTTTATAATAAAATAAAATACAATAATACTAACGCAACCTACTTCCATAATCCCTCCATATATTTCTAAACCCGCAGGCCCCAATTTCGTACGGTGCATTCTACCCCTCTAACAAAACCACGCTAATGTTCTCACTTGCCGTGTTTTGCTACCTTCAGTGTGCATCACGCTGTCGATGGTTGTCTGTGAGAAGTTTTTCCATCAGAAAAACCGGTTATAATATATAATATAATAATATTTATTTGTGACCCACTGTACAGATTTAAGATAGTGGAGTAATGAAAGAAAAGAAAAGAAATAAAGATAGTACAACATATCACACACAACAACAAAAAAGCACTCAATGAAAAAGCCGGATGAGGCCGTGGTGCGCACCTAGGCGGAAACACGCGTCAGCACCAATATTGGTCTGCAGATTTTCCAGCGAACATAAGATGTCGCTAGCTCCGTAACGATTTACAAGGCGTCTATTTCGGACCGATCTGGGTAAATACAAAAGGAATTTGCAATATCGAAAATAATCCACCCTCATTTGCTTAAGATCAGTCTTTGTAAATATAGGATATAAACCAGACGCAGACAGAACGGCATGGTCGCAAAAACTAGAATAAAGTTTAGCCATTCCACGTCTGCTGAAACGACCACGATTAGCAACGATTTTTGCGTACCCGATTCTTAATTTATCTTTAGTATCAGATAAAAACTTCCTCCGGATACTAGCAAGAGAATCACAAACAGATATACCCAGCCACTTAAACATCTTTACTCTGGGTATAGCGAAACTCCCGCAATTCAGAGAACTGGCACATTGATCATTATTGAAAGACAAATATTCACACTTAGCAATATTTAAAGCAAGGCCAATATCTTTAAACAGAGATCCAACCAGACGAACGTTTCGCTCAAGTGAGCTTTTTGAACGGCTAATCAGAAGGAGGTCATCAGCATATGCTAGATATGAAAGTTCACTGAACCCGAAAAAACAACTCGATGGGATCTTGGTCAGAACACTTGCGATACAAGCATTAAATATGTACGGCGAAAGGACACCTCCTTGTCTGACCCCGCACTTCACTGGAATATTCCCGAAAATATGACCGTTAGATTTCAGTCTCACATACGAATTAGAATACCAGAAACGTAGCACAGATATAACTGAAATGTTTATACCAAGCTGATACAGTGACAGCAGAGCTTGTGAATGAACAACGGTGTCAAACGCTTTAGAAATGTCCAAAGCACAAATATGTAATGACTGGCCTTTGGTATGCACGTCTTTGAGGAGAACAGCAAGCGCCCTGTGTGCATGCTGGCATCCAATTCCCTTTTTAAAACCAAATTGATTGGCATCATAATTTACATGATCAATGACAGACGGGAGTAGTATATACTCAAAAACTTTACTGATATTACAGGCAACAGTAATTGGCCGGTAAGAATCACATTTATTTGGATCTTTCCCTCTTTTTAACACCGAAGTTACAGTCCCACAAAGAAAACTGTCAGGTACAAGTGACGAACATAAACACATCTGACAAAGTAACTGCAAATGATTAATCAAATCGGGGGAATCTTTATGCAGATGCCAAACACTAATCCCATCAATATCAACCGAAGAGGATTTCAGCCGCTTTATCGAGTTAACAATATCTGCGACAGACACTGGAGGTACATGTTTTTGTTCTACTTTCGTACGGAAACAAATCGAAAGTAATTGTGAATAATGGTGATGAACAGCAAAATTTACACGGGAAAAAACATTCAAGTAATGTTGAGTCCAAGAAGACTGTGGAATATTATCGTTATTATAATCATCAAACTTAGAAGAATTTAGCACCCGCTTCCAATCATGTGAACTTGTCGGGAAACAAGCACCTGATTCACGGACAGAACGTATCTGTCGCTTATAAGCAGATTTCGTTTTACGCTTAATTTCGAACACATTCCCACACGAGGGACGCCCACACGCAATCCAGATCCGCAACCAAAGCTTAGCTTGATTTTTCACTTTTTTCAAATTTGGATCGTAACTCCACATCGGCTTGCGGGTCCGACATCGTACTCGTTCATTAGGAACAGCCGCTCTCTCCGCTTTTTTCATACACGAAATAATCTGAAGATAATACATATTTAACTGTAAACGGGCACTTGGCGAATGAACTCCACAACAGAGAAGATTATAAGGGACACGTATCGTACTTAACAGGCTAGCAAGCGTAGTTAAGTATAGCGGCCAATTAGCGCGGTTCCAGTTGCGCCGTTCGAACCAGTTTCTATCTTGTGATTGGGGAGCATTTAACACTAGTTTTGAAGTGATACGCACAGTTAGGGATAAAGGCATATGGTCATAGTTTTAAATTGTTTCCTTGTTTTTGCTACAAGTCAACGGGTCTCGGAAAATGCTTATAACAGCCAAAACCGTGGGTTATTTGTTGAAAGCACAGCCTAGTTTTTAAAGTATTCAAATGTTTTAAACTACTGTAAGTTGAAGAGTAAATAGTGCGAGCTTTTAGTACAAGTTTGGAATAGCCTGCTTGTCCCAGGAATGGTTCTGGCAGCGTCTCTTGTCGACGCTCTTTTCTTCTTCTATCTTGGGTGGAATGTCGTTTCACCTTTTGTTATATGTCCCTTTCATCACACAAGCCCTCTGAAGAGCTTCTTTATTTTTTCTAGGTGCTGAAGGATTTACGTCGGAGGAAGACCATGAAATGCTGGTTCGTGTGGAGAAACAGCTAAAGCGCCGTTTTGCCATCGGCACCCAAGTGTCAGAAAGTAGCATCGTTCAAGACTTCACTAGACAGGTAAGGGATTTTGGTGTTATGTCTTAGCTCGCAATTTTTTAAGCTTCCTCTACACTCTCAGAAGTTTCAAAACAGATAACAGATGGATGCGCTGTTTCAACAGATAAGACTTGGGATGTAATCGGTTGTCGCGACAAACGTCATGCATGAAATCTTATGCATAACAGGCATTGCCAGGAAGAGCCGAAAAACCGCCAAAAAAAGTATTTCCTGACTTTTTTGTTTGTCGTCATGATATCGGAAAATTCAGCAGGTGCTATTTTGGTGATTTTTTGGCTCTTCCTGGCAATGCTTGTTATGCGTAACATTTCATGCATAAGGTTTGTCGCGACAACAGATAAAACTGCCAAGTGCTGTCTGTTGAAACCGCGCATCCTTGTGTTATCTGTTATAAAACCTCTGACAGTGCAGTGCTCTGCCCGCTTAGCATATTTTGGAATTTCTTTCGTAGTGTTGTTTCTGCTGCTAGTGGGGCCACTCGAACCCGAAAGTATATGCTGCTTTGCTATCAACAAATATTCAAGAAATGAGTTTTGAAGAACAGCTCGTTTCAGCTCCATTCGTTAGTCACTTCACTTTTGCACACAAATACTAGAATTGCGGGAGAGTTAATGTGACATTCACCCCCCTCCCGCAATTCTATATATCTGATCCAGTTAAATTCATTCCTGAAAGGTCTAGCAACTCGAGATCCACTGGCTGGGGCGTCGCAAAGGGGGGGGGGGCACCCTCCACAACTTTTGAGATTCGGTAAAATATTGGGCCGGAGGCCCAACACTTTACTAAAATTGTTCGGTATTTTTTCGATAGTTGAACTATTCGGTATGATTACGTTGATTCGGTATAATTATACAGAAAGTCTATCAGTTAAATGATCGTGATTCGGTATAATTGCCAGTATTTGATAGTTATCACGAATTCGGTGAGAGAATCTGCTGAAATTATTTGGTAATTTTCCTATGCCACAACTATTCGGCGTAGCATGGAGATTCGGTAGTTACATAGAATCCCGAATAAGCTATCGGTCGAAAATTATTCGGTATCATGACTGGTATTCGGTAATTTCTTCGGTATAATTTTCAGGTAGTTATCACGAATCCCGACTTTAGTTCCAGTTTTGACGAACTTATAACGAATACGGATATTATTCAGTAGTCTCTCGATACAAGAACAATTAGGTATAATAACCGGGATACGGTAGTTATACAGAATCCCGAACATGCTATCGGTCCAAACTTATTCGGTATAATAACTGGGATTCGGTAATTTATTCGGTATAATTGTCAGGATTCGGAAGTTGACCACGAAACTCGGAAGAGGTCGGTTTGCTTTTATTTTGGATCGCAAAAAAAAGATCTAATCATAAATGTTTCCAAAATTCCGCCTGTGGTGCTTTTCGCAGTATTCTCTATATTGTGGAAGAGTGCGTCTCCGACTGGGGTTTTAAGCCGGTTTTAGGATTGAGATTTCGAAAGATTAAAAAAGCTAGAATCTGGACGGAAATAATTAAATTTGGCAGGAAAAAGTTAACTTAAAAAACAAAAATCTCGCATGCCGCGTACACTTTATGACGTGATCATGGGTAGTATTGACTAGACTACAGAGCAGCTGCTGCCGGAACGTCGGTCCATCTGGTTTATGGAGTATCGGTATTTAATCCACGGTAAGTGTAGTTAAATTTTAGCCTACAGGAAAAAAATTTTCGATTTCGAAACTTTTCACCTGCGGCGCTCGATTTAATTTTCTCTTTGGTATGATAGATAGAAGCTGTTACTGCAATGTAACTGCTGTTATCTTCTCCGAGTAGGCTTCGCCAAAACGCCGCCTAATAGTTGGCTTATCGTTGTTCATGCTGACCTTTAATTCTACTCTTCCTACGTAATCCTTTCAGTTCCATATTTGAAATCTCGAATTCACAGTTTCTAGGATTTGGTAAAAATCTTGGCTCTCGACCCCCCACGAAAATGCACTTGCGACGCCACCGCTAACTGGAACAATCACTATTATTAAAGTCTTTGATTCATGTGGGCCGAGAGGGTGGGAGACACTATCATTTTTCGATGGGTCGCATTTTTACGAACACACCGTTACCTTTGTTTTCCCCACAATCCTCACGTTTGCCAACGTTATCCAGAAATTACTTGAACACAATTCACTCCTGAACGCCAGTCCGCCATTGCTAATTAACAATTCATTGATCTCCCGACTCGTGTGAAAAGATTACTAGAACCTCCTAGAAGATCGAGTGGCGTGTAAGAGGATTAAAACAATTAAGTATATCACCATGTGGGTGTTTAGACATGTCGGAAGAAGAAATCATCGGCCAGTTTGACATTGTTTGGTCTAAGAAGCTGAATATTGTTTAGATCAGTTTCACAATCTTCAAGAAATCACTAATTTAGTATAATTTACGGCGTGTGTTTACTGTGATTTAGTTTACATCGTTAATCTAAGGGGAATAAACAAGAAAAAACAGAAAACAAAATACTTAAAGAAATCGATAATGCAAATAGTTAGTTTAATTTTTCTACATATTTCCCATATACCTGCTACAATAAAAACCTTTTGTTAGATCCAAAGTCAAACTATGATTCCATCCTCCCCATGTTGGGCGCTTCCGACCCGCGCCGCTAGATGACCCAGTGGTCGGATCAAGCCGTGGCTTCACCTTAGGTCTTGGGTGGGGGGGGGGGGGGGTTCTAGACGTTGCAAGTGCTAGAATGCTTATGATATAACTCCTTTAACATGACGCTAGCTCCGTATGATTTTTGGTCGTAGACGTTTGGGATTTCTCAAGCACAGTTTGTTATTCATTCCCTTGTTTTCTCCGGAAACTTTCCCGGTTTCTGGTCTATGGGACGCACACTTCAGTCAAGCGAATGCCACGTCGTAGGTAGTACGTACGTCAGGGAGTTACGTCATTTAGAGTTCTTTGTTAGTCTTTCAAAATAGACACTTGATTTGCTCGATCTTCGTATGAGCGTCACTTTAAGCGTAGCTTCAACAGTCCCTAAGCCAGAAATGCACCTCTCACAATTCGAAGTATGTCCCGTGCCAGGAATGCAGGTTGGGTCCAGGAAATTTGGTTACACTCTTGGCAGAGGTGGACGGCTCAGTAAGATATTAGTGAAGTCCTGAGCACCGGGAGTGCTCTTCGTTCCTTGAGTCACAGTCCGTATCATTTTTTTTTCCCGACCGTCTTCCCCAGCGGCGTCACTAGCCAAAATTTGGGGGAGACTAGCTGGTCATTTTTAACTACTGTTTTTGAGAAAAACTCTGTTTTAAAGAAATAGTCGACTTCGTAAAGAAAAATTGACTGTTTTAAGAGCTACGAGCTCATATGGCACTTGTTACGAGTAGGTGGTACAAGAAAGTAGAAGAGAACTTCACAAAACACACCGCAATCCAAAAATGCGGTTCTGACCTAGAGCTAGGTTATCCAGTTTCACTCAAGTTTGAAAATTTCCGACTTCACCTCCAAGCCATCGCCAACCTTCCAAGTTTCAACCCAAGAAATCCACTCGTTATGTCCCTAGAGGTGCCCAAGTTTTGCGGTACCCCATTCCAGCTCCCCGTATTCCGCGGCCGAATCTGGTCCGGACAGAAGCATTTTCTCTAACCTATCTTTCACTCGAATCTGAGCATTTTGGGGGGAACTTCCGCCCCCCCCCCCCCCACCGTGGCCAGATCTGGTTCGAACCTTAAATATGTCATCTAGGGCATATGATATCTGTACCTTCCAAGTTTCATTCAGACCATTCCACTTGTTTGACCCTTATGCGAGCCACACCATTTCCGAGACTCCCCTTCAAACTCCGCCCACCGTTGCTGAATACGTCTCGGAAACGTGAATATTCTCAAGTCAGTCTGTTCGGGTCCCTGGTACGTCTTCCAAGTTTTACCGCTCTAGAAACATCAGGAAGTTGCAAACTTGCGGGATCGCCAGAATTAAGTCCCCTCCCCGAACTCCCCACAGTGTCTGAATCTAGTCCGGTTGTGTCAACGATGTATCTAGTATTTGCGCTTGTTCTTTCCCCCAAGTTTCATCCCGATCCCTCCACTCTAAGCGTTTCATAAGATTTCCGGCTCCCGCCAAAGTCACCGGATCCAATCCAGATTTGAACTAGGTCGTCTAAACTCGGGCGTCTTTCCATTGTTTCGTTAAGATCCGATCACAAATACGTCAAAATTCCGGATTCCCCCTTCCTTCACTCCTCCCCGGATCTGAGACTCTTTCCCACTTGACAAGTTCCATTCAAATCCAATCACCCGTTCAAAAACTGCCCGTGCCACTAGATTGCGGATTCCCAATCCACTCCTCCCACGATGGTCGGATCGAGGAAACGACTATTTTCAAGTCAATTCGGGTCCCTGACATGGCTACCAAGTTTCATACAGATCCCTCCACTCTAAGCGTTTCCAAAAATGTTCGGTTCCTCCCTCCAGCTCCTCCCAATGTCACTGGATCCGGTCCGAATTTAAAATGAGACGTCTGAGGCACGAGGTCTTTCTAAATATCAAGTTTCATTTAAATCCAATCACCCGTACAATAGCTGCCCGTGCCACTAGATTCCGAATTCCCCATCCTTCCACTGCTCCCACGACGGTAAGATCGAGGAAAAGACTATTCTCAAGTCAATCTGTCCGGGTCACTGACATGCCTACCAGGTTTCATCGTCCTAGCACATCAGGAAGTACCGAACTCGCGCGATCACTGGAAATCCGACCACCACCCCAACTCCTCCACAGTGCCAGAATCCCGTCCTGTTGTGTCAATGACGTATCTAGAACTTGTGCTTGTTCGTCCCACCAAGTTTCATCCTGATCCCTCCACTCTAAGCGTTTCCAAATATTTATGGTTCTCCCCTCCAACTCCTCCCAATGTCACCGGATCCGTTCCGAATTTAAAATGGGACATCTGAGGCAAGAGGTTTTTCTAAATATCAAGTTTCATTTAAATCCGATAACCCGTTCAATAGCTGATCTTGCCACTAGATTCCGGATTCTCCATCCCTACACTCTCCCACGGTGGTCGGATCGGGAAAACGACATTCTCAAGTAAATCACTTCGGGTACCTGACAAGCGTGCCAAGTTTCATCGTCCTAGCACATAAGAAAGTACCGAACTCGTGGGACTCCCCCACGGTGACCTTATCTGTCCTGGTTATGTCGTTCACCTATGTAGGACTTGTGCTTGTTCTTCCCACCAAGTTTCATCCCGATCTCTCCAGTCTAAGCGTTTCCCAAGATTTCCGGTTCCCCCCTCCGACTCCCCCCAATATCACCGGATCCGGTCTAGATTTAAAATGGGGCGTCTGAGACACGAGGTCTTTCTATCTATCAAGTTTCATTGAGATTCAATCACCCGTTTGTAAGTTAAGAAACCTAATTTCTCCGGATTCCCCTCCTCTAGCCCCCCCCCCCGGATAGTCGGATCGGGGAAACGATTATTCTCAAGTCAGAATCAGAATCAGAATCATTTATTTTACACAAGCTATCGTAGTCAAGAAGAGACTCAACTAAATGGCGCTTGGGCTTACAAATTAAAAGAGGACACAAATAAGAACAGAAACTTCAGCACTTATTAAACACTGACGTGTAATACGGAACGAACGTGTTTGAAAACCTATTTGTTCGTGTGGTAGGCGGTACCAGTTTTTCTTTGTTTTTGGACCTAGTGTCAACTCGATTCGGCATGACCGGTGGTAGTATAGCCCTATGTTTGTCACTTCGTAGAAGGAATTGACCAAATTTGCATATCAAACTGAACCGACGGTCGTAAAGGGACGGTAGTTGTAAGGTTGATAATGCTGAATCATAATCAGTAAATGCTTCACACAATATTACTTTAGCGGCTCTTTTCTGTATTGACTCAAGTTGATCACTTAAGTATCCTGTGTTATTGACTTGAGGCCCCCAAACAGGGCAAGCATACTCTACAATTGGTCGGATATATGTCAGGTACGCCAGCTTTAGTTGCGACACTGAAAAACCGAATCGACGCATTAAGATAAGGGTACGCATCGCACTGTTGGCTTTTCTTACTATTGTATCAACGTGAAGACTAAACGAGCAATCAACGCTAAACGTGACGCCGAGAATAACAGCCGAAGATACACTAGGATACGGTGGCGGAGGGCACACAAAATCCCTTTTCAGGGGATTAAAGCGAAGGATTTTGGTTTTCCCTTCGTTGATTTGTAGGCTGTTAGTTGCACATTGGTCTTTAAAATTGCTGAATGTTTCGTCACAGAACTGAGGAACTGCCTCGGATTTCTCGATAATGTACTTGAGAAGAACTGACAAATCGTCAACGTACTTGAATCTTTCATCGAACCCAGAAAGGACAAAATTTATCACTGCCAAAAACAATAGTGCCGCAAGTTTTGTGCCTTGTGGAGCTCCGCACGTTAGCTCAGCCCATTCGGAATCAGTGTCTCCTGGGAAAAGACTGTACACGCACTGGTAACGGGCTCGTAAAAAATCGATCACTAGAAGGAGGATATGTTTGCGTGCACCCATGGTGCGTAAATTTGTCATTGCAATGGAGTGGCGAATAAGGTCAAAAGCTTTTCGGTAGTCCACAAGGAGAAGATCGATAATGGCACTTCCTCGGTCGAGCCACTCAACGATGAGGTGGTACATACGCACTAAATAGACAGTTGTGCTGCTGCCTTTTAAGCATCCATACTGGTACGGGTCGAGGGATCCAGAGACCTGTGACATCAGCTCACGGTATATAAACGTTTCTGCTACCTTAGAAAGGTTCGGAGTTATTGAGATGGGTCGGAGTTGATCACAAGATTTGGGACACTTCACCTTTGGAATGACGCGAACATACGCCCTCTTCCACGCACTAGGGAACACTTGTTGTAGGAAACACTGATTGATTATAGAGGAAAGCGGCTTGGCAAGGAAAATCGCGAACTCGCGTAAGAGTTGTACGGGAAGCTCACCAGGGTAGGACGCACAGTATTTTTTCAGTTTCTGGAGTTCTTTGTAAACCGCATATTCGGACACTTCACCAACGTCATCAATCTCTGCGTCAGCAATGAGACTCTCAATATCTGAACTGGTGACTGATGGAAAGGTGGTACATATGCGAGCAAAGTAGGAGTTCACTTCAGTAGCTGATGTCAAGGTACCGTCCTCTTTGAGCAGTCTTAGGTCTCTAGGTGTCGCTTTACCGGTAAGTCTTTTCACTGAGGAATGCCATTTGTGAGGATTTGAGGTAAGTAATGGGGTAATCTTGTCTCTCACATATTGCTTCTGCGCGCGCCTATTCAGTTTAACTATATAGTTACGCAACTTATTTGAGGCAACGGTATCACCTGCGCTGTGAAGGCGACAACGGATCTTTATTAGATCCTTTAGTTTGATGGTGATCCACGGTTTATCAGTGTCACTGACGGTAATCACTTTAGTGGGAAAACACGTTTGAAACTTCTCTTGAAGAAGCGTATTCAGCTTGTTGACTTTGACATTGATGTCCTGCTCGGAACAAATGCCCTCAAAATCATAATTACCGATCCAGCGACCAAATGTAGAAATCGAATCTTGGGTGAGTGGTCGCACTGTAGTTTTGATTCGTTTGGGTTTAGGGATGGCCGAACTAGCTTCCCAGAAAATGATGAAGTGATCAGAGTTCTGAAGGGGTCCTAGCGATTGCGGTGCATGATACAAATCTGTCAGGTTCGTAAAAATTAAGTCAAGTGTGCTGCCGCTCTTGTGTGTCGGTATTGTGACGGCTTGCCGCAAATCCAGAACACTGGAAACCCATTGCTTGTTTGTTTGATTGAAGTCACCGGCAATCACAAAGGCAGGAGAGGCATACCTGCGTCGCATTTTGTCGACGAAAAACTGAATGTGCTCGATCAGTTCCTTCCTGTTTCTGGCACTTTCAGGATAATAGACAGAAGCGACAATCAAACATGAGAATCTTTTTGATAAACGGGGGGGTTTACACTCAGTCCATAATATTTCGTGGCCGGAGTCACTGGGCTCGCTTAACAGCTTTGAGGGTAGGTCATTGCGAAAGTAAAGACCAACGCCACCTCCACGACGGTTCAAGCCACGATCACGACGGGTATTAAAGTGGCTAGTGTAGCCTTTAATGCGCGCCGACTCATCAGTAATGTCCCAACATTCGCTTATTATGACGATTGAGGCGTTGTACTGCCTGACGATAACTTCTAGTTCGTCAGTTTTCTTATTCAAAGATCGAGCGTTACAGACGAGGATGTTAGGCAACTTGTGCTTAGCTACAAAAAGCTCAGGACGCAGAGTTGGTGGGTGGTCACAGTCACTGATCACAGCTGGCTCAACATACCAGGGATTTAGAACAGGCGGAAGTTCGCGAGCAGGAAAGCAGCGTACTTCTACTCGGCAACTTTGCCTACGAGGCTGCCTGTTAGATTTTCTCTCAGAGGAGACGAACACTGGAATTTTTACTCCTTGGGTGCGTTTTCCTCCGCGTTTTCCACGGTGACAGCGCTTGATAGATGTTTCAACCACTTGATAATACTCTGGTGTCATTTCTGGGAGTCCGAATGCTGCAGCTACGTGAGAGCACTCTGGTGGCATTTTTAGGAGTCCGATTAGCCACAGTCTGCAAAACATAGATGGCGCTATCGTCGAACAAGGTGAAAAAAGTTCCATTAAGTCAGACTTTTCATACTTGATCTGCATGATGGTTGCACTAAGCAAAGTCAGAAACACTAAGTCTTTGCTTACTTGCATCGTCACAGCAAAAAACAGGGTGAAACCAACACTTAAGAAGCTAAAACTAAGACAGCGTGGGGCGGCTATTTCACAGCGCTCGCCACGCCATCTCCATCAATCTGTTCGGGTCCTGACATGCCTGCCAATTTTCATTGTTCTAGCATATCAGGGAGCATCGGATTCGCGGGATCACTAGAAACTCGGACCCCCCCCCCCCCAAACCCCCCCCCCCCCCCAAAGTGAGCGGATCCGGTCTGGTTATGTGAATCATCATCTAGGACCTGTGCTTGTTCTTTCCACCAAGTTTCATCTCGATCTCTCCACTCTAAGCGTTTTCCAAGATCGCTTTCCCCCTCCAGCTCCCCCCCCCCCCAGTGTCACCGGATCCGGTCTGGATTTAAAATGGGACGTCTAAGAAACGAGGTCCTTCCATATATCAAGTTTCATTACGATCTGATCACCCGTTCGTCAGTTAAAATACCTAATTTTCTCCGGATTCCCCCTCCCTACACCCCCCTCCCCCTCCCTCCCAGATGGTCGGATCGGGGAAGAGACTATTTCTAATTTAGTCTGATCCGGTCCCTGATATGCCTGCCTAGTTTCATCCTCCTAGCTTATCTGGAAGTGCCCGAACTAGCAAAACCGGTACAGACAGACCGACGGACGGACAGAAATTGCGATCGCCGGCGATTCCTTTTCACTTTATTTTCTTCTTCTCTTCTGACTATTTTCGGACGTTGTGCGCGATTGTGGAGTTTTGTATCATGGTTTTTATAGTGCCGCCTCTTTCACTTTCTCCTTGATTTTTTTTTTTTTTTACCGCGCATCGACCACCTGTTCTTTTGCACAGCATGGATCATCGTCTTGAAGTCGCTTGCGTCCTAGCTTTCCTGGGGACAGTCTGTTTATTTTGAACTGAATTTCTCCGGATAGGCTTTTCTATCCCGGGCTTTTGTTTTAACAGATGTTCTTCCTTTCTTTGTCCTCCCTCACTTCGCGACTCTTCGCAAGGATTCCTCGCGTGGGATAGAATCTTGTTTAAAGAGTTCTTCACCCCGCAGATAATTTTTGGCGTATTTTCCAGTTTAGTATTTGCATCGGATATATGCTGCTTTCAATTTTCACTGATTTTTGTGGAGCTCGTAACTCGTGAACTATTAGACATTTTTCCACGGTACGATTCTGTGTTCTGGAAACAGAATTGTGTGCCGTCTAAAAATGAAAATAAAATCCAGATAACATATCACAAACATGAAGAAATAACCGATAGCCCTACAGACAATATTATGAAAATTCGACAATGTATTTTAGTGTATTTTATTGTATGTTTGTATCTTAATTA
Source organism: Branchinecta lynchi (assembly GCA_023053575.1). Classification (NCBI taxonomy): domain Eukaryota; kingdom Metazoa; phylum Arthropoda; class Branchiopoda; order Anostraca; family Branchinectidae; genus Branchinecta; species Branchinecta lynchi. The sequence continues at coordinate 113,659 of JAKZAP010000036.1, forward strand.
ATTTGACAAACCAACTGTATATAACTATTCTAATTGTTTCTTTTGTCGTGTAGTGTACGATTACTTTGTCGTCAGCATATGCTATCGAATGGATAATTTGGTCCAATAAATGATTGATTGATTGACAAAATATAACTTAGCGCTCATATCCTTTGTCATTCTTTACGAGAAGGATCCCCAGCTGTATGTCTGTATGTTTGATAAAGTAGTTAATTTATTATGTAGACTTTGATTTGCTACTAAATTGGAATTTCTGCCGAATTCAAGCCACTAAATCGAAAATCGCCCCGACAATACTCTTGATAACTAACTCTACGTGCCGATGAAGAATTAGTTGACATTTGAGTCATCGTTCGGGCGACGTTTCTCGTTCTTCACGAGGTTTACTGGCGTGTTTTAGACTTGATCATGTAAAGTGTTAGAGTATAGTCGAGATGTGTTGCTTAGCTCGTCGCTCGACTTGGCGCCGAAGAATGTGATGAAATTCCAAACCTGGCAAATACGCACAGTAATAAGTGCAAACAACTAGTCAAGTACAAGTCAGATTAATTCCACACAATGTAATGCGTTGAGTTTTCGACTAGTGGTATTTCCGACGTAATCTGGAGTAGTCCAGAAATTAAGGACAGGAAGAAA